>JAJJWW010014729.1:0-450082 GCA_023531295.1 Papaver armeniacum | reverse complement strand
AATAATTGTCCCACAACCCCATAAGTGTTCTTCTTAAAGAACCTTTTCATTGCCCTAGTACTGATCATCTTCAAAGTAGGAACCTCTCTAGCACCAGATAGTGTGATCTTCTTCCCTTGATGAATGAAACTAATACACAATTTCTCAAAATTGAAAACCACATCACCAAGTGTTCTGAGCCAATCATCTCCCAACACCATGTCACACCCTCCAAGTAGTAACAATCTAAATTCACTAGAGAATTTATGGCCCTGCATTGACCATTGTAAGTTATTGCACATCCCTGAGCTGATAGTTCTGTCACCATTGGCTATTGTTACCAATAGTTGAGCAGTAGGTTCTACCTGGCAGTTTAACTGTTGAGCCAAATTAGTACCTATGAAGTTGTGTGTGCTTCCAGTGTCTATCAGGACTGTGATGAATTTCTTCTTAATATAACCAGGAATCCTAATAGTCTCACTACTAGTGATACCTGTAAGAGCATGTAGATAGATGCTCATATCTGTCTCAACTGGAGTATCTTCAGTTTTCTCATATTCCTCATCATGTTCACTACCTGAGTTCCCTTCTAAATCTTTACCCTCTTCTACCTCCTCAGTTAACAACATGAATAATTGTTTACATCTGTGCCCAGGAGCAAATTGCTCATCACAATTGAAACAAAGTCATTTCCTCCTCCTATCTTGAATCTGCTCATAAGTTAATTTCTTGATGGGGGGAAAGTATTGTTTTGTGGTGGTATTTTTAGGTTGAGACTGTGGTTTGGTGAAGGGATTTTTTTGTAGCTAGGTTATTTCTTGAAGTTGAGGGGAAATAGGTGGTGGTAGGGTGAGGTTTGAAGGTAGCCTTACGTCTCTTTTTTGCCCCTCAATTGAGAGTTCCTGTAATTTGGCTAAGTGAAATGCCTCTGATAGCGTGTTGGGTTTGAACATGTGTATAGCATTTTTATCTCTTCCTTCAACCCACTCAAAAAACTAAAAACAAAGTAAGCTTCTATGAGATGAGGGTTCTTGCTAAGCATGATAGACTTTAAAGCTTCAAATTTTTCAAAATATTCTTCCACTGAAGCTATTTGAATGAGTTTATTAAACATTCCTACATAGTTATCATTATCTAGATCTTCAAAACGAGTACAGATAGCTAAAGAAAAATGGGACCAAAAGATGTATTCTTTACCTAACTGATAATCCAAGAACTAAGCATCAGCTTTACCCTCTAGATAAAGAGAAGCAAGATCCACCTTCTATGAATCTTCTATATTCTTTATTGCAAAGAACCTCTCACACTTTCTTATCCACCCTCTTGGGTTGTCTCCGCCAAACTTGGGAAATCTAGCTTTGGGGCTCACATGAGATTCATTGTTGTATTGTATTCTGTGACGTTTGTATGACTCACCATCATGTGATACACGCTCTTGTGCTTCGACTCCACTTCTCTCTCCTTATCTTTGTTCAATAACCGGGCAGGCGCAGATTATATGGTGGTATTTTGCTAAGAGATGTCTTTAATACCGCTCATCACGCCTCTTCAAATCCTCTTAATGGATGATGTATGTTCTTGACTTCCTTGGAAGAAATAAGTGACAGTAACGAGACTTCCTCTGCCATTTTAGTGAATAAAGCTTTCATTTCTTTTGAATGATTATCAAAACTCTTCTCAACATCTCGAAAACTGGGTCATGTCATGGTGGATCAAACCATCTCTGATACCAATTGTTAGGTTAATAACAATTGGTAAGAACCCTAACAGGACTAAGAAAACAAATCTGAAAATAAGTAGCAGCCTCTCTTAACTTTTTTTTTCTAACCTGAAAGAGATACAACGGGATAGTATATATACCCCTCACAAAAACCCTAATCTGAGATCTAATCCAGGGACACATCACAACCGTCCGCTGCTTCACTAATTAATACTAAACTAAACGGCTACTTAAGTAATTAATGACTATATTATCCCCTAATCAAAGCGTACGAAACTCTGATACTTATTCGCACCCATTTTGTTGATTGAGGCACCCCACAAACTTGTAGTGCTATGACAGTATTTACTGCTCCCTTGTTTTTAGTCTCTTATTTCCTTTGTTTAACATTAAGAATCTGTAGTTCGATTGAATACATGTTTTTTCATTTTAAGGCTTAGGGTTTAGAAAAATACTAGTACTTGAAATCAATCTCTTATTTATTTTTTTGAAATACTAAGAATGTCTTATTTCTTCTATTTGAAATCAATCTCTTATTTCTTCTATTTAACATTAAGAATGTCTTGTTTTGTCATTTTAAGGTTTAGGGTTCTGCTAAACTTTCATTTTATTTGGATTGAATAGTAAAAAAGAAGAAGAGATTATGGATTTGAATAAGGGGGAGAGGGAGTTGATAGGTTCAGCAACTTACCCGACTCACTGGTTCATCACATCCTATCCTTTCTGGACATTAAGCATGTTGCTCAAACTAGTGTGTTGTCTAAAATATGGAGTTACATTTGGATCACTGTCCCCATCCTTGATTTTGAAGACCTGGAATGTATCATGCCTACATCTTCGAAGACCAATAAGTTCATGGATTTTATTGATGGAACATTGCATCGTCCGCATACCGGGGCAAATATAGAAAGGTGCACTATCACCTGGTATAAAGATTTGAATGAATATCGAGTCAATTCATGGATTGCTAGTGCTGTAAGGCATAATGTTCAACAACTTTGTCTATGTTTAATCCAGAATGAACCCATGATTATTACCCAGTCTCTTTTTACATGTGAGTCGCTCATTTCCTTGGAGCTACAAATATCCCCTAGTGTCCGCTTTCCTAATTATATCTTTTTTCCAAAACTCAAGTACTTTGAAATCAACAATGTCGACTTTGGCAATGGATACTGGAATGAGAAGCTCTTTTCCAATTGCCCGATCCTTGAAGATTTCCATATAGAGCAATATTGCACTTGGTTCGGTATTTCAAATTGTTGTATTTCAACCCTTGCACTGAAACACTTCAACATTAAAAATTGGTAGGATGCATGGTTCCCACGTGGAGAGGATGACAGGTTACGAGGTTGTGCTCTCAAGGTTGATGCACCAAATCTGGAGTCTTTTTATTACAATGCTAGCATTGCCAAGGAGTATGTTTATATAACCTTTCCGTTACTAGATAGAGCATCGATCGAATTTCGCTTTAAACCATATGTTGCAACAAGGGAGCAAAGGATTGGTCTTGCACAAAGAATAAGTCAATTTCTTCGAGCCCTTGCCAATGCAAAACATCTAAGTGTTTCTGATGATACCTTACAGGTATTCTTTCCTGCTGCTAAATTTAGAATAGTTTATGGGACTTCTTTTTTTCAGTGTTTAATAGAACTCCATGAAACTTACTTATCTTTTTGTTATTGCTCTGTCACGAGTAGGCTCTCTCCATTGCAGACGATCTATTAGAAAAGTTGCTTACATTTCATAATACCAATGTGAACACAGAAATAACGATGATACCCAAATGTTCACAAACAATACTCGCATTTATTCATGTACTTCAGGAGAATAAATCATAAGTAAAACTATGTTGATACGATGACTCATCGACTCAGAGCCTTCGGGCTCGTCCTGTCTAGTCGTGGGGAGTAACTTAGTTATTCTTACGATCGAGATGCATAATAAATCGTGAGCATAATAATAATAATGACAGAAAGTAAAGTGTTGAATATAAATGAGACGATGATTTACGTGGTTCAGCACTAAGGCCTACATCCACGGGGGTTTGTGTTTCACTATGTATTTAAGATTACAAAGATAGTCGAATGACTTTATGTGAATAACGAAGCTAGTGGGGAAATGGAACTCATACTTACTCTTCCTATTTCTCTCTCTTATTGTCTTCTCCTCTACTCACTAAAAATTGGTCGACCCCCTCTCTTTCACCGGAGAGGGCTATTTATAGGGATAGAACATGGGGTCCACCATCAGAGGCAGTTACAACCTTATCTTCTTGATCTTCGTGCGATCCCGCCGATGTCTTCGTTCTCGACCGATGGCTCCATCTGGTCATGCATGGTAACGATGGGTCACCTCTTTCTTATCCACAGGCTTATTGACACGTACTCTATGCCTAGAGTGTTTAATACGGGTGGTTGGGCTACCTGCACGCGCCAGGCAGATGTCTGCGGCTCCCATCACATCTGTGTCAATGAGGCTAGTCTCCACCGTTGATCTTGGGTCTTCCTTGAGATGGGGTAAAGCGATCCTAGGGTGTTCTTCGGTACTTCTCGCTGGCTTGATACTTCAAAGGGCCCTGTGTTCTTGGGTCGCTTGGATCGGCTTGATGACGAACATGTGCAGATGACAGATGCCCCTTGGGTGCTGAGACGTGACATCGTGCCTTGATGTCTCAGGCTGTGTGTCCTCCACGTGTAATTCCTCCGACACGTGGCGAATGATGAATTATGTGTATACAATTTGGCCCTTTTCTTCTGATTTGGATGTTAGTCAAAGTTAGAAGAAAGATGTCTTCTCATCTTCTTCTTCTCTCCACAATAACTTCCCCTAGGTTTTAGGGCACGTTGCCCACTCCTTGCAAGAACTCCTTCTTGAATCATTGGACGGTTTTATCATCTCTGGTGCTATAAATAGGAGAGAGGATGTTATTGAAATAAATTTTATTCCTTCTTCATTCTCTTGTCAGTTCATAACTCTTCATTCTTTGAACCTTTTCCTTTTTCTTTGTTCTTTAGCTCTTAACTGCTGCTGCTGCTGATCTTTTCTGTTACGATATCAATTAAACCTGACAAGACCTTCAGAGTCATACCGCTGTCACTGTTTGTCAGGTGTTTTAAATTAATCCCGTCCGCCTATGATTATCCAAAGCGATTTCAATTCAGGTATGATGTTCATCATTCAATTCAGGGGTCCAATGATGTCTATGCCCCATTTTGAGAAGGGCCAAGGACTATCCACCTAATTCACCTTCATGGCCCCAAGTGTGCATGGATTCTTTTAGCAAACTTCTGGCATTCCTCACATCTCCTAGACATTCTCGCAGCGTCTCGTATCATTTGTGGCCAATAATATCCATGCATTTTTGTTTTGTCTGCTAGTGATCTCATCCCGCTATGGTTGCCCGCCCGCGTCTCCATAGTGTATGTCTTTCAAGACCCGATGTATTTCTTCTCTTGATAGGTAGTGTAGCAGTGGTCCGAGAAAAGACTTCTTATATAAAATTCCGCCCCTAAGGTCGTATCTCCCCGCCTTTGATTGCACCTTTCTAGCTTGCTTCAAGTCTATAGGCAGCGTTCCTTCTTTAAGGAAAAGTTGAACTTCGGTTCTCCAATATTCTTCGTTCTTGAAGTCTTCGTCTTCGTTAGCTCTTGTCATAATATCATCTTTGTGAAAGTCATCGGCAATGTCTTCCCCTACATCGTCGTCAGCGATATCCTCCCCTACATCGTCTTCACGATTTGTAACGAAGGATTCCTGAGGAGTAATCGAGGGCTTATATACTATTGTTATCTTGATTGCCTTGATGCTTTAATCTTTCAACATGGATGATATGTATGCTAACGTATCAGCATGCCTGAGGTCTCTTCTTCATAAATGCCGGAACTTGATGCTAGGTATTTGGGATGCTAGATTTTGGACCAAGGACATGTACGCTGAAAGGGTCTCGTCGTAGACATTGTATTCCAGTCCTATCTTTCGTATGACCAGTTGTGAATCACTTGTCAGACGTACATCGGTTATACCCATTTCTATTATCAAACGAAGAGCGTGTACCACGGCTTCGTATTCAACGATGTTGTTGGTATGTCCCTTGAATTCCAACCTTAGCGCATGAACGACCCTTTCTCCAGTGGGGGTGGTAATTACGATGCCTATGCCCGCACCTTCCCTATTCCTTGATCCGTCGACGAAGATCTCCCATTGTCTTTGGTTTGAAGGTTCGAGAACATCGACTGGATCTTTCCCGTCCTCTGAATCTGGTATGCCCCTTACTTCCTCGTCGTTGTCCAGGGGTAAATCTGCAAGAAAATCCGCCAGGACTTGCGATTTTTGGGAATGTTGGATCTCATGGATGATGTTGAACTGATCAAGATGAGTATTCCATTTCGCTATCCTTCCCACTTTCCCAGCGCTTTTGAGAACGGCCTCCAATGGTGCTTTGCATGGAACACGAATGTAGTGAGTCAAGAAATATGTTCTTAGCTTTTGGTTGCCCATACTAGTGCCAAGATGAGCTGCTCGATCTTTGTATAATTTCTTTCTTCCTAGTTGAGAGTCTTGCTGACGTAATAGATTGGTTGTTCTATCTTTGTGTTCATCTTGACCAATACTGCACTGACCGCATCCTCCGTTGCTGCTATGCAAAGAGCCAAAAACTAGTTGGGATCGGGCTTCTGTAGGATCGGGATCGTGGCTAGATATTATTTGATCTTTTGGAAAGCTTCCTCACATTTTGTGGTCCATTCAAACTTGCTCCCTTTTTTGAGAATGTTGAAGAAATGTTTGCATTTGTCCGATGACCTGGCAATGAATCTACCCAGAGCCGCTAAGGATCCGTTGAGCTTCTGAAATTCTTTTAGATTATTCGGGGATGGCATTTCAACGATGGCCTGGATCTTGGCGGGATCTACTTAGATGCCCCTCTTCGTTACTAGCTAGATACCCAAGGAACTTCCCTGAAGTGACGCCGAATGTGCATTTTTCCGGGTTTACTTTCATGTTGTGCTTCCTCATTGCTTCAAAGATATCCCTCAGGTCTTGATGATGATCCTTGCGCAGCTTACTTTTGACGAGCATATCATCAACATAGACTTCTAGGGTGTTCCCAATCCATGGTTTGAAGATAGCATCAACCATCCTCTGGTATGTTGCCCCTGCATTTCTAAGTCCGAAGGGCATCCTTGTGTAACAATAGAGGTCGTGCGGGGTGTAGAATGTTGTATGTTGTTGATCTTCTTCTCGCCGGGCTACTGTTGTAACCAAATAACTGTCCATGAATGACATTTCTTCGTATCCTTTGACAAACTTCTACCAAATTGATCGATGCTTTGGAGTGGGTAACTATCCTTCGGGCACACCTTGTTGAGATCGGTGAAGTCGATGCATATTCTTACTCCTCCGTTCTTCTTCGACACAATGACCATGTTTGAGATCCATGTTGGATATTTGACTTCCTTGATGAATCCTGCTTCTAATAACTTGTGGAGCTCTTTTTCGATTGCTTGGTGATGCTCTGGTGCTACCTTTCGTACTTTCTGCCTAAAGGGTGTGGTGTCTGCCTTTATACGGAGTTCGTGTTGGATTATCTTCGGGTCGATTCCTGGCATGTCACCTAACTTCCACACGAAAATGTCTGCGTATTCCTTGAGTAGCTTGATTAGAGATATCTCTCTTTCTTCATCCATTAAGGTTCCTACCTTGATCATCTTCGGGTTTTCTTCGATCCCTATATTGATCTCCTTCAAGGGTTCTACGGATGTGAACGTAGGCTTCTGCCCCTAGGAGAGGGACATTCTTTAATTTCTATTTGGTAGGCTCTTCACTTCCTTAGTCATTGATGTACTTGCCTCGCATTTAGACGATGCTTTCCTTCGTCGACTTTTTCCAAAATTTCTTCGAGATAAAGATCAATGGCTTTTTCCTTAGCATGCAGCTTCTTTATTTCGGATTCTTCTGGATTTCCGCTTCTCATCTTGTTCGTTATTGAGCTGATTTTGTAGAGCCTTGCATTCTCGAGCGGTGACTGATCTCCTTTTATTTCCATTACCCCAAGGGGCGTTGGAAATCTAAGATACCGATGATAATTCGATTCCACTCCTTTGAGTTTGTGTACCCATCTTCGACCAATGATTACGTTGTAGGGGGAAGGAGCGTCTACTACACCAATCGAGTGTCAACCTTCATTGGTCCTGCGCATTTACTTGCAAAACAATATCTCCCAAGGGCTTCGTTGGTTCCCCATTGAACCCATAGATGGTATAATACGATGACATTAGTTGTTCGTCATTTATCTCCATTCATTTGAACGTGTCATAGAATCGTAACATTAACCGAACTCCCCCATCGATGAGGATCTTCTTAATATTGCATCCTCGCCACCGGTAATGTAAGGACCAAAGGGTCGTTATGGTCTTCCATGTCTTCTTCGACATCCTCGGCCGAACGTCATCCGTGCGTTCATCCACTTCTCATGTTTGTCTACTTATACTCCATCGATTTTGAACAGCTCGCAGTAGTCCTCGAATTGCTTTCTTAGCCTTTTCCCTATCTGAGTCGTCAGTGAGGGTCCAGTAGTTTCTGAGGATGAGATGGTGTTGAGTGTTCGGTTAGCCTCGGGGAGTTGGACTTGCTTGCTTCGTTTTGCCCCCGTCATCGGTTTCGCTTTCTCGAATGTATTGCTTGAGATCTCCAACGTCAATCAACTTTTGGATCATTATTTTGAGATTCTTGCATTTCTCGGTCTGGCCCATGCCCATAATGTCTTGACTTCTGGATCTTGGGGTTGCTTTCCTTTGGACCATGGCCACTCCGGATATCCTTGATCTCCCCTCGGGATGCTCTTGACTTGGTCTTCGATCTTGGGGGTCCCTTGCTTTCCTATGGACCATGGCCAACTCTCTTTGATCCGCCGGTTCTGAGTCCGATCTTTGAGTCCGGATCTTCCTCAGATTTTTTCTAGCGGCGTGATTTTCGATGTTGGTGTTGTTGGAACGCTTCCATGAATCTCCACAAATGGTCTCATCCTCCTACAACCCCCGATCACGCCGACGATCGTCCATCTTCGTCCTTTCCTATCTTCGTTAGGACGCTTCTTGGCTGAACCGCCCTTCTTTGATCCGTCTGGTCTATTCTCTTGAATGAGTCCAATGAGATCTTTGAGTCCGGCTCGGGATTTTCCCGCTGATTTTTCTAGCTCTCGGCGTGATTTTCGATGATTACTCGAAGGTCTCTTTCGGTTGTTGGAACGCTTCCATGAATCTCAACAAATAGCGGGCTCATCCTATACAACCCCCACTTGTAGCAACTCCAGACGTTACACATAAATATATAATTCGGATCTAGATTCTACATTCCATCCTATACATTGCCTGGCAAATCTTTGTGCCATCGGTGTATTCCCGGGTTGTTTCTTTGTAAGCGATTGCTAATGAGAATAACTTGTCCATCCTCAAGTAATGACTTTGTTGTACATGTATGTCCCCAAGAACTTCTCAATGGGTTGGTCGTAGAGTCGATGGAATTGGGTGGAAGGTTATCGAACCAGGATAGGGCCGATCCTTTCAAACTTAAAGGGAAATATCTGCAGAGGATTACGTCATCTTGATCCCATCGAGCCAACATACGATTGTAATACCCAAGGTGTGCCGCCGGGTCACTGGATCCATCGTTACATTCAAACGCTGGGATAGGGCACTTCTGGGGAATGAGAGCTCTGGCCAAATGCGGAACCAGTGGGGTGGTGTTGGCTTCTTTCATCACCTCTTCTAGTCTTCCTCCCCCTTGTCTAGAATTCAGTTGCTTGATCTCACCCATCATTTCAAAGACGAAGGTCCTCCATTGCTTGCCGATGATCATCTCGGATTGTGGATCGCTCTAATCTTCGGCTCTCACTATCAAAGTAGTCAATCCTCCGGTACGTAACTGATCCGATGATCTAATTCCTCTCGGTTACTCCTCGGTTCAATGGTTCGGGATTTGTCACAATGATCCTTCGATCGTGGTTCGGTTCTGGTGCTTTAGATTTTGCTTCTTCATGATGCTGCGCTGCCCCTATGCTTTGGGCAATTTTGTCTCTGAGTTCCTGATTTTCTCGAGCTAATAATGCCACAACCTCTGCGTATGTCTTCTGGTTCTTCTTCAATTTCTCAAGCTCTGCTATCAATTGGGGGGAATAATTTGATCCTTGGTTTGGAGTTCCAATCCATCCCTGCCCCCCAATAGCCATAGTGTGATCTTCATAAACTATTTGGATCAAGGGGTGGGGCGGTTCGGTTCGGAACTTAAAAACTTCAATTCCACATGTTGGGGGGGGGGGGCGTCGATTGTATAAATGGCAGAGTCTGGTTCTGATCGTTCGTTGTCGGTATTCCAAGGGCTGGCTGTTGCATCGTTGATTCTGCAAACCCTTCTCGTTGTTGGTGAGCTCCGGAGGCCGCGGCGGCCTTTGCTGCTTCAGCTTTAGCTGCCATGGCTTTGAGGGCTACCGCTGCTCCGATGTTGACGTCTAGGGGTGAAGCGATTTCCCCTGCATCTGGCTTCTGGATTGGTGCCTTCGTCTTTTCACCCTTTTGTTTACTGCGTGTCATAACTGGTGTCGTCCTTGGTGTTTCTTTGGACGATGCCTTGGTCTTTCCCACATCCTTCGTTTTTTCCATCCTCGATCCCTTTGCCTGCACAGGTAAAACATCATTGAAAATCCAATATTCGTGTGGGTCCTGTTAGTAAAGTTAATCCCAATGTGAGGGCCATAAGTATAGTAAACTTCAACCAAAGCTTTTGAGGGATCATGAAAAGAGAAAGATTTGAAAAGGCAGATCCAATAATTATAAACATATATCTCCTCATGGATCTGAAAAACATTTTTAAGAGAAGTGCAAATCGATCGGTTTTAAGCATGAAAAGCATGGAAAACTCTAAGAAAAGCGCATGAGTGTATAGATCTTTCAGTTTTAAACATGGAATGTAGGCAACATTCTAAGGAAAGCGTTAGATCCACAAGCTTTGAATTCGGGAAACATGGAAACTCTAGAAAATGCATAGATCTGTGAGTTTTGATCTTGGAAAACATGGACAACTTCTAAGAAAAGTATAAATCTATAAGTTTACTTAGATCCGAAGACGGTAAGCTTAACTCACATGATTGTTTTTGAAAGAGTGATTTCGATCGTTAGCTTAAATCCGAACAATATTATTTAGAGAATAGCACGGGGAGCCAAAAAATAGGTAAAATCATAGGACAAGATAAATCTTTTACCGGGACAAAGTCCCTGTTTCTACCGCCAGATTGTGAACACAGAAATAACGATGGTACCCAAATGTTCACAAACAATACTCGCATTTATTCATGTACTTAAGGAGAATAAATCATAAGTAAAACTATGTTGATACTATGACTCATCGACTCAGGCGCCTTCGGGCTCGCCCCCTGTCTATTCGTGGGGAGTAACTTAGTTATTCTTACGATCGAGATGCATAATAAATTAGAGCATAATAATAATAATGACAGAAAGTAAAGTGTTGAATGTAAATGAGACGATGATTTACGTGGTTCAGCACTAAGGCCTACGTCCACGGGGGTTTGTGTTTCACTATGTATTTAAGATTACAAAGATAGTCGAATGACTTTGTGTGAATAACGAAGCTAGTGGGGAAATGGAACTCATACTTACTCTTCCTATTTATCTCTCTTATTGTCTTCTCCTCTACTCACTAAAAATTGGTCGACCCCCTCTCTTTCAAAGTGGAGAGGGGTATTTATAGGGATATAACATGGGGTCCACCATCGAGGCGATTCTGACCTTATCTTCTTGATCTTCGTAAGGATCCCGCTGATGTCTTCGTTCTCGACCGATGGCTCCATCGGTCATGCATGGTAACGATGGGTCACCTCTTTCTTATCCACAGGATGATTGACATGTACTCTATGCCTAGAGTGTTTAATTCGGGTGGTTGGGCTACCTGCACACGCCAGGCAGATGTCTGCGGCACCCATCACATCTGTGTCAGTGAGGCTAGTCTCCACCGTTGATCGTGGGTCTTCCTCGAGATGGGGTAAAGCAGATCCTAGGGTGTTCTTCGGTACTTCTCAGTGGCTTGATACTTTAGTGTCCCCAGGTTCTTGGCCGTCGGATCGGCTTGATGACGAACATGTGCAGATGACAGATGCCCCTTGGGTGCTGAGACGTGACATCGTGCCTTGATGTCTCAGGCTGTGTGTCCTCCACGTGTAATTCCTCCGACACGTGGCGAATGATGAATTATGTGTATACAACCAAGGAGTTGATCATATATGAGAAACTAACCGCTGATAAAGCACTAGTTGCTTTGCTCAAAGCAACACCTAATCTGAAGTCCCTCGTATTTCATAAGGCAATTAACTTCTACAGAACTTTCAGTTTTGAATGCATTCCCTCACTGACTACATAGATTAATAATATGGCAAGGTTTGATATTTGTCTTATCTTTTCCAATTTCAATCCAATCGGTGCCTAGTGATGACGAAGATGAAGAAGAAGATGACATTTCGTGCAAATGACACCGATGTTGATGCTTTGCGAGGAGAAGACAACCATGACAAATAAAGATGATGATTGGACAGTGACCGGTTGTCAGCCGACCCAAATATAATTACACTTTCTTACTACTCAAAATATATAATGAAGCAAGGGCAAGAAAGGATCGATCCCACAGAGAGGTCTAGGTTGTCAAATTGTTTCGGTTCCCTATAAATAACACCGGTAGTTTTGTAATTTTTATATAATAAACTAAATAAAAGCAAATAAAGAAATAAGCAAACAAATCAAATCAAATCACGGATGAGAAAGTATTGGTCAAGGATTTCGTTTTCATTCACAAACATGTTTTCAACACAATAACTAGAATTGATATTTTAATCTCAACTTTTATCAAAGACCCTAGAATACCTTGATCGCAAGTATATCCCGCAAATCTCCTCATGTCATCAACAAACACATTAAAAGATGCGAATATGAATTCTACCTAAAGGAACAACCTAACGTGTAAAAGCACTAATCAAGTTTAATTCCCTAGATGCATTAGGTTCTATGAAATCAGGTCAATCAAAGCAATCGAACGTGGAAAGCGCACTAATCCTATTTAACAAAGGTTATGGTTCACATATGACTATTAGGATGTATCACTACAAGCAATAATCACAATTATGCTACTTGTAATCAGGAATCTATCACTTTTGCGTATAATAAATCCTAATCTAGCAAGAGAGATGAAAACAAACTCAATCGATTCGCGACTCGACTAAATAGCATTCAAATCATGTAATAATATTGATGGTGAATCATAAACGATAATATGAGAGAAAACTAATTTATTGAATTAAAACCCATATTTGGAAATCCAACTTATTCCATAACCAATAATAAAACTCTAGCTCATATTCATGGAGTTCATAACAAGAAGAAAGAGAAAAGACTTCATGGTGTAAACCCTAAAACACAAAGTAGAGGCCAAAAAAAAATTAAAAAAAATAAAAGATAAAAGATAATCCTCTCTTTATATGTTTCTCAATTTCCATAAAGGATACTCCTTCCAAAATTAGGTATTCTCAAAACCCATCTCCAAGTGGTCCACCAAGCCCATGTGTGAGAAAACACCCATGTAAAATTATGTCCAAAAATCGTCACGGAAAATCGGGATTACTACTGAACTTGGCTTAAAAATCGCTGGGAAAGCATCTCAGGTGACCGGGCAAAGTCAACCCGGTCACCCACCGGGTCAACGAGTCAACTCGGGTGAGTCACCGAGTCAAACCGGTCCAAATCGGATGTGAGTCGAGATAGTCGTAGCTACTCATACGAGTCAAACCGCTCGGCCTGAGTCACTCAAGCTAGGCCATTGACCGCCTCGACTTTCTTTCTTTGCACCATGATTGTGCTTCAGCTGGGAAAATCCAGCCATGATGGCTCTGCTTCCTCTCCATTGAATCCCTGTAACTCCATAGCATCTTGCCAGTAATCCATCCTATCCACCAGTTCAATCAGTCTCATGACCTTCAATACTGCTTAGCTGCATCATTATCACTACATCCTTGAAGTCACCAGTGTCTTGCGCTTCACTACTGATCATCTCAAAGCCACCGCACGTTTATCACCTATCTTGCATCTCAGACTTCACAAACACATTCCATTCTCGCAGCTTGCACCTGTAATCTTCCGTTTCCCGTCTCTTGTAGGCATCCATGGCAAGAAGACTCCCCATAGTCACGACATTGAACTCAAAGTCATCTCAACCTTCTCAAAGCCATAACCCTTGCTGTCTTGCACCAGCTTGCTTACCTTGTCAGCTCCAAATTCTCAGCTCAGTTAAACTCTCCCTGACTTGCACAACATCATTCTCAATTGTACATCCACTTCCCGCAGACTCACCAGTTCAAACCCATTGCAATTCATTCATCTCAGCTCTGGCCATTGCAAGATCGGACTCACCATACCAAAGACCACCGGCAAAGAACATCATCACAAAGATTGACTAAAACTGCACAAGATAAAGATCTCTCCAGTGCCAACTCCAAATCCTTGCCATTTCGGTCCAAATCATACCCTTTTGCAGCTTCAATCCACGGCAACCTCAACATCCAGTGCCAAACCTGGTAATCCCTGCAATCTCAGTCATCATCATTGCAGCACCCATTGGCAGCCCTGCATTAATGCCATACATTCATCATCGCTAACCGCAAACCTTAGCGTCGCTTTCTCGTATTCATCTCGGCTAACCGAACAAAGAATAACATCCCAATCAATTGCTCGAGCTATCAAGAAATACCCATTGTTCAACCAAAGACAAACCCGCAATAACACAAGACCTCAAACATCACCGCATAATACAAGCAGCTCCATCTTCTCATAAAACCAACACAAGCATAATTCATCTCAACCCATGTTAATCATCATCTTCTTTACTCTATTAAACCCTTGTTCTTCATCTGAGTCATGCTATCAGAACCCATTGCTTCATTATTCTCAATCACCAACAAACCCATGAAGCAAGAATAAAGACAACCTATCGATTCTCCGTCTTAATCACTTAAACCCTCATTCATCTTCTCACTAGCAATGCCATCAACCCTTGAGCTCATCCTGACCTATCTTGAATTGCGAGCTCAGAAGGGGGAAAGGGAGAACCCTAATTTCATCAGCATCTCCATGAAATCTAGTACTCAATTAACACATACCCCATATCTCATCTTCTCGAATTGATTTTCATCTTCAAATTCTCAAACCCATCTTATATTCTTCCTCTTAGCTCTCGAATTCACGTCAATTGATCACCAGCTTCTTCCTTACTGATTTGAACCACAACCCTAACCGACTCTCCACCATTCGCTCAACATCTATGCCTTGATTTCCCGATCTCAATTTGACAAAGCATTAACTTCGTCAATCTCTTCTCACATTCAACACCAGATTCCCTTTTTCGATCACTCGGATGTTGTCAGTTTCTCTCGTCTTTTTCAGGTGGAAATGAAATGAGGAAGACAATGAAAACTCTTGATTAGGGTAATAGTTCTGGGGTGGATTTAGACACACCCTCAGACTCAGATATGGGCCATTGGTAGGCCTCTAAGAAGTGTATATATTATGGCCTACGGTGATAAACCGCAAGTGCACGGCGTCTATCGGAGACGCGGCAAGTACGGGTCGAACCACAGAGACTTGTGGTGCTCTTGTATGATCTAAGGCTTCCTAAACTGAATTCAAATGGTAATGTGTAGTGACAAGGTAACAACAGGTGGGTTTGGTTGCCGAAACGGCTAATTGAAGTGTAATGAACCTAAACTAAGGAATGAAACAGTAACAAAGGTATGCTTGGGTTATCAATTCCACCACTAAATTCCTAGTATGTGCTCAACTAGTTGAGTTCTTGTTCTTATACCTGCATAAGTGAAGCTTGTCACTTCTACCACTTATCTAAGAGTTTCTCCATATAAAGCTTCAATTATCACCAATAACTAATTCTAGAGTACTCGGTTGTCTAATGAAGCACAACCAACCAAGAGAATCAGATTAAACATAGAAACAAGAGCCAACACACTCAACTCAAGATTAGCCTAACTACAAGCAGCATCCATGGCATTGGGCATGCACCGTGAGAGAAAAGGGGTGAGGTGTTAAAATTGAAGCTATTTATTAAAATTAAGCTCTCAAGAACATTCAACAAATTGAACTCAAAACAGAGAATTAGGGTTTCAATGAAACCCTAATGTATCAAATTAAAACATAATAAAAATAACAAAGAAAATGTAAATTTAAACCTAATTGACTCAGACCGGCTAATCCAGCGTGTTTTCTAACATCACAATTCGCCTCTATTTATACATGCAAATGTACTCAACAACTAAACCCTAATTCACAAAATCAAAAATAAATCAAACCTACTCTAACCCATACTCTCTGATTCGGTTGTTGGCTCTACTCATGCTTCTCCGACTCCATTAATCGATAGCTTACATTGTAACCCTAACCCTAGTTCCATTTATCTCTTTCATATCCTCTAGAGTTGTTGAGAGAGGCTAGGAAAGGGATAACTAAAACTAGAGGTGACGAAGATGGAGCGGTGTTGTGATGGCTTGTCGGGGTAAGGTGAGGTGGTGTTGTCTCTCGGTGGTGGTATGGGTGAAGAAGGAGGTGGCGGAGCAGAGCTCGCTCCGATGGGAGACGGAGAGAAGAGAAGAAAGAGAAAGATGGAAGGGAAATGGTCTGCTCGAGTGGGGGTATAGGGTATGGTTGATTCTTGTAAAGCAGCAAAGAAAGGACTCAAGAGAAGGGCCTAGCGAGCGTAGGGATGGAGCCGATGGAGATCCGAACGGCTCGGGGATGTAGACGGTTTTGGTGTGATCTAGTGTTGCACGGAGCAGCGATCTTCGATGCACGTGGAGGAAGCGACCGTTGGATGAGGGAGAAAGAAATCCCAACGTCTCAGAAGAGACGGGCTCGGATCCGGGTCGTGGGTAGCTTTAGCCCATGTCTTCCTTGTTGGGTTGCAACCGACACAAGCGCGGGCTTTGGCTATCTCGCTCCATAGATGCTTGACTCCAATTCTTCCGCTCTTTTGCTCCTTAGTTTCTCCGAGCTTTATTTATTACCTAAAAACACAAAATTAATTAATACAAATATTTATTCTTGAAAACAAGGAAAACACAGAATATGGGATAATATCTGATTTCTAAGCGCAAAAGATGAGTAAAATGCCAATAAAAAGGTGTATAAATATGCACTATTTAGCACTCATCAGCCATCCTGATTGGCAACCCCTTAACCATAGTTGGCCTGTCTTTAATACTCCTCCAAGAGAGAGTTGCCCCTTAACCATGACTCGGCTCCCAATAGCATGCGAAATGACAATTACGCCTTTTGACTCGATTTGAATGATTTCCGCTTCTTTTCCTCTCGTGCGACTCCAGCAGTACCTAATAACTCAAAACACGCGTAAAGTACATAATTCACAAGAGAAATATCAAAGAAAGCGTAACTACTAGATAGTAAATTAGGTGTTTTAGACACCTATCAGACAGTCAATGTGGTGAACAATCCTGAATGTTTATTTCTACACCTTAAATCGGTTCACTTTTTCGACTTCACTGGGAACCCAATGCAGATGAATTGGTTGAAACTAATTTTGAAGAATGCAAAGGCTTTGCAAACAATGTC
Source organism: Papaver armeniacum (assembly GCA_023531295.1). Taxonomy (NCBI): domain Eukaryota; kingdom Viridiplantae; phylum Streptophyta; class Magnoliopsida; order Ranunculales; family Papaveraceae; genus Papaver; species Papaver armeniacum. The sequence goes on along the minus strand of JAJJWW010014729.1, from coordinate 432,700 downwards.
CATTCCCACGTATCGCAATTGCATTCCGAAGAGAGAAGAAAAACTTATGGTGGAGATACGACGTCTTCCGAGAGCCTCAACATGTTGCGTGTTTAAATTCCCTCATCGGCTGGTAAGCAAAATTGCTGAACAAACATAATTACTCTGGATAGACACAAATCGTTTCAACAAAGTTTTTGGTCTATCTGCTACTCAAAGCTGCTTTTTATCTGCATTATATTATATTATTAGGCTAGTCTTTTTGGAAACCTAACTTTTAATGTTATTCTCATTCTAGATGGACTTTATGTTTGCATATCAACTTATGGTGAGGCAATTTGACATTGCAACAACTATTGTGAATGTACACATTAATATACAAAGTCACTAAGTAGTGATCTGTATTTAGATCGCATACCGACAAATCGATCCTTGTGATGATACATTGAATCATCTAAAAGCTGCAATAGTCAGCAACCACCCCTTTTTGTTAGACTTGATAGGTTCCTTTTTACTGATGATTGGCTTTCACATTGACCTGCTCTTATTCAAATGAGACTAAAGAGACCAATCTCCTCGTAATGACACGATGGTGTAGTGAAGGATAACGCGGCCGTAGTGCAAGGTGTTAAGACATCATGTTACTCATGCAATCACTCATGTGAGTTGTACGTGTAGTTTCCTAATTAGGGTTTAGTTCTTTGCCTCTTTTAAATACTTCATTCAATACTTCCCTAAAATTTATGTAATGAAACTTATCTTCTCGTAATGAATTAAACCTGGATTTCCTAATGATTGATGCAATACCATCATGGTATCGTATATGGGAGGTTATGATTTCTTTCTTTCCTCTATTTTTTTTTCTTCGATCCTCGTTTTTATTTCCTTTTACTCGCTAGTGCTTTCATCATCGCCACCTTTCACAAATCTGCATCTCGCAATTGTGTCAATCTTTTAATTCCAAAGAAGAACCCTTAAACCTCGTATCTTTCTTGAGATTCATCAACTATTTTTACTCTATTTTTGCCGATATTTCTCTTCTTTCATAACAACATGGAAAAACCCAACCTCAAATTCGTTTTCCAATATTCCGTTAAATCAGTTAACAAATTTCGTTCATCTGAAACTCACCGAGGATAACTTTATCACATGGAAAAACCTCCTCAAACCAGTAATTCAAAAATACAAACTTCTGAAATATCTAGATGGTTCACATCCATGCCCTCCACAATACATAAATCCAAGAAATCAATTGAATGGAATTGAAAATCCAATGTATACCGATTGCATGGATGAAGATTCAATAATTATTATGTGGCTTAATTCGACAATTTCGACTCATATTGCTTACTTCTCCGTATCCAAACTTCTCACCACTATGGACTAGTATAGAGGAACGCTTTGGCGTAGCATCTTCAACTCACACTCTTCAACTTCGCACAAAATCGCTCTCCATTACACAGGAGACAAATCTAAACCGCTCTCCATTACACAGGAGACAAATCTATACCAACACTTATTAGTGAAATCAAACTTCTCTCTCACCAATTAGCCATAGAAGTGAGTTTATCTCTCGACAAAGAACCGGTGGTTATCACTCTCAAAGCCCTAAATTCGTATTATATACCATTTACTACATCCATGAGGCATAGATATCCACCAAATAACCGTATTGAACTACACAACAATCTACTCAAAGGGAGCAGCTTGTCATCAATGAAAGACTCAAGAATGCTAAGGATCAGCAGACCTAGATGCCAAAGCCTTCATGGCCAATAGGGTTCTTACTACAATCACAGAGGAGGTTACAACATAAACAACAGAGGATGTTACAACACAAATAACGAGGCTCTTTTCTGTAAGGCATAGGCTATTCAGGTGGTAGACACCCAAATCCTGCATTATTCAATACTCAAAACTATGGGAGCAACTCATCCATCCCTGACAAAATTCCATGTTATCTTTGTGGAATAAAGAATCACCTTGCACCCACTTGTATTCAGAGACTCAATGTTACATATCAAGGAAGAGAACCACCCCCCAATCTTAGTGCAATGTTTGTTGCTGCAGACAACTTTGATAATAAGGAATGGATTGTCGACGAAGAGAGCTAATCATCACATTTTATCCACCACAAGGCCGTTAAGAGGTAACTCCATATGATGGTGCAGTAGGTTATCCATACCGAAAATGGTGAAGGTATGACTATAACTCATAAGGTTAATTCTAGTAAACATATTCATGATCATTCCTTTCACTTGATGTCCTCATAGTTCCCGCATCATCTCACAATCTTCTTTCCATTCATAAGTTTACCTCCGACAATCACCGCCATTAACTATTGCCTCAAATGGATTTTCTTCAGAAGGATCTCAACTCGGGAAGATCCTTTTCCAAGGGCCACATAAAAATGGACTCTACCCTCTCACCTTCAGCTCCACACATCAATCTCTCTTCACAACCACCAACCACCGCAACCGACCATGCTCTCCTACATAGAAGATTTAGGCATCCATCTTTTCAGACTCTTCAAAAACTGTGCACTAGGCTAAAATTGTCAAATGTTTTTAATAAACCTTTCTTTTGTGTTGATTGCAAAATGTGTAGAAGTATTAAACTTCCTTTTCAAATGTCTTGTACAGTGGATACTAAACCACTTCAACTTCTGCACATGGATAATGGTACTCTATATTATGTAAATGTTGTTGATGAGTTTACAAAGTATTGTTGGATACTTCCCTTATCCTCTAAATCTGATTTTAAACACGAATTTATCTCTTTTGTAACAAGAATAGAAAAACTATTGTCTCACTCGTTGTCACTATCGAACCGACAATGGAGGTGAATTTTTAAACAATCTTCTAGCACAATTCTGTACTCCAAGGGCATCACTTATGACATTTCTTGTCCACACACACCGAACGGAATGGTGTTGCGAAGTCAAGCACAAACATCTTCTAGGACTCACTAGGACACTTTTGCATCAGGCAAAGCTTCCTTTTCAGTATTGGCTTGATGCACTTCACATAGCAAACTACTTAATCAAAAGGCTTCCCACCAAATCCATAGCCTTTCAAACTCCATATGAGATGTTTTTTCACAAATCTCCAGACTATAACTTCCTTAAAGTCTTTGGTTGTGCTTGTTTCCCATGGCTCAAACCCTATACCTCAACTAAACCGGAACCTAGAACCAAACAATGTGTCTTTCTAGGATATAGTCTACAGATAAAGGATACAAATGCCTTGACCCAATCACCGGCACAAATCATATATCAAGGCACGTATCCTTCTATGAAACCTCATTTCCTTACAAAGATTATTCTCAACTTACCATCTTTAGTGCCTCAAGTCATTCACCCTCCCACTCAACCCGCAGAGTCTATTGTATCAATACCATCTTCCAAAGTGCAGCCTCTTCACTTCCCTTATCCATAACCACTAATGCTCATCCTATGGTTACTAGAGGCAAACATGGCATTTATACCCCAAAATCTTATTCTGCCACCAAACATGTAACACCGTAAAATTTTCTTCAAGGCTTTGAACTTTGGCCCAACCCAGTATGAGTGTTTTGTAATTATCCCTTAGTAATTTTTTTTAAAGCATGGTTAATGGGTGCTAAGTAAAATACTAGAAACTCTGAGAATGAAATGCACGTGTCATGCATGAGCAGCAAGGGGCACTATTGCCTTTTCTTTTTCTTTCCCATATGGGGTTTTAAAGAAAAAAAAACATCTCTTTTGTTTTTCCTGTTCCCTATCATCTCATTTCCTACTCAAATCAATTTCCGGAAGAAAACAAGTTTAGTTCCGAATTCCAAATTTGAGTTGGATGCACCTTCTCAAGTATCTACCGAATTCGTCTTCTAAAAAGGTAGGGGTTTCTCCCTTTGAGTTTAATTTTGTATACTAATCTTTTCTGCCCTAGTTTGCTTGAATTAAATGTTATCTTCTCAATTTTTTTTGGATGTTGATTCTACCTTATTTTGAGTTCCAAATAATGCTTAACAACTTTTTAACTTAATTTATTTATATAAATCAATGATTGATTTTCTGGGGTATTTTCCTGACCATGAATTTGACAAGTTTTATCCATAAATTTTCTTGTGACTTGCCCATATTTTTGGCTATCTTGAACTGTGGATGATGTTGTTTTTGGTTAAATCTCTTAAATTCCTCTATGTTTACACATGCATGTTGATATGTGTCCAAATCTGATTGAATTAAATAGTTTTGGAAAGATTGAAAATGGTTAGCAAACATCAAAGTCCTGTTTTTCCTATTGCTTTAAATTTTAACTTACGACTCAATGAGCATGTTTTCAAAACATTGTACGTTGCCTGATTTCATTGAGATATTTACCATGGTTTTTCTTGTTTCAACAACCTTCATTTTGATGTTTGGTCAGTGGTAAATGATTTACAAATCAAACGCCACCTAAGTTCTAGTCTTCCTCCGTGTTACTGTTGTACATATTGCCACTCCCCTTGATCTTTATTTTGTGATTGCTATCCATCCGAAATGAAATGAAATTTAATTGGTTTACAATTTGGTTTGAAAGTCTACTTATCAATAAACTGGTGTCGCTCATGTATGAAATATTTATAAATCCCACTCTATGCTTTCATTTCAATTCTATTAATCGATCGGGATCTTTCTATTAAACTTGGAAATGTCTTCCTCAAGTTCGCGACTGCGGTAGTATTTAAATGAAATGTTTCATTGAATTTCATGACAATATGCATTTGTCTACAGCCACTTGAATTATTGTCTTTTATTGTGAAATGCACATTGAAGTTTGGTGATCTTTGGGAATATTTTCCTTCAACCCAGTACTTGTTTGATTTATCATTGTGGATGTTTTCCTTGGCAACTGGCCATATGGAAATTAGTACAGATTGGCAATTGGCTATATAAATAATTAGTTTGGCAACTGGCCGTTTGGCAACTGGCCGATTGGCAACTGGCCGTTGGGAATAGAAGTGTTTGGCAATTGGCCATATAAATAATTAGTTTGGCAACTGGCCGTTTGGCAACTGGCCGTTGAGAATAGAGGTGTTTGGCAATTGGCCATACAAATTATTAGTTTGGCAACTGGCCGTTAAAACTAGAGAAGTTGGCAACTGGCCATTGAACTAGAAGAGTTTTGGCAACTGGCCATGAAGGAATTAGTAAAGTTGCTTCTTGTGGTTTTCCAACTCTTAATTTTGATTACCACTTTGATTATGAAAGGCTTGTATATCTTACAAATGTTCTCGCTACTGTTCTCGTGTTTATTTACATTATCCGCAGGCAATTTTTGTTTCGCTATTAACTCCTACTGGGCATTGCTCACCCCTTTTCTTGTTTTCCTCCGCAGAGTACGAGAGGAGCTTGCAGCAGTAAGCTAGGAAGAGCTTACGGCAGGCCATGAAAGCACTGAAAGTTAGTATTCTGTTTGTCTAATGTGTATATCACGGGGACGGTTCTGGGGTAGTTTAGTATCGGCTTTCGACCCATGTTTTTCCTTATTTTGATGTGTATAGAAGGGATATGCTAAGGATTTTATTTTGAGGTATGATCATTGTTTATTGTACCTGGGTCTGGACAAACACGTTTCTGTCGGTATAGACTTCCACTTTGTATTTTGGTGTGTTTATCTGTCGCTTGGGAAGTAATGACATTTTGAAGTGATGTACTATGGTGACTTAGTTTTAATCGAGGGAAAAATGCATAATCCTCTCTATACTATTAAGACTCTTTTATATATCAGTTTAATTAGTTAACTACTTCATACGCAGCTTAACCTTGATGGACGACATACTTCCGTATTCTTGTATCTCCTGCTTTCTTCGTTATCATTTTCATTTCTTTCTTTACTTTGATTACTCAAGATATGTATACGTGTCTATAACTTCAACTGCTATCGAGTACATTAGGTACCACATTTGCTTTGTGTGTTCAATTCTAAAGAACTTAATTAAAATTGTCCTCTCTATATTTTTTTCAATTGTTGTTTAGCTGAACCTTGAACTACTGTGTATCCAAGTGTGCTGTATACGCACCTTCTATCTTATTTTTTCATTTTGGACCTTGTTCAAGCTAACTTCTTAGGGGGAGATATTAAGTGTACTAAACAAATAAATGTGTACTCTCCCTTCCTTTTGTAGCTTCTACTTGTTAAAATAAAACTTTATTCGTACCCACTAGGTGTCTATGTTTGCACCCCTTTTGATTTTGGGAGTAGTTTTCATTTCCCATCTTTAATTTTGTAGTTAATCTTGAAAATTATAATATTATTACTTCATTTTCAAACTAAATGTACTGTTCTGTACTATGAGTGGCGCACCGGAGCTTGGCCTTGCTAATGGGCTGACACCAACCCATTAGGAGGAAATTCTCCCGTCCGTTACAAAACATCCTTTACCAGCTGCTTTCATGGTTACTGTCCCAACTTGCATTACTACTGCCAAAAAAGAGCAAGTATGGAACATTGCATCCACAATGAATACACAACTTTAAGAGATGATGCAGTACTGGACATTAGTTCCACCAAATGCGTGGCAAAATATTGTGGGTCAGAAATGGGTATTCAGGATAAAATATCATGCAAATGGTGAGATAGATAAATTCAAGGCCGACTAATAGCTAAGGGGTATCATCAACAACTGTGTATAGATTTTGAGGAGACTTTCACCCCGTGGCCAAGCCAACTACATTCGAAATCATCCTATCCATGGCGTTCATTTGATTAGGAAATCCATCAACTAGATGTGAGCAATGCATTCCTCCATGATGACTTAAAGAAATCAGTATACATGGCTCACCCACCAGGCTTTATTGATCCAACAAATCCAAATCATGTCCGCCTCCTACACAAAGCCATCTATGGCTCAAGCAAGCCCCAGGGCCTCGGTATGAAAAACTCGGTCAACACTGCTTCTCTCAACTTCAAAAATTCAAATTCCGACTCATCACTCTTTGTCCACAAGGATGGTCCTCATACTACAGCTTGCCTTAGTATATGTTGATGACATAATGCTTACATGGTCCTCTCCAGCCTTCATACAGCTTTGTTATTTCTCACCGCAACTTCGGTTTCCCATCAAGGACTTGGGCTCTCTCAATTATTTTCTTGGTCTTGAGATCACTAGAACACCCAACACTCTCTTTCTATCTCAAAAACAAAATATGATGTTGATCTGTCACACAAATTTCACATGGAAGGATCCAAATCTGTCAAACTCATATTGCAGCTTTCCACCAAATTGTACAAAGAGCATGGCACACCGCTTGACAATCCAACTAACCATAGATATCTTGTTGGTGATCTCCACTATCTCACTTGGTCCGCACCAGATCTCCTATGCGCTTAACTGTGTGCCAACACATGCAACATCCTGGAACCACTCACATGGCTGCTTGCAAGAGAATCCTAAGATACATCAAGGGAACATTGGGTTACGGAATCAAGTTCACAAAGGGCGCTTCATTCTTATTAGGATTCTCCGATCTTGATTGGGCCGCATTGATGATTGACGATACACAGGAGGCTACCGCATTTTCTTGGCAATAACATCATCTCCTGGTCATCTAAAAAGAAAACCACAGCTTGCTCGTTCAAGCACAGAGGCCGAATATCGTACACTTGCTCACAGTGCAACTGAGATTGTCTGGATATGCTTTATTCTACAAGATCTTCACTTTCCCTTACCAGGCATACCCAAACTTGGCTGCGACAACATCAGCTCCATCTCCTTATCCTCCAATCCAGTTATGCGCTCTCGCATAAAGCATGTTCATCTTGATTACCACTTTATCTGAGAATTAGTTCACAAAAAGTCATTGTATATCTTCTATGTCAACACTCTCGATCAACTGGCCGATATATTCACCAAGGGCTTACATGCTTCTCGCTTCATCATGCTTTGATCCAAGCTTCGGTTGTTGTTCCACCCATCGGCTTGAGGGGGATAATGACACAAATGGTGTAGTAAAGGATAACACAGTCAGTAGTGCGAGTTAAGACAAAGATGTTACTCATGCAAATCACTCATGTGAGTTGTACATGTAGTTTCCTAATTAGGGTTTAGTTCTTTTCCTCTCTTTAAATACTTCATTCAATACTTCCCTAAAATTTATGTAATGAAACTTATCTTCTCGTAATGAATTAAACCTGGATTTCTTAATGATTGATGCAATACCATCACTCTGATCATGTCCCTGTGATGCTCAATTGCAATTCTTGAGCTAAATTTGTTTCTCCTTTTAGACTCTACAACTATCTCTTGTTTCATACTTCTTTTATTGAAAACGTTAAACTATGGTGGGCTAATCTGACATTTTTTTGGCAAGCCTAGTGTTTGTAGGTGAAAATGGTTTCTGCTAATTTTGGTAATTTCGGGTGTACGGGTGAGAAACAATTTAAACCCTAAACAATGTACTGCAAGGGAGCACTTTAGATTCGAGAGATCAATTTGTAAAAATCCAGCCTAAACCAAGAAATGGCCGTTCCGGACTTGCTTCGGTCACAAAGTGGAGGAGAATGGGTTGGTTTTGGGGAGGGAAGCAAGGAAAGTGATGAGACCAGAATAGTTGATTCTGGAAGAGTAGTTGTGTTACTACGACTTGTATCAGAAAAGTGGGAAGGCTAACAAATGGTAAGCTAGCAAGTATTTTCTGAGTGTTGTGTATTCCCGAATGAACTTGTTGTTCGGTGGAAATAGGTAAGATCTATTTATACAAGTCGAAGTGAAACGTACTCTGGTCTCATTAAGGAATGGAATAATGGGTAAGTAAATGGGAGGAGGTGGTAACCGTTAACGCATGGAATTGATGTCCCAAGAGCGTTTCACCATTAACTCCCTATATTTACTAACCGCCTCACCCTTACGACACTTCCTTATGAAGGGCGTAGTGTACGCCGCACGCTGTAAACCGCCAAACCAATACCCAAAGAGGATCCCCCCAGTTTGTGATATGTGTTGATGTCTCGAATGTTTTTGTGGAAAACATGTAGCATGTTGTTCTTGCCTGGCAAGTCATACTTGGGAGACTTGCTAGCTTGGTGACCTTCGACGGTCGAGATTTTTCATCTCAAGAGTAAAGATAGTCGTTGATCGTTGCACGCTTTCGTTTTGGTAGCCGCGGAGGGAAGGCCAGCATGGTGGCTCGGCTAGGTTGGCATGTCATTGGCATGGCATGGTTTGGCGTGGCCAAACTTAGGTTTTCGGGCCAAAGGTTACCATGCGTTGTCTGGTAACCTTGGATGGCTAGGATTTGCTCCTGGATTGAAGGGGGACCGTTGATTATCGCACACCTTTGTTTTTGGTAGCCGCGTAGGGAAGACCAGCATGGTGGCGCGGCTAGGTTGGCATGGATTGGCGTGGCCAAACTTAGGATTCGGGCCAAAGGTTACCATGCGTTGTCTGGTAACCTTGGATGGCTAGGATTTGCTCCTGGGATTGAAAGGCAACCGTTGATTGTTGCACGCCTTCGCTTGGGTAGCCGTGTATGGAAAGCCAGCAAGGTGGCGCGACTATGTTGGTTAGGGCCAAGGCAGGGTGTGGTTTGGCTTGGCATGGCGGGGCCAAGGGTTTGCCATGGGCGCATGGTGCGGCTAGCTTGGCTAGGGCCAAGGCAAGGCGTGTTTGGCTTGGCATGTGGGGCCAAGGGTTTGCCATGGGCGCATGGCGTGGCTAGCTTAGATAGGGCCAAGGCAAGGCGTGTTTGGCTTGGCATGTGGGGCCAAGGGTTTGACATGGGCGCATGGCGTGGCTAGCTTGGCTAGGTGCGGTTTGGCTTGGCATGGGGGGCCAAGGGTTTGCCATGGGCACATGGTGTGGATGGCTTGGCTAGGTGTCGTTTGGATTGGCATGTGGGGCCAAGGGTTTGCCATGGGCGTATGGTGTGGCTAGCTTGGCTAGGTGCCATTTGGCTTGGCATGTGGGGCCAAGGGTTTGCCATGGGCGCATGGCGTGGCTAGCTTGGCTAGGTGCGGTTTGGATTGGCATGTGGGGCCAAGGGTTTGCCATGGGCGCATGGCGTGGCTAGCTTGGCTAGGTTCGTGAGCAAGCTAGGGTTTTGGGCCAAAGGTCGTTTGGTAACCTCATATGGCTAGGATTTGCTCCTGGGATTGAAGGGCGACCGTTGATTGTCGCACGCCTTCGTTTTGGTAGCCGCGTAGGGAAGGCCATCAATGTGGCGCGGCTAGGTTGGCATGGGGCCATGGCAAGGTGCGTTTGGCATGGCGCGGTAGGTGTGGCTGGCATGGTTTGCCTTTGGCAATGGGGTGCGGCTAGCATGGCTGGCATGCTTTGGCGCGGTAGGTGTGGCTGGCATGGTTTGCCATTGGCACAGGGGTGCGGCTAGCATGGTTGGCATGCTTTGGCGCGGTAGGTGTGGCTGGCATGGTTATCCATTGGCACTGGGGTGCGGCTAGCATGGTTGCCATGCCTTAGCGCGGTAGGTGTGGATGGCATGGTTTGCCATTTGCACAGGGGTGCGGCTAGCATGGTTGGCATGCTTTGGCGCGGTAGGTGTGGCTAGCATGGTTAGCCATTGGCACATGCGGTGTGAGAATTAGGGTTTTGGTCTGTCGAAACCCTAATCAGCATTAAAAAAAGGTACCCTGGTAATTTTCTCGCAGACAAATTAAAGGGTTCAATAAATGTGCTTGGTTTGGACATTATTACTCAAGTTCTAGTGGACGTCACACCGACTAGGGTTTTACGATTTTACCCCTAAGCTAAAAATCACCATCAATATTAAGTCCCCTGCTTAGCTCGGAACAGGTGCCTTGTTGCGAGGTAAGCATATGATGGTGACACACAAGGACGAAATCAAGATGTAAATCATTGCAAAGATGGTCAGAAAAATCCGACTAACCTTTTTGAGGGGTGAAGAGAGTTCTTGCTTCCGGTGTTGGCGGCCCTGCGTAAGTTGTACTGGGGATGCAGACCGTGGAGTGGTGAGACGAAAGTTGCTGGCTTGGTCTGGTCGTACATCACCGAGGAAAAACGGGCGCGGTCTTGGAAGGCAAAGCGTAGCGGATGGCTTGGCACGTGGGCTATTTGTTGCAAGGAGAGTTCATGATCCCACGTTTGGCATTATTTCTCTCAAATTATGAAAATTCCCTGATTTCATGAATTTTCCCTAAAACCATGAAAATTCCCTAATTTTATGAATTTTCTCTAAAATCATGAAAAATATTATAAAATTAGGAAAACTTGTGGGACCGAGCACCAGCCGGCCGGCCATGCCCTAGACGTGGTCGGTCCCGCACCTCACATCCCACGGTTTTATTATTTCTCTCAAATTATGAAAATTCCCTGATTTCATGAATTTTCCCTAAAACCATGAAAATTCCCTAATTTTATGAATTTTCTCTAAAATCATAAGAAAAATTATAAAATTAGGAAAATTCGTGGGACCGGCTCTAAATGTGGCCGGCCATGCCCTAGCCGATCCCACACGCCCATTATTTTATTATTGTTTGTTGTTTTAGTTTCCTGATTCCATGAAAACTCCCTGATTTCAACAAAATACCATGTTTTTAACAAATCTCTCTGATTTTATGAAAATTTCCTAAAATCATGAAAATTATATAAAATTGGAAAGAGTGCTCTGGGACCGTGCCCATTGGCCGACGGCCATGCCTTAGCCATTTCCTATCCCACACTCGACCATTCCCTATTTTATTATTATTCTATCTCTCTCATCTCATGGAAATTCCCTAATTTCAAAGAAACTCTCCAGCTTTCATGGAATTTCCCTCAAATCGTAGAAAGCACATAAATTCACATAAAACTGGGAAAGTGTGGGACCGTGCTTGTCAACCGGCCGGCCATGCCCTAGCCGTGGTCGGTCCCACACCTTGCAATTCCCTGTTTTATTTATCATTTTTCATCATCTCATGTATTTTTCCTAATTTCAGCCAAACCCTGGATTCTGCATATTTTCTCAAAATGTTGCTCAAACGCGCACCAGAAAATATCGAAACTCTCAGGACTAAGACATGAATGTCATGGTGACACGGGCACATCCCCTTGACCGACCAAGGGTGACCCTAGGGCTTGCAAACAGCCGGTCCCACATATTTTAATGATTTTAACCTAATTTGCTCAGTTGCTCATATTAGGTTCAAACTTCTTCCAAACGATTAAGTTTTTGCTTGAACGACCATCCATCGGTCCCACGGCCACCAAGAGCCGGTCTCATGACCTCTTGGTCGGTTCATGACCAGGTTTTTTATTCTTTGTCGCTCACACGAGCATTATTTCAATAAATGATTAAACCAGCATTTAATCATTCTTTCACCAACTGGTCCTCAAGAGACTTTGGTATTTATCTCATTCGAGCATCTGAGCGTACATGGCGGACTCATCATCCCATGTAGCTGGTCCCTGCTTCACTCTGCATATTGATTTTCAATAAATCATCATTTCAGTAAAATTAGGGTTTTGAATCCAGAGCTCTGCGAAAATATGATTCTCGAGCGATTCAAATACTGATAATTTTATGTTGATTCCATGATCAACATTTTTATTTATTTTACTCGACCCAAACAGACAAAGATCTTAAATTGATATTTTATTTGGTCCTCGCTACTAGCAATTCATCAAATGAGCAACATTCGCTCAAACCTAATATTTGCTCAAACTAACAATATTCCTCGTACTAACAATATTTGCTCGAACCAAAGAATATTTTCTCGCATTCAAGAATATTGATTCAACTATCAATATTATTCGACATTCCAGCAACACAGTTTGCTCGTCTTAGGTAATCAACATAATAATACCTCGTCTCAGCAGACATATTTGATTCAGGAATTTTAGAACATTTGCAAAACATGTTCAATTCAATAATACATGGACTCATCGTCCCACAAAGTCAAAGAATCGACTCCACAATCACGAGATATCAATCGTGTCACATGGGGGGATATTAACTAGGGTTTTGGTATGGCGGCCACGGCACGTGTGTTCACCCATGATGAGAATGTGAGCAAGTCGTGCAATCGGTTGGAAGAGTCAGCAAAGTAGTGGGTTGAAAATTAACCAAGTCTCCGCACAATGAGCAACTGGTTTTAACACGATTTCCCACTTCCCCACTCTCTGATTCCAGCAAACTGTCACACTTCATGGGATCATGGTGTTTTCAACTCCGGCATTATAAAATGTCTCTGAATCCTGATTGAAGGACAAGATTCGAACATTCGAACATTGGTCTAAAAGAATTCTCAAAAAGTTCATACGGACAATCTTTCGTCTACACGAACTCATCGTCCGAGCATTCACTCTCAATTGAGAAAATTCAATCATTCGAGCATTCTTACGCCGAATTCACAACACATCTACAATCTCGGATCACCATTGATCTCACGCATTTCTCGGCTTCCTCCTACGGATCAACCCATCCTCTCTTGTGACCGAATTGACTCGAACGTCCATTGTTCTTGGTTTAGGTGAGACTTACAGATTGATCTCTCGAACTTAAAGCACTCCCTTCTTGCAGTACATTTGTGTGAGGTTCAACATTTCGCTCGGTTCAAGGAGTCTCCACATGGTCGACTCTTCAATTCCGTAAAACCATCAAATCGTTTTTACCCATCTACAGATTGGCGACCACAGTGGGAGATTAATCTCTCGGTTGCAATCTCATGATTTCACAAGATGGCTGGTCTTAGGTCTGGGTTAGTTACAGGTTCCAACACAAACGGCGCTAGCACTAGCAACAACAACAACGACGACAATGAAGATATCCCGGAAACGATTTCGGCCTGTAATAACACTGACGGTGGTGACATTACTCCTCCTCACGCTAACACGGAAAGGTCATCCTCTGTTCGGCCGACACCCTGATGAAGTCATAGGAAACCCACCACCTACCATTGCCGATCTCATCAAAGTGCAAGAGACTCTTGCAAAAAATCAGACCGATATGGATACAGCACAGAAGGAGCTATTTAATCAACTGAAGGCTCTCACTGATACAATGTCAGAGAAAACTCAAGGAAAAGGGAAAGAGAAGGAGAAATCCTCATATGCTGATCCTGAGGTGATTCCAATTCATACAGTGGACGACGACGAAGTCCACAAAGCTGCGGACGATTCATCAGCAAAAGAATCATCAAATTTCATTACTCGAGAAGATTTGGAGAGCCTTCTGGAAAACCGTGGAAAGGATAAGACACCACATGTCCATCGTCACCAGCCTCCTTATCCTATCGCTACGCAAAGGATCCCTCTTCCGAAAGGTTATACCTCTCCGACTTTCACTCGTATGATGGAACCGGCACCTCGAGAACATGTCTCTCGTTTCCTGAAGCCTTGGGAGAACATGAACACAACCACGTTATTCATCTCAAGGAATTTTCAAAATCCTTGAAGGGCAGGGCATACACCTGGTACAACAACATCGCACCAGGGACTATTAACAATTGGGGAGAAATGATTAATGCCTTCTACAGAAAGTACTTCTTCGTGTCAGAGAAAGTCACTCTCTCTGATCTTGGAAGAATGTTCCAGAGGGTCAGTGAAAACCCCACTACGTGAAGAGATTCAGAGTCCATGCCTTGGATTGTCATGACCCAACGAGCAACAAATGGTAGATTTGTGCATCAATGGCATGCTCCCGGTCCTACGAGGCTCTACTGGAAAATCTTCGATTCCGGACTTTCTCGAGCTTCATGAAGCCGCGAAGAGATCGGCAACCACCGCACTGCTCTATTGGAAAGAGAAAAATCTACAAAGACTGAAGAATCGCAAGATACTCGAGGAAGTAGACGTCTGATCAATAAACAATACAACCTACAACCCTCCACAAACGTTGTTGCAGAAGGGAGCAAGCGCAAGGCTGAACCCCCGAACAAGCATACCTCAGCTCCTCCAAAGACACAAAAGAAGGACAAACCAGAGGCACGGGCTCCTGGCCAGCATACAGAGGCTCCTGATCAAGATGCACCTGACTTTCCTCTCCCCATTGGAGAAGTGCTCGAACTATTAGATGCCTGGATCCAAGATGGTGCAATCAAATTTCCATACGTCAGGAGAGACCCAACTGAGGAAGACATGGAAAATACTCGTTACTGCCGCTTCCACAGGTTCGTCAATTATCCCACAAGTAGCTGCAAAGTCTTAAAACGCATATTCGAGAAAAGGTTGAGTCATGAGAACTTAACTGGGGCTAAAGGAGTGCACAGAGATCCTCTCCCCGGTCGACCTTCTCCATTTCTCAAGCACCAGTTAAAGAAGATTCGATTATTAATAGAGCATGTCCGTGAATTACTCTACCGTCGAAAGCGCAAAGAAGAGACATGTTCACGGCTTTGAACCATATAGTGTCCTAAAACGCCTATTGATTCCGTATACCTCCTGAACCTTCACCACCGACAAAGAAATGTATGACTGGGACTACTCACTGCATGCATATTAAAGGAAATGAATTTAGGAGGGCATTTGTTGATGTCGATCTGCCACAAACATCATTCCTTTGAAAACTCTCAGAGCCGCTGGCATTACTCGACAAGAAGCTACTCATGCTCCCGTGGAAATCAGGGATCACGAAGGAACTTATAGAGATGCATATGGCTACATCAATCTCAAAGTCACAAAACTCGATCCACCGAGACTAAGTTCTACATAATTCGAGAAGACCTGGATATGACATGATTCTTGGGCGAACTTGGATCCACGCTGGAAAGAGAACTCCAACACATTCAACATGTTATGTTGTTACAGAAAGCTCTGACTCAAAAGAAATGGAAGATACTCCGTCATTTGAGCACTTGGAAGAAGTTGAAGCCCTGACGGAACTCACACAGAAGCCTGGAGAAAGTGCACATTCTTTCATCGAGAGGTTCCGTACTCAGGAAAGTTTTATTCCTCTTCATACACTAATAATACCAATGTTGAAATATACTGCTCTAGTCCGGGGACTTCTCCCTGCTAACAAATTAGCAATTACCAAAATCTACGAGTGGATAGTCTCACCTCAGCAGTATTACACCAAATGGTTACGCTCAGGACATCTCCATGTTGATCATTCTATCAAGGAGTTTATTGCTGAAGACATAGCTAAGCACGACATGCAAGATATACTTTGGATACTCTCCTCTATACGAGTGTCCATATGTGCCACAACCATGGAATCAGCAAAAAATATTGAAGGTGCGAACTATTAAACCGAACAAATTCAAAGAAGGAGATTTGGTTATCAAGGAGGCTAAATGTGATCTCCATTCCTCAAGGAGTTCCAATTGGGAAGGACCGTTTATGGTTGTTAAGTCCTTAACCGAAGGATACTACAAATTAATCAACACAGATAGCAAAACCGTGCCGGTAATTCATGAGAATTGGCTTAAGGCATTTATCTGAAATTATTGGGCGTTTGAGGTACTGGACGTTTGAGCAATCATGATGTCTGGATTTGGCATTTAGGATTTTCCTTCTTTGTATTTCATTTCCTCCAAAACGTTTGCAATACTTGCAATCGGTATTTGATTCAAAGCGGTTATCAAATTCAGTTCATTTTACTTAAAAGAAAATCTTTATCAAATCCAAAAGGAAATCCTCAATCATCCACCAATCCAAAGTTATCCAATATCAAGACCCAAATAAAACCTCACATCTCTCAGAAGTTCAGAAGTTCAAGAGATTATGAAAAGGAAATCAAAGAAAATCAGCGAAAAGGGATTTTTGCGCCTCTGTATCCTTCAAGGCCTGCAAAGCCGTCTTCTCCTTGTTCAGCTCCTCAGTCAGCCTGACAATCTTGTCTTCCTTCTACATCACAAAGATCATTGGTAAAGGGTATGTTTTTCTCACATGAGTCCTTGATAACGTTCATTTTCTTACGAAGCCACTTTACATTGAAGCCAAGTCTTTCTCGAATTCTCCAAGTTAACTCCCAATCAAAGAGTATATCCGGAGTCACAAAGTATTCTCCGCCCTAGTGCATATATCACTTACAACACGCAAGATAATACCTACTTGCATTGTTAAAGCATAAGCACGCCCAGGATTCCTGTCCACTATTATGTGGCCAAACTTCTTCCATATTTTCTCGTACAAGCCTGCATATCCAATAGGAACGCTGAATCCACTTACTAGTTCATGATACGGGAGTGAAGCATCAAAGGGAGGATCAAAAGAAACTCATGCACTTGGATATTCATGCACCACTATATGTTTTTCGATTACTGGAGTAGCTTCCACAATCGGGACAACAATTTCTTCAAGATTCTCTACTTTGGTGTTTCGGTTTCTTCTATCACCGAAGCAAGAATAACTGGGGTTTCCGTAACTTCAGTGACAACCTTCTCATGGCCTTGAAGTGCAGGGATGGTTGTCTCTTCATCAACAACTCCAATACAATTCTGGTTATCCTCATTGGTTTCAATATCCTCAACTTCGGTATTTGACACCTAATACGAAGATTACATGAGGTTAGAGTCGTTTAAAGCATGAAACCAAGTGAGATTATAAAATACAGCATACAATCAATACCACATCATCAAATATCATCATTATATACTCAAGGCACGAGCAAATAACATGAAAGTCGTGAAGATACGTTTTACGGTAATCTCGTCTGAAAAAACTGTACTCTACTCTGTACTAAAAGACTAACTGGGAGCAACCTACAAGGAATCTGAAGATGGGTTATATACCATTCTCTTCGTATGGATTTCCTCTACCATATGTTAAAATTTCATGACAATCCGATGAACGAGCAAAAAGATGTGGTCGAAACATCGGGCAACATGCAATCTGAAAAAAATCTGGAAGTCTCCTGGAAGTTTACTGTTTCGCCTTTTTTCAGGTCCTAAACGTGCTCAAAACTCAAAAAGCTTATTCACGAAAGCTTAGAAATTCTCTGGGATTGAAGATACATATGCGGATCATGAAAATCCGACTTCAGGTGAAGGTTTTACGGTGTTCTTGCTAAAAGTTGAAATCTGAAATTTTCTGACGACGTATTTCGCCAAAATTACTTGTACACTCACATGGATTCTCACTCATTCACTCACAAATCAGAAATTTCATATTTATATGAAGAGGTAAAAAGATATGTGCTTACTTGGGGGATCTTCGAAGTGTTCAAAGAGTTGGGATTGCTCGTGTCAACATCAAGAGGTTCATCATTTTCATTCGGTTCCGAATATTTGGAATTTCCTTCGCCTCTATTCTCGGAGGATAACCGAATATTAGCACTATCCACCTCCATGACAACATCCTCCTGGACATATTCTCAAATAATTAGCATTTTCAGATGAGGCATTTATGTTTGGCTATGAAGGAGAGTACTCACAATATTTTCTTCTTCAACGCTCAAGTCAGAGATTGTCTGCCTAGCAGCGGAGAACTGAAGACCATCAATACTAGATGGAGCAAAGTTCTCGTAACCAAATAACAAATATTGGTTTCATGATCCTAATAATGCGGATAGAAAAATTTACAACAGAGAAGTGTTGACAACTCACCAAAGAAATAACCGGGGACTTTATAGTATTAGGCAACAGCTTGCAATTCTTGTTTCTGCCTTCTCCACCGTGAACAATCTGTTTTCGCTTCGAGAAATTCACATCAAGACGAGGTCTCACAAAGACGACCGTCCTACAGAAAGAAATTAAGGTGATAATCAAAGGCAATTATTTCAATTTTATGAAGAATGTGTAAAAGATACATACTAGTGAACTTCCTGGAGATGTCTTTCGCTTATCACCACCAGAGATGGGCTTCAATCTCGGTCGAGAAGCAATCATATCAGCAGAAGGATGTTCTTTCACCAAAGGTTGACTAACCCCTACGAAATCATGAAGACGTTCGAATTGTCGGGTTCCAAAATCAGTATAACCCGGAGTTACATACGTAATTCGATCACACAAGGGAACCAATAAGAGCTTCCTTCGACATGGGTAAAGTCTAAACAAGTCTTAAGTCGTTCCACTGATGGTTTGATCCTCCGGAAAGTTGGAACGCATTGATCCATACCCATCTGACGGGCTGCAAAGATAGCTAACTAATATCAAGCCTAAAAGGGGAAATTTATCATGTTTGCAATAGTTTAGGCGAAGGGCTATTAGTAATGTGTCTTTATTGAACATACAATAAAGATATAACAGATACCAAGTTAGTGGTGAGAACAATATGACTATTGGCGTTCCACTTCGATGTCCAAATGATGGGCATGTATTGTCTAATTGAATATTGTGTAAGCACACACCACAATTATCTAAAGCGTAAAAGGAATTTTGTTTCATGGAATTTTTCAGGCAGGTAACATGATTGCATAAATGCATCTACTTCCTATAGTAAGACTATTGCGAAGCATATTTGTTTATAAAGGGGAATAGTGCAGGCTAACATATTGCACAGTGTGCAAAGCAATTAGACAATCCAACGGTGATACCTTGGTCCATCAATTTCGAAACATAAGAAAGCTAACATAATTTATAATGAAAACTAATTTATTCCTGATCGTTGTTGGGATCATACAAATATTTAGTTGGTAACCTAGCATCAGGAATAGGCATGGGCATTCACAAACAAACAAATCCAATGACGATAGAATGACGAACAAACAAATATAGGCTTGGGCATTCACAAACCTTCCATAAGCATCATGTATTCACAAATTAAACATTCAGTCAGAAACATATAAAATAGAAGAGAGATATAGATATGCTTATTGACCATAATAAGGGCAGTAAGACCACCGGTACCAAGCCTGCTCAACCTGCACAACTACTTCAAATCAGTTATTATTCAAACAAATGATTATACCTTCAGCAAAAAAGTTAATGCCATGGCTAAACTATCTTCGAAAATAGAAAAGAGTTTAGAGAACAACCCTGCAAACTGCAAGCAAAACAGAAAAGAGAAAATTAACAGATCACAAACAAAAGAGATTAATTGAATACAAAATATCAAAAGATACTGATTTCATTAATTTTTACAAACTTTAGCGCTTGAGACGACTGGTGGCTTCCTTACAAACTGTATAGAAGGCAGTGTTTTCTTCCGCATTGGCGTTAACCTGGGAAGCATATATTTTCTTACAAATCTCCGAGAAAAGCATATATTTCCCTGGAGAAAAAGGAAATAGGCGAGAGATGGGGAGCGGCAGAGAAGAATGGTTTTTAGGGTTGGAGGGGAAGTTTTACTAGGGATAATTATGGCTGCATACCGTAGGAATAATGATCATAAAAATCTCTTCAAGCAACCGAGCAAGCCTAAAACTCCTAGCAGACTTGGGATTTTTCTGGGGATGTTGTAATCATTAAAAGTAGAGATGTTTTTCTGTTTCTTGTTGTTAATCATGGTGGTTGCGCCACCAGTTTGTTTTTAGGTTTTTTTCTGTTCTTCGCTGTTTTAAGGAAATACAAACTCATTAAATAAAATAGGCTTACCTGTGTATGCAAAAAGTATTCATAAATCCAAGCACAAAGAACTTAAACTAATGTCTCTGGCAAGTGGCAACCCTCTATGCAACCTCCAAGCACTGGGTTGTGTCATTCCAAGATGTTGAATATATGAAGAGATAGTTAATAATGATAATAAGACCTTAAATTGGCATTATCATAATTGGTATCGTGAAAAACTAAATCAAATACATAGGTTGTTAACATAGATCAATACAAAATTAATGGAGCCTGAGCTGTCAGGGAAAAGACAATATTAAAGATTCAAGATTTTCTCCGCTACTGGAGGCATCATTATCCTACTGTTTCCGCAAAGATAGCTGACTAATATCAAGCTTAAAAGGGGAAATTTATTATGTTTGCAATAGTTTAGGCGAAGGGATATTAGTAATGTGTCTTTATTGAACATACAATAAAGATATAACAGATACCAAGCTAGTCAAAGAGAACAATATGAGTATTGGCGTTCCACTTCAGTGTCCAACAGACTGGGCATGTATTGTCTAATTGAATATTGTGTAAGCATGACATGAGAGAGCTTAGTGTAAGTACACACCAGAATTATCTAAAGCGTAAAAGGAATTTTGTTTCATGGAATTTTTCAGGCAGGTAAAGTGATGCATAAATGCAGCTACTTCCTATAGTAAGACTATTGCGAATCATATTTGTTTATAAAGGGGAATAGTGCAGGCTAACATATTGCATAGTCTGTAAAGCAATTAGACAATCCAATGGTGATACCTTTCCATCAATTTCGAAACATAAGAAAGCTAACATAATTGACAATGAAAACTAATTTCTTCCTGATCGTTGTTGGGATCATACAAATATTTAGTTGGTAACTTAGCATCAGGAATATGCATGGGCATTCACAAACAAACAAATCCAATGACGATAGAATGACGAACAAACAAATATAGGCTTGGGAATTCACAAACCTTGCATAAGCATCATGTATTGACAAATCAAACATTCAGGCAGAACCATATAAAGTAGAAGAGAGAGAGATATGCTTATTGACCGTAATAAGGGCAGTAATACCACCGGTACCAAGCCTGCTCAACCTGCACAACTACTTCAAATCAGCTATTATTCAAACAAATGATTATACCTTCAGCAAAACAGTTAATGTCAGGGCTAAACTATCTTTGAAAACAGAAAAGAGTTTAGAGAACAACCCTGCAAACTGCAAGCAAAACAGAAAAGAGAAAATTAACAGATCACAAACAAAAGAGATTAATTGAATACAAAATATCAAAAGATACTGATTTCATTAATTTTTACAAACTTTAGCGCTTGAGACGATTGGTGGCTTCCTTTACAACCGTATAGAAGGCAAGTGTTTTCTTCCGCATTGGCGTTAACCTGGGAAGCATATATTTTCTTACAAATCTCCGAGAAAAGCATATATTTCCCTGGAGAAAAAGGAAATAGGCGAGAGATGGGGTGCGGCAGAGAAGAATGGTTTTTAGGGTTGGAGGGGAAGTTTTACTAGGGATAATGATGGGCATACCATACCGTAGGAATAATGATCATAAAAATCTCTTCAAGCAACCGAGCAAGCCTAAATCTCCCTAGCAGACTTGGGATTTTCTTGGATGTTATAATCATTAGAAGTGGAGATGTTTCTGTTTCTTGTTGTTAATCATGGTGGTTGCGCCACCATTTGTTTTTAGGTTTTTTTCCGTTATTCATTTGTTTCTGCTGTACGCATATTAGGATTTGCAAACTTAGGAATGACATGGCGATTGTTAATGAGAATTATCATCGATGACATGGCAAAAAAAGAGAGAATTTCTAAGCAATTTGAGAAAGGGAGGGTGAGGGTCACGGTGTGACGTGGGGAGCCCATATGACTTAGGTTTTTCAAAGAATTAGATAAAGGTGGCCACCCTAGGTAATATAATAATAATAAAATAACAGAGAGAATTTACAATCAGCCTAGCTAGTAGAGCCTGTAAAAAAAATCTTCAAAGAATGTCTATACTTGGGTATAATAATTTCCCCTTTCTAGAACCACCAATTCATTGTCGTCATCCAAACAGTTTCAGGTTAAGTGAAAGAGATATTCTTTTAGGAGATGTTTATACATGGATTTCCACTAATTTGCACGTTAATAAATCAGATGTCAAGTGGATAACAACAGATGACTTGGTGATGATATACCACAAAGTTGTTCATCTTGGTCGAGTGTTCGGGTAGAATGTTTAGTAGATCAGCAAGGAAGATCATTGCTCAAGAAGTTGCGGCTGAAAATTGCGTTGGTGAATCGTTTCCTTGATATAAGGTAAACTTAATTTACTTTCATTCATTAAGTTTGAGTACAAATTATGATATTTGTTGTTATCAACAAATTATATTGCTTTAGCACAAACTTTTTTTTTTTTTGTGCTAGTTTTGCAGTTCCCTCCAATATCCTAGTTCTTGATTTGTTTTGAAAACTTAATTAACATTTTCTAGTTTTGCCGTTCCCTCCAATATCCTAATTCTTGATTTTTTTTGAAAACTTAATTAACATTTTCCTCGTACTCTGTTTCCATGTCTCTCTTTATAAATTAGCTCAAACTCAATTTCTCGGTAGAATAGAAATAAAATTAGATATTTAGATACATAGATCACAAAAATTAAATAAATACAAATACATGAACTTTGTATGAATATACTTATCATGAAAATTACAACATAAAACCATTGAGTATGACAATCTGTAGCAAATGAAATTAATATGAACTTATAGTAACTGGCTTGCTCAGATACAGTTTTGGTTGGGTGTTTTGTGCAAAGATTGGCCTTTCAACCTTCTTATATGGTGCGCCTTGGCGTTTCTCAATGATCTATTTGCCCTTTTTCTTTCGTAATACTGCCATGAAAGCCCAAACAAAAATCAGACGCAGAATGGGCCGAAAATAAAAATAATAAGCCACACTACTAGGCCGTAGGTTTTTTTTTTATTTAGAGAAAGAGGAAATCCTTAGTATATTTATAGGGAAGTATCATTGTTTCCATAATTGGAACTACGATACATCATTACATTTTCATTCCAATCCTGAATGGTTAGATAAGTTAGAATCGCCCAAAGACAGACTGTGGTCAACCCAGTTATGTTTGATCTTATATTTGTTACAAAATTTAGCTAGTTTTGCAGCCCAAATTACATTTTCCCTCCTCACCAGACTAAAATTTGTGACTATAAAATTTATGTCAAATGTTTCCTTGTTTCTAAAGTCTTCACTGATCTTGTATCTCTGTTGGCGAGCTTTTACATACATTCCTATCAGCAGCAATAAGGTTGGTTCTGAATCACTTGTGAAAGAAATCCTGTGGCCAGTCCACTGAGTTGCCCATTGGAAAGCCTCATCTGCTCTAACTTTTTCTAACTTCTCTCTGGTTGTACATCCAGCATAGAACCCTCTGGCTTCTCTAACTGTACCTGTAAAATCACATAAAGTTAGGCCAATTCCAAGTTGAGTTGTAGATTCCATCATATCTAAGGCAATGTTTATTGTAAGATTCATTTTTCTCTTTTCCATTCTGGTATTAGTCTGTCCAGTCCAACTTCTAAGGCTAGTGGTAATCTGCAATGTGTCGTCATTTTTTGGGATGGAATACAAATCATCCATTATACTATGACCAGGCCTATTTATATAGTATTATAACTATTAATGAACTTGATTATGTTATTTCCCGTTATTGCACTACTCTGTCTTTCATGTTTGAAAACTACATCGCACCTTACTTTCCAAATGAACCAAATTGTAGTACTACATAAGACTTGCCAATCGATATCATATTCTCCTCTTTGAGGATTAGCAAAGCAATCAGTTAGCCAATCATGGAAAGTAACTTTACCATTTCTAATAAAATCCATATCAAAATTAAAGTGCATCCATACCTGAGAGACGTAATTGCATTCCAGAAAAAAAAGATGGGTAAGAGTTTCCTGGTTCTCATTACAGAGTTTACATGAAGTTTCTATATATGGGATAACGGCTGCCACTCGCATACTGTTTGGAAGTATGGAATGGGCTGCCTTCCAGATGAAGATTTTGATAGCAGGAGTAGTCTCCATACTCCAAATCATATTCCATTTTTTATCAGCAGTACCACCTGAGTTTAAGTGGTTATAAAGAGATTTAACTGAAAACATACCTTTCTCATTTAGTGTCCATCTTGGAGTGTCTAGCTTGTCCTCCACTAGTATTATAATTTTCTTAATCTTTTATATTGTTTGTTTATCAAAACACTTGGCCAGTTTCATCAAGTCCCACGTTTTATGGTCAGTTATCAGATCCCTAACTTTCTTAAGGCCTTCATAGTCAATAGCCGGTCTCTGCATAGGAATTTTAGTGTCTGGGATCCATAAATCATCCCATATATCAATATTTCTACCATTTCCTAATTCCCAGTAACAACATTTTTTGATTTGGTCTATACCATTTAATAAACCTTTCCATATCCAACTATCCTTTCTCTTTGGTTTACTATCTATATGAAGGATATCACAGTTAGGATAATATTTTTCTTTTAAGATAGTAACACACAATGATTTGGGGTTTTGTTTTAGATTCCATCCCATCTTTGCTATCATAGAAATGTTAAACTTTCTTACATTTTTTATACCTAATCCTCCTTCCTCAAGAGTTATACATATAGCGTCCCAATTTTTTAAACACACTCCTTTTTTCCCATTTTCATTTAGACCATTTTCGTTTTTTCCCCACCAATAGTCCCTCCAAGTTTTGTTATCTTATCACAGATTTTGACTGGAATTTTGAAACAATTAATTTGATAGACATATAAAGAAGTACTGACATTTTTTATCATAACAGTTTTCCCAGCATTATTAAAATTACCATCATTACATCCTATAATTCTAGTTCTCATTTTATCCACTAAAGGTTCAAAGCATTCTACCTTTGATCTGTTAGTAAAAAGTGGCGAACCTAGATATTTATCAGTTAAGGGTATTGCTGTTACTCCTAATATTTCTTTTACTCTTCTTCTTATATTTGTATTTGTCTTAGAACTAAAGAAAACCCCTGACTTATTTAGGTTTATTAGTTTCCCAGAGGCAATACAAAATCCTTAAACAATTTTACTAGACTTTCACATGTCTTTTCATTTACTTTACTGAAAAGAAGACAATCGTCGGCGAAAAGTAAGTGGCTTATGGATGGAGCCTTATGAACTAATTTTATGCCTTTGATCAGACCCGTGTTTTCAGCATTCGAAATAGTTCGCGAGAGAGCCTCCATACAAAAAAAGAAGAGATAAGGGGAGATTGGATCTCCCTGCCTCGACCCCCTAGTAGGTTTAAAGAATTTAGTGGGTGATCCATTTAACAAAACGGCTAATGTCGTCGTCGAGATACAGTGATGTATCAAATTACACCATTTACTATTGAATCCCATTTTAGTCATTATTTGCATTAAGAAGTCACATTCGACCCTGTCGAAAGCTTTCAACATGTCGATTTTTAGACCCATAAATCCTTTCCTAGATTTAGAGTTTTTCATTTTATGAATTATCTCATGCGCCAGAGTGATATTTTCAGATATATGCCTTCCCGGAATGAAGGCAGATTGGTATATATGGAGAAATAAGTTTTTCTAGGAGACCTTTCATTCTCCCCGCCATCAACTTAGAAATAATTTTATAGCAGGTATTTGCTAAGGCTATTGGTTTAAACTCCACGGGAGTAATAGGATTTAGATTTTTGGGGATTAAAGAGATGAAAGAAGCATTCATCTCTTTAGATAAATGCCCTGTGATAAAAAAAATTGAACCATATTTGTTAAATCAGTTCTGACAATTTCCCAATTCTGCTGAAAGAAATTCGTAGTAAATCCATCCGGTCCTGGACTTTTATCAGGTTCCATTGAAAACAGAGTTTTCTTGATTTCAGTTTCTAGCGGAGTGGCACACAACATTTCATGATCCTCATGGTTTACAGAAGTAGGGATTAGATTTACCATGTTCTAGTCGATTTCAGGATTGACAGTGGTAGCAATTTTATGAAAATATTTTGTTATACACTCCGAAATTTCCTCCTTAGTGTTTAACCAAATATTATTTTCATCTTTAAGAGTTTCTATTATGTGTCTCCTAAACCTTTGTTTCGCTTTATTATGGAAAAATCTGATATTTCCATCTCCCAAAGCAATGTTCTGGTCTCTACTCTTATCTTTCCAAAAAATTTCTTTTATGGCATACCATTTAGCTAGATCTTGTCTCAAGTTTGCTAGATCATAAGTCTTATTTGGATAATTTTTCATACTATTCGTCTTATCCATGTCCTTTTTTATATTTTGAATATTACTATATCAATGTTGCCGAAACTAGTTATATTCCAAAGTTTCAGAATATGTTTAACATTAACAAGTTTCTTATTTGCTTTGTGAGCTGGGGAACCTTTTATATTTGTGTTCCAACTTTCATGTATTAAAGGTTTACACTCCTCATGTTTGTACCAGTCTCCAAAGTATTTAAATGGAGTAGGTCTATCATTACAGTAGTTATACGTATTCAATTTTATAGGGACATGGTCAGAAGCAAGGGGTCCTAGGTGAGTTATGATAGAGTTAGGAAACTTCCTATTTCATTTGTCATTAACTAAGCCTCTATCCAATCTTTGTTCAATATTTTGAGGATTCTGTCTATGATTATTCCAAGTATAAGTATAACATGTGAGACCTAAATCCATGAGACTGCAATCATTAATTAACTTATTAAAAATTCTAGCCTCTTTCCTCTTAAAAGGAAATCTACTTTTTTTTCTTCCTCATGAAGAACAACATTCAAATCGGTTTATCTATTGTTTCTGCCATTTGGTTTATAATTTTCCAAGAATGAAGTTTCAAATTTCTATAAGGACTCCCATAGTAACAGAAGCATTTATATGATTGAAAGCATGATCCTCAATTTTTAAGTTTACATTATTTTTCCAAATAAGACAGAGGCCTCCAGCAGTACCTCTTGGCGGAACTAAAAAGTAATTATGGACATTTACTTGTTTCATAATGTTTTTCATCTCTTTATTTTGTTTCCGAGAGAAATAAGATATCTGGATTTTCTTTATTTACTAGCAGACTGTTTTTGGTCTCTAATTTTCCTAACCCTTGACAATTCCAAGCAATCCTGATTATAAACTGCCAAAAATAAGAGATTTAGCTAAATTCTACTAACACTATACTTATATCAATATTTATCAGATTAAACATGCAATCATTCATTCTTCCACACCACAAGTCATGATTCAAGTTCGAATTTAACCACTTTAAAATTAACAGGGATTCATAAATTATACTTACCTCATTCGCAGTTTGTGGTGAACCCTCTCTTGCAGATTCAAGAAAAGATTTTTCTTCGGAATTACTATCCTCCTCTTCATTCAATGTTTCCTCACTTTTGGTTTTCTTCGAATTCAATTCTTTAATTGTTTCCTTTATCTTTCTCTCCCTCTTTCCCTTAGATTTGGTCAGTAGACTGGTTTGTGCAGTTCCTTGAATCCCTGGTTTTCTCAGCATTTTTTTTTCCCAGTTGTAGCAAATTGTACCTGGGATCAGACATGAATACATTAGCCTTGAGAGAGATCTGAATTCTCCTTTGCAGAATTTAAAGAACTTCATAGTTCAGCTAAGAGATATAAAGCGTATGAACAAAATAATACTTTCAATGGAAATCAGTTATTGAATCAGCGAAAGTTGCTAGGAAAGAAACAATTTAATAAAAAGCATAACCGAACAAATCCAGAAATTAATTTAGAAGCAAAATAAGGATTGCTATTAATTCAAGATTAAGAAGCAGAATGAAGCAATTAGAGGGAAACTACGATCGAATTAGAGGAAATCGCCAAACAATTCAGAAATAAACCTTTTGAAAGAGAAATCAATATCAATTAACTTCTAAGATAGACAAAATTTAAGAAATTGAATCTGAAGCAAGTACAGAAAAAATATAATAAAAGCATAGGAAAGGAAGAGAAGTGATAAGAAAGGAGAGCTTATGATTCTTCGATTCTGAAGGTAGCAAGAACCAAAAAAAACTTCTATGAATCCCTGAACTAAAGAAGGGGTCTTTAGATTCTGAAGCTTCTGTAACTTGAGTCTTTTGAGTCTTTGGATTTGTAGAAACTAGTGTCTTCTGTAACTTTAGTGTCAATTGAAATTTAGGATTTGGTGTCTTTTGTAACTTTAGGTCTTAGAAACAGTTGCTGGATTGAATCATGAATAAAGGAATATGATGTGTAGTGCTCTCAATCTGTCATAGATATGAAATCGATATACTGAAGAGTTGTACGGTTAGATTCTGATTTGATAACCACCGCTCACGGTGGTTACTGGCTAGAAAATGACTGAAGACGGTGGTTACTGGTGGTTTTTGGGGAGGCGCAAAAATCGCCTAGAATAGGAGAGAGAGGGAATCCTACTAGGTCGTAGGTTAGAAACTAAGCTAGGCACCTGAATTATGAAACATTTGTTTGTTTATTTCTCACAAAATTTTGTATCTAACAATGTTCTTGCATGTTTTTGTTAACAGATTGTTAAGCGAATTTGTTGTGGGGAGAGTCGACTTACGCAAAGACATATCCAGACCTGGTTTAGAGAGTGTAGGTGGTAGGCCTCGAAAGGTATATAAATTTAAGCCTACATGTTATAATCCGCAAGTGCACGGCGTCTATTGGAGACGCGGCAAGTACGGGTCGATCCCACAAGGACTTGTGGTGCTCTAAGGTGATCTAAGGCTTTCTTCGACTGAGTTCTAAAAGTGACAAGTGACAACAGATGGTAACATAGATATTTTTGTGCCGATACGGCAGTTTTGTAGTGAAATAAACCTAAATTAAGGTATAGACAATGACAAGAGAATGCTAAGGTGTGCAAATCCACCTCTAACTCCTATTGTATGATTAACTAAGTTAAGGATCTTGTTGTCCTGTGAATGATAAGGGCAGGGTGTCAATTCCACCACCTATCTCTCCCTCAGTAATGCTTCAAAGAACGGCAAAGTGTCGACCCAGAGCACTAGTTGTCTAATTAAGTACAACTAGTCAAGGGAATCGAAGCATTTGGTCTAAAATTGAGTATGAGACACTCAAAGTAGTTATAACCTAACTACAATGGATACGGGGCATCCATTGTGAGAGAAAAAACCTTGGGCACTATGATTGAAGACAAATTTATAGTTTAAGCATGCAAGAATACTTCACATATAGTTGAAATCATACATTTAATTAGGGTTTCATTGAAACCCTAACAAACTAAATTAAAACAACAAAAACAGAAATTAAATCTAATTGACAGCACTGGCTAATCCAGGCGTACCAAAAACACACACCCATCTCTTCAATTTATACATGCACTGACCCAAAATACCCAAACCCTAAAATCAATTAAAAATAGAAATCAAATGAAAATTAACCTCACCCACGCCTCTGACTTGCCTCTCCTCTTGTCTAATCGGATCTGCAACTCCATGCGGGGTTGTTGTGGAGAAACCCTAGTTTTAGCTATCTTTAATTTAGTTTCTAGGGTTGATAGAAACTAAATGAAAGATAACTAGACCTAGAGAGGGTAGAGTAGGAGGTGGTGCGGTTGTTTCAAAGTCGGGGTATGGAGAAGAAAAAGGTGCAAAGCGGCCCCGGTATGGTCGGGGCAGAGAGGGTTGGTGGTGGAAGAAAGCAGAGAGTTGTTGCGGAGAGAAGAGAGAGAAGGGAGAAGAGAAATGAGGAGGAGACTAGGGTTGTCGATGGGGGTATAGGGTTGGAGAATTTGTTTGTAGCGCGCGCAGAAAAGTCGATGCGGAAGCTTCAGCGAGCGTAGGATGAAGGCGATGGAGATCTCGACGGCCGAGAAAGGTAAGCGGTTTTGGTGTTTTGTTGTGGCGCAGTGCAGCAACGGACGATGGGGCAGGTCGAGCGAGCGTTGGATGAGGCGGCCGCGATCCGAGCGGGAGAGAGAGGTAGCCGGTTTTGATGTGATCTGGTGTAGCACGGGAGCAGCGATCTTCGATGCACGTGGAAGCGGCGACCGTTGGATGAGGGAGAAAGAAATCTCAACGTCTCAGAAGAGACGGGCTCGGATCCGGGTCACGGGTTGCTCCAGCCCATGTCTTCCTTGTTGGGTTGCAACTGATTCGCGCGCGAGCTTTGGCCATCTACTCCATAGATGCTCGACTCCAATTCTTTGCTCTTTTGCTCCTCGATTCTCCGAGCTTTATTTATTACCTAAAAACACAAAATTAATTAATACAAATATTTATTCTTGAAAACAAAGAAAATACGAGAATATGGGATAATATCGATTTATAAGCGCAAAAGATGAGTAAAATGCCAATAAAAAGGTGTATAAATATGCACTATTTGGCACTCATCAAATACCCCCAAACACAATTTTACTTGTCCTCAAGTAAAACAAAAACAAGAAATCCTAACTATACCCCTGTCGCCGGTCTCTCGAATGCATTTAGCGTATGCACTAAGCCTTTAAACCCCTAGGTGTCCCTAGTGGACGAGTTGTAGTCTCGTGAGGGTTTACAAGAGGTGTACCCACAAAACCTTCTCCAACTTCAGAGTGTAAAAGAGTCCCAAGCCTCCAAGAAGCTATGAGGACATAGAGTTTACGCATGCTAGTAACGAAGTTAGAACTATCGAAGAACGCATTCTCATCCTTAAGTCTTTGAAGCGAGAAGTAACCATACCATATGAAAGAATTCGGATTCGATTGTGATCATAAGCCTCGACTTGCCTCACCATTAGGGTTTTATGATAATTGCACTCAAAAAGATCGCTTTTTAGTCTCTCATGTGTGCGGGCGGGAATAAAGAGAAAATCCCGCACACGTTGTAGGTAAGAAGGATAACCTTAGAAATAAAATCGGAGACTCCACGGAAATGTGGACAAAAAGAATCTTTTATGATCTCTAAGAAAGGAAATCAACCATTAGTAAGGGGTGGGAGTACTCACTCACTTCTCACCCGATCGGCAATTAATATCACTCTCTCATAAGAAACCATAGAAACGTCTTCAATCTTCGGTCTTCGGTCTTCAATTGTTGATGACGAACTTCTAAACTTCACAAAAACTTGACAATTTTTAACTTTTCTACTCAAATTCCTTGTTGTTTGGATTTTTCTTTTTAAACTCTTCTTTACCATGGTGGTAGCAAAAATAAGAAAATAAACTACAATATTTTTTTTTTTTTTTTTTTTTTTTTTTTTAATAAGTGAAAATAAAAATACAAATACAAATAGTGAAACAACTAACTCCATGGACAAAGGACTTTATCACTCAATTTTTCCACAACTTGTATTGTCTTGATTTTATAAATTTTATTAATTCTCATCATATTTTCTTTTCTTTGTTGCACATAAACCTTGGACTATATCAATTTTTCTTTCAATATTCTGATTCTGTTCCGGTTCTTTGACGATGATGTGTTTCTATGGGTCTTGGCGATTGAGAGAGAGTGATGCTAACTACAAATCGGTATTTAGAAGGAGTTTTCATCTTTAGACGTCACCCTCATGATTGACAAAAACTAGCACTCAAGAGATCAAAAGTAGTCTTTGAAAATGGTGCGAAGTTGGGTAGCTCACCATTCCTACCCGGAATTTACGTAAGGTGACACACACTCTAATGACTTTTCTAGAAAGTTGCAAAAAATGAAGGTTGGTGCCTCACTTGATGTAAATTGGGTAGTCTCCACTATGGGTGATCACAATTCTACTACCGAATATCTAAATGAAGACCTAATTAAGCCCTCCCAGGTATGGTTAAATCCAACTTTAACGCTCTAATCAACTAAGAAACCCGATTGTGTTCTCCCGTACTTCCAAGTTACGTTATTTCGGTCGATTCTCTATGTAAACATAGCTAAAAGCATGCTAGTGACTCTAAAATCTCTAAAAAGTTGGAGGTTTTTATTTGCAAAAAGTTTTTGAATTTTTTTTTTTTTTTTTTTTTTTTTTTTTTTTTTTTTTTTTTAAAAAGGCAAAATAAAAGACTAAAAACTCTAAATGCAAATGCACCCCCAAACCTAAATCAAACATTGTCCTCAATGTGTCTACATATAGAAAAAATTTAAACAATCACATACCAAGAGAACTATGCTGATAAGAGAAAAGGGAAGAGATTACCGGTATGTCGGCGGGAGCGAGGTTTGAGCTTCAGTAGTCAAGGCTAGAATCCAACATTCTCAACGGAGATCATATCGGATTAGCATAATATATGCGCATGAAGACTCAACCAATCAAGAAAAGAAAATTTAACAAGTCCTAAAAAAAAAATTACTAACAATCTAAAAAGTTGAGGGTTAACTCAAAAAAATAAAGTACGGAAACATAGAACATGAAGATGGGATTTGGTTTATGTGGGAATTTGGTTTATTGGGCTTTGGATTCAATGGGATTCATTTGGTTTTGTTGGGAGCTTTGGTTTATGTGGGAAGCCCATGTTGCTTTGGTTTGTTTGGGATTTGTTGTTTGAAGCCCAGGATTTGTGAAAACTGAACAGCTCAGTTGTGTGCACAGCCCAGGTTGGGTTGAGCTGGGCTTGGTTTGGTGTAAGCCCAAGTGGTTGTGTAGAACTGTACAGCCCAGTTGTGTGCAGATAGCCCAGCAGCAGAGGTTGTGGGCTGATGGTTAAGTGCAAAGCCTAGCAGTGTGGGTCTTGGTCTTCAGCCCAGCAATTTGATTGTGGGCTTCGGTTATGCAGAGTGCAAGCCCAGTGGTTGGGTTCAGTGAGCCCAGCTGGTGTGATCAGTCAGCCTAGATTGATGGTGCTTGGTAGGTGCAAGCCCAGGTTTGTTACAGCTGCACAAGTTGGCCAGGTTTATACCCCAGCTGTGTGGCTCAGTTTTAGATTAAGCTTTTGTGGGCTTCAGGGTTGGTTTGTTGGGGTATGCGAGAGTTTGGCAACTCTGCACTGGCTGTGTGCACAGCCTGGAAGGCACAGATTGGCAGCTCACAGCACAGTTTGCAACTTTGCAACATAACACACAACTCACAGCAAAGATTGGCAGCTCATAGCACAGCACAGCTTGTGCAAACTCTCTGAACAGAAATGACACAGCACAAGGGTTGGTTTATGTGTTCAGACAACACAAAGCTAAGCCCACAGATTTTCACTACTTGCAGCTTCAGGGGCTGATGGTAGAGGAGTATAGATTGGGTGGGGGTTAGCAGCTCAAGTATAACTTGGCTAGTTTGCCCATCACATGTCTAAGTGCACTCACAGCACAGCAAGTGAGCAGCTTATGCATAGGCACAGCAAAGTCACAGAAAAATAGCGCAGCCCAAGAACAATAACTCACAAAATTGAACACAGCACAAGAATTTTATGCACAGCATATGATAGTTTGGTGCACAGCAATGCCAGGTCTAGCACAAAGTTTACAGCACAAGGTATCGAAAGTAGGGTATGTAAAATAGGCTAATGGCTCAGGGTTTACAAAGAGCAGGGCAATACAGTGTACTCAGGGTTTCACAGATGGCCTAGCACTTGCAGCTTTCAAAAAGTGGGTTTACACACAACACAGGGCTGATAATGGCTAACCTGAATGGCAGGGTTTTACAGATGCACTAGTTCTCACAGATGAGCAATGCTTAGGATGGGTCTCTAGCCTGCAGGTGAACCAGGAAAGTAGATGGCTCACATGGCTCAAAGTTTAATATTCATCATGCACAAGGTTTTCACGGGGTAAGTTCACAGAGGCATGCGACTACGGGGGCTTTGCGGGGCTTGCCTGACTAAGCTCGGGGGCTTGGCAAGTGCAAAGCAATACAGAGATAACAATGCACGGATGCACAAGAGTGTGCTCGGAGTCGAAAAAATAGGCATGAGGTACAAGTTATCACAAGTTGGCTATCCTTGGTTTCACAGAGCATGCTCAAGTATCTGATTCGAAAAGCGAAGCATCATGCATACAGATGTTAAATCTTAGCAAACACTCATTCAAATATCAGCAGTTCAAATACCAACCGAGTTTAGCCCAATGGCTGTGTTGCCTTTCCTTTCTTTAGTTGCTCAGCAGTTCAGCAAACACGGCAGCACAACAGCAAAATACAGCAGCTCAGCAAACACAACAGCAAGCTCAGGCACCTGCTGGCTCAAAATGAGAGTTAAGTTTTCTATTTTGCACAGCTCATCAGATGTAAAGATGCACAAATGCACTGCACTGAATTTGAAAGTGCAATGTATGAGAAGCAGCCACTGTTACAGATGCAGATGTGCAAAGCAATGGAGCAAGATGCTCAAGATGCAGATGTGCACTAAGTTACAGATGCAAAGATGCTACAGACTAAGAAGGATATAAACCGAGTTATACTACAATGCAAGGCTACAATGCAATCGACAAGTTATGTTACGGGCGAGATGCTAAGTTACAGCTAAAATGGCATGGAATTAAGACAAAGTCTAACACATATATACAGGGAATAATGAAAGACAATGATTAACACAGCAAGTGCAAGTATATACAGGGATGGATTGGAAAATCAGTAAAGACAAGCACAAAAAATCAACAGGGCACGCGCCAAGTCCCCGGCAGCGGCGCCAAAAACTTGGTAGGCCTCGAAAGGTATATAAATTTAAGCCTACATGTTATAATCCAAAGTGCACGGCGTCTATTGGAGACGCGGCAGAAATGCGGGTCGATCCCACAAGGACTTGTGGTGCTCTAAGGTGATCTAAGGCTTTCTTCGACACTGAGTTCTAAAAGTGACAAAGTGACAACAGATGGTAACATAGATATTTTTGTGCCGTCTGTAGCAGTTTTGTAGTGAAATAAACCTAAACTAAGGTATAGACAATGACAAGAGAATGCTAAGGTGTGCAAATCCACCTCTAACTCCTATTGTATGATTAACTAAGTTAAGGATCTTGTTGTCCTGTGAATGATAAGGGCAGGGTGTCAATTCCACCACCTATCTCTCCCCGTAATGCTTCAAAGAACACTTAAAGTGCTTTGACCCCGAGCACTAGTTGTCTAATTAAGTACAACTAGTCAAGGGAATCGAAGCATTTGGTCTAAAAATTGAGCCAGGCACACTCAAAGTAGTTATAACCTAACTACAATGGATACAGGGCATCCATTGTGAGAGAAAAACCTTGGGCACTATGATTGAAGACAAATTTATAGTTTAAGCATGCAAGAATACTTCACATATAGTTGAAATCATACACAGAATTAGGGTTTCATTGAAACCCTAACAAACTAAATTAAAACAACAAAAACAGAAATTAAATGTAATTGACAGCACTGGCTAATCCAGGCGTGTCAAAAACACACACCCATCTCTTCAATTTATACATGCACTGACCCAAAATACCCAAACCCTAAAATCAATTAAAAATAGAAATCAAATGAAAATTAACCTCACCCACGCCTCGACTTGCCTCTCCTCTTGTCTAATCGGCTCTGCCAGCTCCATGCGGGGTTGTTGTGGAGAAACCCTAGTTTTAGCTATCTTTAATTTAGTTTCTAGGGTTGATAGAAACTAAATGAAAGATAACTAGACCTAGAGAGGGTAGAGTAGGAGGTGGTGCGGTTGTTTCGATGTCGGGGGTATGGAGAAGAAAAGGTGCGGGCGGCGGCGGTATGGTCGGGCGAGAGGGTTGGTGGTGGAAGAGCAGAGAGTTGTTGCAGAGAAGAGAGAGAAGGGAGAAGAGAAATGAGGAGGAGACTAGGGTTGTCGATGGGGGTATAGGGTTGGAGAATTTGCTGTGAAGCGGCGCAGCAAAAGTCGATGCGGAAGCTTCAATGAGCGTAGGATGAAGGCGATGGAGATCGGCGACCGAGAAAGGTAAGCGGTTTTGGTGTTTCTTTGTGGCGCAGTGCAGAACGGACGATGGGACAAGTCGAGCGGCGTTGGATGAGGGCTGATCCGAACGCAGTGAGAGAGGTAGCCGGTTTTGATGTGATCTCGGTGTAGCACGGAGCGGCGATCTTCGATGCACGTGGAAGCAGGCGACCGTTGGATGAGGGAGAAAGAAATCTCAACGTCTCGAAGAGACGGGCTCGGATCCGGGTCACGGGTTGCTCTAGCCCATGTCTTCCTTGTTGGGTTGCAACCGATTCGCGCGAGCTTTGGCTATCTACTCCATAGATGCTCGACTCCAATTCTTTGCTCTTTTGCTCCTCGATTCTCCGAGCTTTATTTATTACCTAAAAACACAAAATTAATTAATACAAATATTTATTCTTGAAAACAAAGAAAATACAGAATATGGGATAATATCTGATTTATAAGCGCAAAAGATGAGTAAAATGCCAATAAAAAGGTGTATAAATATGCACTATTTGGCACTCATCAGTAGGTGGCCAAAGCCTGTAGATCCTCGTACCAATGTGATTAACACTGATGGGTCCCTAAAAGAAGAGCGAGCTGCAATCAGATGGATTTTCCGAAATGCACAAGGTCGTCCACTGGCAGCTTATTCAGCTCTGTGTCAGAAGATGCCAATTTACGTGATAGAAGTGTGGTCCATGCGGGAAGCTTTTCATCATGCAGTGGGTCACTTTAAATTTGTTGTACTAGAAGCAGATGCCACTATCGCAATAAGAATGATAAATACGGTAGCGGCTTCATTTACGGACTTGGTAAGTACATGTCAATATAACGGAAGAAACCACTTGGAAGCTTCAACAAGACAAGATATCAGAGGAAAAAGCTCAAGAGACGACGACAAGCTAGAGGAGTATGTAAGATCAGTTATTGTCGATCATTCGCAATGGACTTTAGGTGTAGACAACGACTCATTAGATATTTTAACAAAAGCCTTAGTGGATGTGGTATACTACCTCGAGAAGTTCCAAGGATGGGGTTGTAAGCACCTCATGAGGGAAGCAAACATGGCAGCCGACTTCCTAACTAAATTAGCTAAAGAAGAAGAAGTTTTTCTTGCTAAAACT
This sequence comes from Papaver armeniacum, assembly GCA_023531295.1. Classification (NCBI taxonomy): domain Eukaryota; kingdom Viridiplantae; phylum Streptophyta; class Magnoliopsida; order Ranunculales; family Papaveraceae; genus Papaver; species Papaver armeniacum. The sequence continues at coordinate 395,406 of JAJJWW010014729.1, read as the reverse complement.
GAAGAGTACCCTAAAGAACTTTCAAGGATTATCGAAGAAGATGCAAATGCTGATAAGGGATACAAGAGGATGAAGGTTACACCTAAGAAGGACAATTTCAATGAGTCTAACGGGTGGAGATTACTATAGTGCTTAGGTGACCCCAAAAAAGTCGGCCTTGTTTCTTTTCAATTCTTTTTATAGTTGTTTTAGTCCACGATTTGCTTGAGCATGTTCTGCATTCCTTTGGTTCTCATTCATGTGTATAGCTAAATATTTCTTCCTTTAAATAAAATTTCTATTTGTCTCAACACTACATCTACATAATACCTAATTTCAATTTGTCTCAACACTTTACATCTACATAATACCTTTCTTGAGCACATGTTACTTGCACGTTCAATTAATGTAAATTAGCTATTTTACATTTTCGTGATGTGAAATTATTTGACCTGTAATCTGTGCTTCGAATTATCATAGATAATTCATAGCCCAAGCTATGAGAAAATTTAAATTTAAATGTTGCTTAAAGCGACTAATTTTCTAGCTCTCAATGCATTTCTCTCCCATTTTTCTTTTATATATGAAAATCTTTCGGTAAACATTTTTTTTGGCCGCTACCTATATGATGCGTCCCAAAAAAAATTGCCGGCCAATTATTTACATTGACTATGATACAGAATAGACCTAGAATTGGGTAACAAAAGTTTGGGCTGAAAGGCTGAAACGTCATTTTTCCTATACCTATATATTGGCTGCAATCAGAGCAAACTTCACTGAAAAAGTTCTTTCTTTTTCCTCTCCTCGGTTAACAAAACCCTCTACAGAACCACCAAGATTTATCACGTTAAGGTAACATTTCTCCACAAATTCCTCCAATTTAAGTTCGAATATTTCATGGGTTTCTTTTATATTTCGTTTTTTCATTGATTTTTCAACATCAATTCTTTGTTCTCTTCATTTGTAGTTCATCTTGAAGACTCAAATCCGATGAGGAGAATGATGATGACTACCTGCACAAAAACCCTAAGTTTATTAAGATATTACCTGAAGAAGAAAACCACAATGGCGAACCTCCCTCCAGATATTATCATGGTTATACTGTCCAAGTTACCAGTCAAATCCATCTCTCGCTTCAGGTGTGTGTGCAAACTCTGGAATGGATGGTTCAAAAACCCTAAGTTTATCAAGATGCACTCTCAACATGCTATTCAAAACTACAGATTTAGTGTTCTACTTGCATCGTATGACTCCCATGGCTTTCAGTATTATTCCATAGATTTTGATGAAACTAATCACCCAATTGACACATTTAGATTTACTAGCAAATGTCAATTGCATCTGGTTTCATGTGATGGTTTAATTGGCTCATGTGATTTTGGGATTATGATCTGCTTGTTGAATGCGTCAACTCTAGAATACAAGTACATACCGACATTAAATAACGAATCCGTTAATAGGAATTCCTTTTCGAGATATGGGGTTTTGTACGATTGGAAAATTGATGATTACAAGTTGTTAAAGTTAGTGGCTGACACAGAATTTAGTGTTACTTCTGAAGTTTGGGTTTGTAGATTAGGCTCAAATTCATGGGATAGCATTGGAAACATACCTTACAATATACGGGATATTAGGTTTTCTGAGAAGCCTTTAAATGGAATTATTCATTGGATAGGAAACTCTAAAGTTATAGTCTCGTTCGATATAGTTGAAGAGAGATTCGAAGAGAGAATTAAAGAGATCCAAATACCTTGTTGCTATCTAGACGATGGATTGTACTCGTATAAAGATATGAGAGTGGGTCTCTTGGGAGAAGACCTTTACCTATCAGTGAATGCTAGACATGAGAGAAACATCGACCTGTGGGTGATGACAGATTATGGAGTTATAGATTCTTGGACCAAAATTTTTAGCCTTTCGAAAGATGATGTAAATTTTGATAGATTACTGCCCCTGCATTATCTCTATAAGAATTGCGAGATTCTATTACAAGGTGTATGTCCAAAAGGTAAGCAGCAGGAAGCCTTACTCTCATATGACCTAAATAGCGGAAGACTTGTGACTCTTGATATCCCCTGCATACCAAATTATTTTTATGCGACTACTTTTGTTGGAAGTCTAGTTTCACTCAATTCAGGTAAATTCCTAAAGGCTACAAAAGTATCCAAGGTAGATTTTGCCATTGATAAGTTCTTATTGCTAACAGTTAAGCTAGTGGAATTTGTGGAATCTGGGTATTTGAAGTTAACAAGGTTGGACCGATACGACTATTTGTTTCTATTTTATGCGGCAGTCAATCTGTTGGGATCTGGATATTATCTTTATAGTCTTTTTGCTCGAATATTACGGTGACTTTTCTATTTCACTACAATGAAACTGAAAATGGTGGTAGCAGCATATGTGGTCATCCATGAAAAAAACAACAAAGATGTTGGTGGTTTATCTTAGCAGCCATTGAAATACAAATTTCTCCATTACTTCTTCTATTTATCGTCTTTCTGCTATATGATGGAAGTTTTTCATAAGTAATCTGGGTGCAGTTACAGTTTGCAAACTATCGTCAGCTTAGTTTCTCGTTGTCCAAAGTTTGAAGGTTTTCGTTCAGATGACGGCCAGGAGGAGAAAGATTAGCAGCCATTGAAATACAATTTTCTCCATTACTTCTTTTATTTCTGGTTTTTCTGCTATATGATGGAATTTCTTTTCATAACTAATTCTGGGTGCAGTTGTAGTTTGCAAACTATCGTCAACTTAGTTTCTTGTTGTCCAAAGTTTGAAGTTTTTTAATTTCAGACTGTAGAAACCAGTATATGATGTTTTTGGTGGTTTTGATGCATATTCCAAATGTGTGTGAAATCAAAGTTAGTTCAGAACGTACTTACATCTTGTGAATGTCAGGTATAGCTGGACAGACCAAAAAACTATAATTGTCAAGTGTGTTGTTGATTCAGATGATTCTCTGTTTAATTACTCTTCTGAAATAGATTTTGAAAGCCATCTGGAAGAATCTTGTGAATAAGCATACCAAGATGGTCACTGAAATTACTGTGAACAACTTGGAACAGACCCATTGCACTGAAAAACGATTTTTTCATATCTTTCATTTTAAATTTTTTTCCCCGTTTAACTCAATTTGGAATCAGTAGATGACACAGTGTTGTTGTGTTTCAATAGAACCATCCGCCATCCAAGCTGCAGCTGATGCCCGGGCTGCTCCCAAAGACCATGCTTCTGCAATTTTGTGCACTTAGCAAGTAACACAAAGAAGTTGGAGTATCTGTCTGAAGGTAACAGACTTAAGAATGAGACCTCTATTTTTTCTGCTTGCCAGAAATCTTCTGGCAACCTTATTCAAGTTGCATCTCAGGAAAAATGCATCATCCATTGAATATTTATTGACCAATGGCCAGTACCAGCAAGACTGGACTGCCACTGGACTCTGAAATAGAGAACTTGAAAGTTAAAAGCTGCAAGTCCCACTTTCACCAAAATGAAGCATGTGGGCGCCATCTCAAAATACATAGCCAACGATTCTTTTCAACAAAACACTGAAATTTGAAACTGTACAGAATCTACTTTCGGATAAAATCATAAAGAACACACAAGATCAAATCATGATGAATGATTAAGTGATCAGATAGTTTACAAAAAATGATTAAGCATTTTCTGATTCATGTATTTGAGTTGTATTTACTCTAAATCATAACCTACAATCTAAAATTCTGACCCTACATTTCTAATTCAAATCAAATAAATCCCTGAAATAACAAAAAAAGAAAACTCCCATAAAATCCCTAATGCTCTTCAAGAACCTGTTGATGTTGTTCATCTTGATGGCGTTGATGTTGTTGATGTTCTTCACTGTTTTCAGCAGCTGAAGGTTGAAATAACATTGCAGTAAACGGCATATGTCTATTATTATAACCACCACCACCACCATTGGCAGCACCACTACCAGCAACAGAGTATTCCAATCCAACTGGTTGACACAAATTTAAACGGAACACCGCCTGCTGCTGCGAAGATGACTGTTTATGAAGTTGTCGTTACCACCGTTACTGAGTTGATGACTCGGACGATTCAACTCAGAACATGTTTCAGTAACAGATGCAGCAATAGTTCCAGTGCTGGTAGCAGCAATAATAGATGATTCGGCATGATGAAGTAACCATTCAATAGTTTCACCATCAGATTTATGACCTAGTTCGCGAGTTAATTGAAATATTATTGCTGCACATATTGCTGGTACCCGCACTCTTCTCCCTCTTCCGTTCACTTTTGTATGTCTGTCTCTTGATGATGATCTTTTCGCAAGCGCCTTCTTCACTGGTGCTGCTGATTGTTGCTGCAAATTTGACAGTGCTGATAAAGGGACTCTCCTCTTTTCTTGTCTCTGCAAGGGGCGTAAGAAAAGAATTCAGTTGATAACTGCAGCCCCATTTCTGGACTGTAAAATTGGTGGCGAGGTTTGAGAATTTGTATCTACAAGTTTGGTGGAAATTTCCGTCCCTTCTCCAAATGACATGCTCTGGTTGTTCTTGTTTCAATGGCCTGTAAATTTAGTGTGATCTCAATTCCATTTCCTTTTTATCTTTTTTATGTTTATAAGTAATTTATTCTTTTCCCATTGTTCTTCCATTTTGAAATTGTGTGTAAAAAAATTTTTTGGTTAATGACTTGTATTATTCCGAGGAGCAAGTTTTAGCACACCCCCAAGTAGAATGGTGCCCCAATTAATAATCTTACAAAACACCACTATTGTCGTTGATAAATTTGACGGTGTGTGATCGTAGATTATTTTAGGAATGATCTATTTAGAAACTGATACGAAACATAAAAGTAATAAAATCAAATTCTAACAACAATTGGAAATCTGTAGAAAGGAAAGCTACGTCCCTATAAATATAGGTGGCTAGCCTATACCTTCAAAAGCATAAATATCAGAAGAAGAAAAAGAAAAAAAAAAAGGCCTAGGTAGATCTTGCAACAAAATCCTTCAAGCCATGTCAGTACTAGGGTATTGTAGTTTCCCGTTTCTAAGACCATATGTCCACTGCCGTCACCCTAACAGTTTCAGGTCAACCGAGGCAGATTATTTTATGGGAGATGTAAACAGATGGTTTTCCGATAATTTTGATGTAAATATTTCAAATGTCTTGGGGTTAACCACTGATAACTTGATGATAATATACCATAAAGTTGTGCTTCTTGGTCAAAGTGTCCAAGTCGAATGCTTAGTAGATCAAAAAGCAAGACTCATGGTCAGGAAGCTCCATCTACAGATTACGCTATTAAATGGTTCTCTTCGTATAAGGTAAACAAAATTCGTTCTCACTTATTACATTCTAGTAAATTTTGATTTTTCTTGTTTCCAATGTGCGGTAATTAGTAATTACAAAATTGTAATTTTGTTTTTTTTATCCGTCGTTTTTCTTTCAGTGGACCAGTGGTGTAGTTTCGCTTTTCTTTCTTTTCCTTTCTTTTTAAATCAGGCTAATTACTGCGGCCCATCAAAAAACAAAAACAAAAAGGCCCACCTATAAAAAGACCGTAAATGTTTGTAGGCTTCTGAATTTTGCTGAGATGTATTATTGTGCAACTGTAACATCCTTTCTTCTGAATTTAATATCTAATATTGTTCGTGCATGCCTCTTTCTTGACAGATTGTTAAGCGAATTGGTGGTGCAGAGAGTCGATGTATGCGAAGACCCGTCCAGACCTGGTTTTAGACTTTGTAGGTGGCCAAAGCCACTGGATCCACGTACGGTTGTGATCAACACAGATGGGTCCCTAAAAGGAGACCGAGCTGCAATTGCATGGATTTTTAGAACTGCACAAGGTCGTCCATTCGCAGCGTGTTCAGCTCCGTGTCAAAAATTGCCAATTTGCGTGATAGAAGCGTGGGCCATCCGGGAAGCCTTTTTTCACGCAGTGGGTAATGTTGAGTTTGTGGTGGCACAAGCAGATGCCACTATAGCCATGAGTATGATAAATACGATTGCCGCTTCTTTTTCAGACTTGATTAGTACATGTCGAGATAATGGAAGGAATTACTTGGAAGCTTCAAAAAAGCAAAACATCAGAGGCAAAAGCCCAAGAGATGACGACAAGCTAGAGGAGTATGTGAGATCAGTGATCATCAACCATTCAAAATGGACTGGAGAATTAGACAGCAGCTCAGTAGATTTTCTAATGAAGGCTTTAGTTGATGTGACATATTACCTCGAGAATTTCCAGCAATGGGGTTGTAAGTATCTGATGAGAGAAGCAAATAGGGCTGCTGATTTCCTAACGAAATTAGCTAAAGAAGAAGCAGTTTTCCTTCATAAAAGCCAAGAATACCCGAAAAACTTTCAAGGATTGTCGAAGAAGATCCGGATGACGATATGTGGTACAAGAGGATTAAGCCAACCCCAAAGGAGGACAATTTTAACGAGTCTACCGGGTGGAGATTACTATAGTGCTTAGGCAGCCCCAAAAAAGCTGGCCTCTGTTGCTCTTCAAGTCTTGTGTATAGTAGTTTTAGTCCCTTTCTGCACTCCATATTCATGTGTACAGCAAACAATTTCTTCCTTTCAATAAAATTTTAATTTGTCGCAACATTACATTACACAATACCTTTCTTCAGTTGATGTAAATAAGCTACATTACATTTTCGAGATGTGAAATTGTTTAACCTGTAATCTGTATTTTATAAGCAAAACAATGTTCAAGCAGTTTCTTGTTTTGGACCGCTAAAAACTCGGCTTAACAAAAAAGAGTAAGTATCAAGTACAGTAGACAGATCTTTGGAAAAATGGTGATGGAGACGGTCAGAAAGCAGGAAACACCAAACCTTCGTTTAACTCATTTAATATTATTCAGTTTCAGGTACAATTATACAAGCTGCTATCTCATTCTCTATATGAACTACATATTACAGCCGACTCACCGCGGGATAGTAGAAAATATATACAAAATTGTGCTCGAGAAAAGCACGGTATTAAATGAACCAGAGAAGGCTCCTCATCTAATAATTCCTAGTTTCCTATACTCACAAACAAAGAAGGCTGTAGAAGACCAGTGGAATGAAGGCATTATCGAGCTGGACAGTGTATGCCTCTAATAACCCACTCGCAGTCACAGCTATGAGGAGGGAGATCCAATGCTGCATTATTAGAACATTCAACAACGATTAGGGAAAACAAATGATTTCTATTTTCAAAGAAGGCACTAGTTTAACTGCTTATCATGATCAATGGGTTTCTATTTTCAAAGTTCAACTAAGTCTTGAAATTGATGTGCACAACCTAATTGGATACAGACTTGTCCACTGAAGCATCATAATAACATGTGTTCCTCAAAGTTGACTGTAGCTGGAATAACTAACATGCATATTTGATAATACCACCGAAATAAGATTTGATGTTTCGTTACCTGAGATATTATAAAACCAGTTGATGCTAGAAGTGGAAGGAGAACAGAGCAAGCTGCAAGAACAGATGTTATACCCGCTGCAGTACCTTCAATGGTTTTCTCTGACAAGAAAAAGAGCAGGATATCCTTATTATTAAGTAACACAAAATAGCAGGTCTAAACCGTCAATTCCGTTGATAGGTACTGATGACTAAACTTCAAAGATCACAAAGTTACTCACTGCCTGTTTTGCTCCACCTGAGAACCCCATACTTGTATCCGACCATTGATGCCTGGAGACAAAACAAAAGCAAATCCAATAGAAACTAAATAACTTTGGAAGGGGAAATGTTCCATATATCTCAAGCTCATTCCTATATTTTAATGCAAAGTAACGGTAACAGAGAAAGTAAGATTCACCATTGTATCTCCAATTCCTAAGCTCAAGATTCCAGCGAAAGGGGCAAGCAGGCGATCGTTGAAATCAGTCGACAACCATTTTAGGAAGTGCACATCCCAGCAAGAGTGAAAAATGGCTGCGGTAAGAAACTGACATCAGTATGACCCAAAAAGATTGGAAAACAAAACTAATCCAGAATTAGACCACTCGCCATCTGTTATACCTGACAATAAGGAGCTCAGAGTCGCGATGGTCTGTAAACGCATTCATGAACTGGTTGATATGTTTCCCTAAGGGCCATATTTTCCATACCTGCCTACACAAGTTGTGGTTATGCAAGGGTTTACCAAAGAAATGCAACAAAAGTGTAACAACAAAAGAATAGAAAGAAGTCGCTTATCAAACATTGAATCTCTTGAGAATACTTACTCGAACAATTTCTAATATCAAGAAAACAGCCAAAGCAGCACCGAATGCTAGATCAAGGAAACTGGACTGGAAAATCCATACAAATATAACCAATGAGAAATACAGCTACACCCTTGGAGCTATGGACTAATGCAACAGCAATATATAATTACAGAACAATCATCAATCTTTTCCTAAATCACCTGGAATATAAGAGCTGGTGAAAACATAAGAACAGCCACGAGATGGTAGTATTTCCGAAGAAGAATCCTCTCAATTTTGCTACTTTTTGAAATATTATAAAAGCGCAAAACTGATGCACATATCACAGTGACCCAATATATACATAGTGCAAGCCTTTTCAGTGGCTCTTCAAACACAAAATTCAATATCCTGCGAATACCATGTATTTGCAAAATTAGTCATATTGACAGATAGCCTAGTCTGCCCCCACAAGTGCAGAGCTGTTTGATTTAAACATTCAGTGCTAAAAATTGAGCCAATTTAATTTCCCAAATCACCAAATTTACGAAAAACACTAAAAAGACTTTTTTACCATAATAAAGGATGACAGTGAAACCCCTGAACAAACTGCATCCATGCTGGGGCAATCACAACTAACGTCACCATCAAAGAAGCATAAAAAAGAAGAGAACTCTCAATCACTTTGGAACCCGTCTCTCCAGCTGCATGAGTTTGAGGACTAATCCAACCTGACAACTGGCGATAAATTCATAGAAAAAAACCATAGAACACAGGAAACACGAGAAGGCTGATCAGGAATACCTGCAGGAAAGAACAATTGATGCCACAGTTACAGGAATTATACTCATCCAAATATTTCATCCAAATCCATTTCTTCGATAGAAAGTTACCTGAATAATGGTAATAATCTCACTTCTTTTAAAACCATACTGTTCAGAAAGTAACTCTGGCGAAATGAGAAATGTGTTGAGCTGTGAAAACAAGGAAACTTCCGATTAGGAATGAATTATACAGAGGAGTGAGTATAAGTAAAACAAATATACTGACAAACCACAAACCTCAGCGAAAGTGTAAGCTATCATGTCACCAACATAGAGAACAAGGCCGGAGGTCACCAGAAGTGCTTCACCTATGAATTCATACGAATTGTTAATGTAAGGTATACGAAAAGAAGAACCATCTAGGTTCAAGAATAGTGACCAGTATTTTTCCAACTATAATTGTCTTTTTTATTTGTAGATCATCTTAATTCTGTCATTGCGAAGCACTTAAAATGATAAAATATTTTAATATCAATATTTCTAAATGGGTCATCATGTTTGTCACCCTACCAATCCCATTTTCCATTTAAGGATGAGATGCCGGCTCGACTCTATGTTTTTCAATCACCTAAACAAATTCTATGATCTACTCAAAAGAGTGTTCAATTGAAAAACTAGAAGGTAGTCACTGTACTCCTCCAATATGCAACCTCGCAACAATGTGACTACAGAACAAACTGAAAATAAAGCCAATAAATACCTATGGAAGCGCATGATGGGAAAGTGTGAAGAAAATGCTGAATTAACCTCACGGCTGCTAATCCATGACAGAACACCCAAAATAATTTCATCGTTAAATGTGAACCTGCAAAGAAACAATAACATAGTGTCAGCTAAGTCATATCCATCATATGGAATTTTAGAAATCGACGGCAGTTTATTTCAAATACATAACCGGAACTGTCTATTTGAAAAAATTGAACAGTTGACATTCCACTTAGACCTACAACAAGTTTCATTCTTCTCCCTCAAACCTCACTCATTATAAGACATCAGTGTAATAAACTAGTTAGTGTCAATAGACGCAAACTTACCAAAATCAGATTGCCGTGCAAGAGAGAAACAGCAAACTGCCACATAAACAGCTGTGTACAATAAGCTAATCTCTTTGTCATGAAATCTCTGAAACTTCAAAAATCTTGTTGCACTGGTCGAATGTCGAATCACGCAACAACAAAGGAAAAGAAGCACCGCGAAACAGGTTGCAGATACAGCCCAATACTGAACAATCAAATAATCAAGCTCTGTCCACCAAACAAAACAATATCATCAGACACAATAACACAAATATCACAATTTGAATTCAAACAATGGATAAAATCACCAAAATGTACATCACCTAGAGGTTCGATATCTTTCGATTCCGCGGCTCTCGAAAGCTGTATCAACCTAGAAAGCATAATAGAAGGTAAAGTAACTGCTCCCAGCAGTATCCCAGAAGAAGCACCTGGCCTAGACAACAACAACAACAACTAACCCAAATAAGGCAAAAATTTAACCCCAAATCCCTAAATTATCATTTCACTAAATGCAATGAAAATTTCTAATTATACAATTAAAGGTGATTAAGAATAATTAAACACAAACCTAGGTTTGAATTGAATCAAGGATGTTGAATTTTCAGCGGAGATCTCAATAAACAAACCAGCAAAAGCTAATAAACATAGACCTAAACTTTCATAATAAAGAGATTTTGGTATACAGAAAAGAATACGAGTAAGGCCTCTTCCTATGCACATGCCAAAAAAATGGTGTTTGGCATGCCAGGTGGCATGCCAAACCATTTGCACCACTATGGGGAAACCGCTGAGCGGTCGAATCCCTAGCGAGCGGTATTGACAATATCGCCAGCGATAAAGTCTTTATCGCTTGCGATATTGTCAATACCGCTCGATAAAAACAATAACGTTGGCGGTACAATGATTATCGCCAAGTAGTTATTCTCATGACGGCTAGTTCCCCATGGTTCCTATATATATATACGTCATTTTACCTCGACGGAAAACTCACACCGCTTCTAAAGATATTACTCCTTTATTCTCAATTTTAAGCTTCACAATGTCGAGATCCAATGAAGAAAGGGATATTATTATGAATATGTTCAAAGTTACAAAAGAAAGTTATCGTATGAGGTTGCAAGAAATTGACGAAGAGGAAGTCAAGATGAGAATCTAATCGAAACTATGATGCTTGTACATACGGGTCAAATACCAAGAGTTCCAGAGCCCAAAGAAGTATTATCAAGAAGATATACGTATCGAGGAGGGAATTTTACCATCGAAGCTCATGCACGATTATTTTCTTCCCAATTGTGTGTACTCGATCGAGATTTTCAAGGTCGATTCCGCATGCCTCGTCATCCGGTGAAAAGATTATTGAAGAACTTTGTCGAGTGGAACCTCAATTCAATTATCAGTTTGATGCACTCGAATATTAGAGGTCATAGTCCCGAACAAAAAGTTACTTCGGCTTTAAGGATTCTAGGTTATGGCACTCCAAATGGATGCGAATGATGAGTACCTTCGTATGGGTAAAACAACTTCTTACACTTACCTTTCATTGTTCTGTGAAGTAATGATTAATCATTTTGGTCCAACATATTTACGAAAACCAACCGACGAAGATGTTAGACAAATATTAAGGGAGAATGAGGAAAGGGGATTCCCGGGAATGCTAGGTATTCTCGATTGTATGCATTGGGTATGGCATGGATGCCCCCTGTTTATTGGGCTGGTCAATATAAAGGTCATTATCCAAAACCAACAGCTTATCTTAGAAGCCGCTGCTTCTTACGATTGTTGGATATGGCACGCTTTTTGGTCTTCCCTGTTCACAAAATGATATTAATGTTTTGCACAAGTCGCCTCTGTTTGAAGATTTGAAGTATGGAATTTCTCCATCTGTCCGTTTCATGATCAACGGCCATCGCACACTCATGGCTATTATCTTGCGGATGGTATCTACCCAAAATGGTCCACCTTGGTTCAATGCTACCGTCGGCCTCTGCCGGTGCATTGGGCCATTCATACCGATATTTTAACGATGCCCAAATGGCACTGAGGAAGGATGTGGAACGCGCTTTTGGAATTTTGAAGAGGAAGTTCGCTATCATTTGTGGCCCATATCGTGGGTTGAGTCCTCGTGAAATGCACAAGACTATGCTCACTTGCATAATTCTTCATAACATGGTAATTCAGAAACCAGACGTGATTCGGATTGGATTAACTATGATGATGAAGATTTGAGGCCGGAGATTCGACACAAAGAGGCCTCCTGCAAGGAATTATGGTCAAATGACTAACTACATTCAGAACCGTAATTTGTATGACCAGTTAAGAGATGATCTGAGATTGAATCTTTGGGCAGAGCATGGAAGATGATTTTATGTATTTTTCTTAATGTTCTAGTTTAAGTTTTAATTTGATATGTATTGTTATTTTTCTAATTAATAAGCTTCAACATTTCATTTCAAACTAATATTAATTGGAATGCATAACAACATATCAAATTAAAACTTAAACTAGAACATTAAAACTTAAACTGCTACATTAAACTAGTTATAAACTAGTACATTAATCATTTAGAGGAATTATTTCATCAAACTCATCATCGGTTCCATCATCATCATCTTCTTCATCACGGTTGTTAGTAAATCCAACTTGCTTTTCAATTTGTGCTTGAATCCTGTCAAATTCGATTTGCCATACATGTTTTTGTTGGGCGTTCATAATTGAGGTGTTGGCTTGAAGAATGTTATGCTTGTCATAGTCAAACTGGAATTTTTCTTGAGAAAGACGACTTTTCTTACTCTCCCGGTTTTGAATTTTCCTTTGAATGGATCTTTCCTTCGCGATGGTCTTTTGATAATCCATAAACTCCGCCATGTTAAATCCTACGGAACTCCCTCCTTCTTGAGCTAATTTTCTAGCCGCTTTGCCTTATTCCTCCCTGGAAGTTTTCCTTAGTATTACCATCAATATAATTATTGAAAACTACGTTGGAATTTGAGCTTGTAGGGGTATCTCGGTGAAGAATTTGATGGACCTTGTGAAAATGGTGAAGAATTTGGTGTTGAGGGAGAAGAATTATATGGTGAATTTTCAGGTACTATTTGATTATTTGCTAAGTAATCGGGATTATATTTGTTCAAACCCTTCAAAATATGATAACAACTTTCGAAAGCAAACCTGCTTACCATGTTTTCGTTGCCAATCAGTCTGAACCTCTCTTTCAAAATCAACATCGGTCGACCACCTGTCCTTTCCTTTTCTCTTGGCTTGCATTATCAATGCAACATAAGCGGCTACTTCGGTTGATTACAATGAAGTGTTCGACAATCCTTTTGCATCACGACCATTGATGTTCATGGTTTGTTCTTCATATTTTTGAAATATATTATCCCACATGGTGTTACCATGTTGGTGTGCACCACCGATACAATCTTGGGTAAAAAAACATAATTACGACAAATACATTCATCTTCTATCATGGTGTATTTTGCACCACGGACTCGATTCTTCTTACCTTTGCCTTGAGTTTTTGCTTGTGAATCCATTTTACAAGAAAATATATTGTAGAGGAGTTGTGATAGTTTTAGATTTGAAAAAGATTGAGAAATTAAGAAATTCTAGAGAGATTTAGAATTTTTGGTGTGAGTTGATATGAGTTTGAAATCAGGTATTTATAGAGGGGGGAAATTGTAGCCGTTAGATGAAGATCTGGTCAGCGATTATCATAGTATCGAGCGATAGCTTGACTGTCGCTGTCGATTGAATGACCATCGAACGACAGTGTGACCATCGAGCGATGAAGACTCTATCGCTCGCTGGAAACTCTGTCGTGTATGCCTATATGCCAGGAAAAACATATTGGCATATGAGTTTGGCAGTTTGGCATACCCATAGTGGGTGCATATATGCCAAATACCATGTTTTGGCATGTGCATAGGAAGAGGCCTAAGGAATAGAACAACAACTATTCTCTCTCCATTGAAGAGGGATACAGCAGAAGTCGCCATCAGAGAGAAGAAGAAGAAGGCGAGAAATCCAGATGAGCGCCTAGACCCAGACTTGGAAATCAAGAGGCGCGCCGAGACTTGTTTCTTCTTGGGTCTTTGTTTTGAATAACGCGGATTTGTTTGGTCACCTAATAATCATCATCACAGGTTCGAAAGAGCAACAGAAATGGGCGATTATTTGACGGTGCAGATTGTTTTTACAGGTACTTTTAACGGTGGTGGTTCTAGAGAAATGTGCTTTGAAAAGTGTGATGTAAGGAACATGTGATCGAAAGCAGACAGGTAGTTGGCCAGAAATTACGTTAGGAAGGGTGCAAATAAGAATCCACGAAGAATGATGCTATCTATGATTTCTGGCCGTATGTATAATATTTTTGAGGCTTGTGCCTAGGGCTGCACAACGGGTAGGGTGGGTAGGATATGGCCTATTTCGCCACCCTACCCGCTTACTGGCGGGTAAGAAAATTTTTACCCGCCACCCTACCCGCCATTAAACGGGTAAGATCCTACCCGACCCATCACTTGGCGGGTCGGGTAGGATAGGGTGGCGGGTATAACCGTTTTTTTTTTTTGTTTTTTTCCTGTGTTTGGGACTGGTTACTAGTTACTACCTTCTGTGTATACAAAAATTGATCCCCAAAAGCCAAAAAAAAAAAAAAAAAAAATCTCAACAACACAGTATGTACCCAATGGTACTGCCAATCTAGGGGAAAATGAACAAACAAAAACATCCTGCTAGGCACAAAGCCATTTGTAGTCTCAAGAAACGAGTTATATTCTTTTCAAATCGACGATGAATCCCAGCCCAATTCCATGTTCTTCATGTGACCTTGTTCTTCATATAACAATATCATCACCAAAAGCTCTTCATATTGACCTTCTTCTTCAATCATCATCTACGATGATGGAATAAGTACTAAGATCACCAAATAAATCTGCATACAAATTATCTCTTGTTAGATTCTCTTACTGATACAAGGGAGAGAGCAAGCATATACACATGACATAATAATGAAAGACGTGAAACCAATACATGGCTGAGAGTGTAACGAAAAGGTTGATTCTTGTAAGCTGATGTTTAAATGGAAAAATAGATACATTACACAAAATGATCATACCATAAGATTCCCATTGGCCATTCACATTGCAAAAATTCACTTGGACTATTAAATGATTGTGTACCAAAAAAATCCTGATGGTAATGTCAGGGTCAACTAGTAGCATTCCATTATACAGTTCAAGCAATCTAGTCAAAGGAAATGATAGTTCTCATTAACTTTGACATACTAAAAGAAAGATAGAGATTACAGGACTAAGGAACTTTAAGCTAGCAACAAGCAGAAACATGACCAAAACAGAAACATGACCAAGCCGCTAACTAAATTCACAGTCCAGCTTGAAAGGGACACCTAAACTACTGAGAAGTGAGCAAAAGCTTCACTGATAATCAAAATAGCAAAATGAAAACTAGGGGTCTTAATCTTATTAATTGTTGTCATTGATATACATTGATGCCATTAATTATTGTCAGGAACTACGTGAAATCCCCAGCAACTCTTATGTTAAGAATGATGCTAATTCAAATCTAATTGACCCAGGGTTAAGTAATATACAAATATTATGAAACCGTGGATATAAGCATGATATGAGTGATTAACTACAATTGCAAGAAACTCATCCATCTGTAAGAAGACGGCAAAATCGATGTCCTGCATCCTAGTACTAGTGTGTCAAGTACCTAGCCAGAATCAAGCTTTCCAATGAAGGTGGTAGCGTAGCTACGTTTCAAGACAAACAATTATCTAAGTTGCTGTTAGCAACAGTTGAAACGTAAATCTCGATAGCTATCACACGAAAACCTGCCTACTTGACTCTATTGTTCTTAAGAAACGAATTCACGTACGGTGACAAATTTTAGTGTTGTTTCCTATTCAGGCTTCTATTTTTATATTATGAAAGTGATTTTACCTTAACATAATGCAGAGGTGATCAAAATGCGTTTAGATCAAGTGGTCAACAAATTTCACATCGACAAAGCAGTATAGATTAAGTAAAAAAAAAAAAGACAAGGATGGCGTCAAGTTGAGACTGATGTCATATAAATACAGTAAGCTTTATAACTCGTTAAGATAGTGCCAAAAGGTTTAATCTATAATCTCTAAACTCCAGACTCCTGTAGTTAAACTTCTAGAAGCACAGTTAACAGTCATAAACCCCTACGTAAAAGAAACTTCTAGAAGCACAGTTAACAGAATCCTTGACCTTCTCATATGACCACTTAGTTCAATACAGCTATATGACCATCAACCTCCAATAATTCAACAGTTTGTGGATATTTCCAGGGGGTCTCAGTGACATATCCAGGGATCGGAATAACAAGAAACTTCTCAGTTCTAACATCAAACACCATTAACACTTCACCTTTTATATTAGTAGTCTAAACCTAGTTTATGGGGAGAGAAGCAGTAAGAGTTTTAGGTTTTAGGTGGAGCTCCAGATACATATGCTAGAAAATCACACGAGATTCAAAACAGCTACAAAAAAGAGCTAGCAACAAGGATCATTAAGCAATTACATACGAGATTGAAACATACTCATACATGCATTAATCAGGGAAAGAGTTTTCATACCTGACTCTAAAACGTCATCCTCGTTCACCTCAGCTCCAAATGTAGAGGGGTCCATGTCAATTGGTGTCCGCAACCAATTTTGCAGTAAAATCAGTGCTTCCACAGTACGGGGCCTTAAAGAGCTTCGGAAGTGACCAAGAATTCTCTTTCCAGTACTGAAAGCGGACTCACTTGCAACTGAAGAGACGGGAATCGCAAGTATGTCTCTTGCTATGAGTGGCAGAATATCAAACCTTGCAGCATTGATTTTCCACCAAGTCAATATATCAAATTTTGAACCTTCTTTCTTGTCTTTTGTTGGTGAGTAAGTCTGCTCCGACAAATATCTTTCCACCTCTGATTTGTCAATATATCAATTCAGAATCTTTGCTAAAATGTAAACTTTGTACCGGTTCAGACTTAACCAAGTTTCAGTTTAAAATTACATATCGAAATTCAAGTAATAGAGAGTGCTCAAGACCAAGAACAAGAAATGAAAATCACTCATCTTAAATCCATCTTCCATACCATTGGCTCAGAACATGTTACTAGCATGATATGGAATTCATAAGTGCATTTGAAACAAAATAGTACCATTGGCTCCTAACTAAGCACTGTCCACATAAGATGCACAATAAGGGTATGCACTAGACCTGCAACATTATTATCTAATTAATGTAAGAAGCCTACCAAAATCAACAATGAAACCCAAATTAGAATCCCTGTGCAAGCTAAAAACGTAACTCCACTGTGCAATTCAAATGAAAAAGTGAATGCAATAGATATTACGGCACCAACTTTCTTGCTTCTTTTTCCATCTAGCAAAAACATTGAACAAAGGCTTAAACTTTTCTATATATATATGCATGCCGACGTGGTTCGATGCGGCGACTTAAACTGATGGTCATAAGTTCAAACTGAATGCTACATTTGATGATGTTGATGCAACCAACTACGATGGGCTAGTTTATCAAAAAAATCTAGAAAAGCAAGTGAACGAAAGCAAGTGCAGAGAAAAAACTCACACTTAACGTCGTTGACGTGACTGGTGAAGCTTTGTCCTAAGCTCCTTCTTCTTGCTCTCAAGTTCTTCGAAAATTGGGTCCAAGGCCTGCAAATAACACACATCCACGCACACTGTTATTATCTACATGGTGCAAGGGGAAAAATGCTACTGAGAAACATAGAAATAAATCCAAACTAAAAAAATTGTATCTGGATTCTAGACTCTAGCTAGTGCTAACACCAAAGACGGAACAAGTCACAATTGAATCTGCACACAAATCTAGTCAATCAGAAATCTAGACTCTAGCTAGTGGCTACAGGGAGGTCGATAAATTTGTTGGATGAATGGGTTGTGTCTAGAATTGGAATTGATTGATTGAGCTGGTTGTTGTGGGGTTAATTCCTTTGCTTTGAATTCATAGTGGAGGTGATGCTCAGTTGGTTAGGTGGCTAGGGGTTTTGTTAATCGATCAAAGCTAAGAAGTATTCAAAGTCAATCTATATATATATAGGATAATGAATGATGGGTTTTGTTTTGGGTAACAAAACAAGGAAGAATTTGGTTTTATAGACTGTAGCTAGTGCTAACACCAAAAATAGGACTATTTACAATTGAATCTGCACAAATTCAAGCCACTTGGTTGAAACTTCAACAAACAACACAAGATACAACAAAAATCAACCCATTAAGTAATCTAGAGAGAAATGGAGACTATAGGAAATTCTGGGTGAACGCTTTGCTCATAAGAGAATAATAATCAAGCATTTTTTGAAACCCTAATTAGCAAAATAAATAATAAGGAACAAGAACAAACCCTAATATTGATTAATAACTATTAGTTAACATTACTGCCTTAGCCAAAATGAGCAACCCCACATATAAATTACTTCAACTACACAAAACCCTTCTAGTATTTGGGTAAAAAAATGGAAAAGGAAATCTGGGTTTAGAGAATTTTCACACGAAAATTAGTTTGGATTTCAAATCAGGAATTAATTGAGGAGGAGGAAGAACCACTTAAGATTACCTAATATCCTGCAACATGCATGAAATCGTAAAACCCTATGATTTTTTCAATCAGTTTAACACAAAAAAAAAAAATTAAAATGAAACAAAATCAACTTTTAAGTTAGATCTTACCTTGAATCAACCGATTAAAGGGTTCCAAACGAGATCCGTTAACAACTTTGAATTTGATATGTAACTTGAGAGGTGTGAGAGGTATTGGTAAAGAAGGGTTTTATGCTTCTGCGTTATGGCTTCACAAGAATCATCCTAAAACCCTAGCTATTAATCTCAAAGCCATGGCTGATTTCGGGTACTTCAAAGATTATCTGAGAATCTGAGAATGTCAGACTGAGATTCAATTGAAGAAATGGTTGAAGGAGAAAACGGTTGAAGGAGAAAACGATAGAGTTAACATTTTGGTCTTTAAGTCTCGTTAACATTTTACCCCTTGTTTCTTTTAAAATTACGGATCAATGGGCACGGGACAAAAGAAAGGACAGGGATTATTTGGTCTTTTACATATAAGAGGCGGGTAAGCGGGTAGGGTAGGATAATTTAGGGTTTTATCCGTCACCCTACCCATTTAACGGCGGATAAAATAATGTTCACCCGTCACCCTACCCGTCAATGGCGGGTAGGATAGGATACGGGTAAAAATTCTGGCGGGTAGGATAGGGTAGCGGGTAAGGGTAGGATATGTGCACCCCTACTTGTGCCATAAATCAATCAACCAAGTTAGCTAGTTGCCATCGATCTGATACATAGTTACGGTTCACAAGTAGAGTGCACGTCCGTTGCACGTCAAATGCTGAGTTTCAAATACGCCTTTGTCCCGGTTCGACCATTTGTTTAGCATGATATCTGCAAATTGCATCACAATGGCAATAGATTACATGGCAAGTACAAATTAAATATTACAATTTTGATTAACACAATTATAATCAAGTATCGGCAGAGAAGTCATAGAACAACCCACCACCAACAAACATAAACATCTCAACTTGGGTACATAGTGAATAAGAAACAAAACATGATTTGCTATAAAGTAGGAGAATCAATAACGACCGAGAAGGGTTAAAATTTTTTGGTTATTTTCTAGAAATACTTTTCTCTTATAAACAATCTAGCACTGTAAAAGCTATAAGGAAACACCAACTATGGAAAAATAAGACAGATAATAAGCATTTCCAATCTGTTAACAGACTATGTATACATTAATCAACATATAAATGGAGAAATCTGTTACCAAGATCATTCACAGGGTCTGCAGCTAAGAGCTTCTTCTTCTTCTTCTTACCGCTATTTTAAATCCGGTTGCCTTCCCAAGCACCACAAACACAGCGGAATTGTATAGCCAGGTGCAATGAGTTTAAATGGCTAATTTCTACAGTGTTGCACTTCCATGATAGGCTCGCAATCTTTCATCCAAGTCACAAATTGAGTAATTTTAGTTAGAAACATGGATCCAACCCCCTAAACAAAGGCATATACAATATGTTATTCCAACCAATAACCGCTACTGAAAATAGACACCATAAACGTATCAAAATAAACACCGATGTGAACGGAAAAAAACAAAATTGAGAATACAGTAAGTTCTTCGTAGATTCTCTTTTCCGGAAATATAGCATAATCTACCATGAAACTTCTACTCCTTACAACAACAAAAGACTACAATTTGCTTTTTCTCAAATTCATACAACAATACGCATGATTATTTATTAATTAGGATTGGTGCGCCTTAATAATTTTGTGACGGACCGGAAAATTACGCCTTTGGCGCGTTGCCCCGCAGGCCGTGATCTCCCCGATGCGCCATGATGAAGCTACGATCCGGGCCTTTAAAGCTAGGCAAATGCACGTCCATTTGCCCTTGCAAGCATGCTCGTGGAGCATGACGCAGCTAACTTAGCTTCCACACCGTTCCAACTTACCCTTGTCCCGCAAAAGGGTTTAAGCCTTGGACTTTGGCGTAGGCCGCACCATCAAGCCCTTGCCATTTCCTAAGTTAGCTTTCTTACCAACTCTTTATAGCTTGATAGGAAGTATGAGCATCCACTTACTGGCATGCAACTAAGCCTCATCAAGTCTGGCCACAATCATCTCTTGCCTCGAGCTACCGAGCTTAGATGATATGAGGGGCCAACGTGCTGGACCGGCAATGCTGCAACTCATTGCGGCTGCCTACGTACCCTTCCCTACTCTAAAGGGATCAAGCACGCACCGTAGTTCATCCTCGAAGGGACAAAACTTAAACCAAATCGTTTGCAAGGTCAGTGGCCTAGCAAAAACGGTAAATGGCCTGGTCCGTATAAGCCATTCCGCCAAGATGCATAATGATTATGCATCATCGGGTCCGCGCTGTGGCATAGCGATGCCAACGCATCAAATACCCTCTTTGAAAGGCTACGCAACTATAAATGAGCCTTAGGCATCATTTATACCCTTCCGGCTAAGCTATGAAGCTTACTTGGTACATAGTCCACATATGCACCTTCAACCAACTACCCCTCCCTATATATGTCTTAATGGAATTTCTACAAGTATGAAAAGGGAGCATATTGACATGCTTCACTATTCATGGCCGTTGCCATGAATTTCGAATGACCGCAATGATTGCCGAAGTCTCCGCTTCTGTTGCACAATGGTTGTGCAACACTCGTTCCGTCTGTTTGCACAATGATTGTGCACCACTTATTCTCGTATGTTGCACAATGATTACACACAACGATTGCGTACAATGATTGCGCACCACCCGGTCTTCCTCGATCATTTACGTTTATTGCACAATGATTTCGCTGTAAGATCGAGCCCACCTACCCAATCGGCCTAATGCATCATGATGATGCAACATTGGCCCTTGGCCAAATGCCAAACATAATGCGCCATTTTTGGCGCGGTATTGGCCTTAAGCCAATACACCTTTTTCACGCTGCGAAAGCTTTGGATGAAGCTTCATCACAAGCAAATGGCGCATCTTTTAGCATGCGCCATGCTAAAAACACGGGGTGTTACATTATCACACCCTTTAAAGAATTTCGTCCCCGAAATTCAAAACCAAAGCTATTGTGGACAATCTCTTCGAGTTGGATTCCATGAGCAAAAGTCCCATACCGGATGCTCGAAATCACGGGTTTCTTCAAGTTGTCATGAACAACAATTTAGACCTTCCGAGCACATGTCCCATACCACCTGCCTGTGGATCCAAAAGTGCCCACAACTAAACCAAGAATCGCAATTGGCCGCTGCCAAGAGGATATCTCGACAAGGTATCCCGAATGCGCATCCCATACTACGCACACGAAGTCCCTAAGGTTCACAAGTTGAAAGGTGTCATCAAAATGACAAAATTTTAGCACAAATCTTTGTGTGGATCGGTATCCAGATTGCCCACCGTCCCCGACGGTCATCCCGTGTGCCACTCGTAAGTGGGATGCTAGCCGGGCGACAACGCACACCCTTGGCCGGTGCCAACGTGTGGGGATGATCGGTCCCATTGTCTACCCACCGTCCCGACGGGTCTTCCGGATATCCACTCGTAAGTGGGGTGCCACTTAGGCCGAGCAATCTCACGGTGACTTGAACAAGCTCAACCCGATTCGCAATGTAACGGCATAGCGAGCTTACCAACTCTTTCCGCGCATAAGTTGGCCTACTCTCCAACTTAAAGTTTTTCCGTTAAGGAAAATACTCGCCAATGAGTCCACTCCGCACAAGTCCCTAGAGTTTTCTCGGAACTTGCTCTGATACCATCTGTGACGGACCGGAAAATTACGCCTTTGGCGCGTTGCCCCGCAGGCCGTGATCTCCCCGATGCGCCATGATGAAGCTACGATCCGGGCCTTTAAAGCTAGGCAAATGCACGTCCATTTGCCCTTGCAAGCATGCTCGTGGAGCATGACGCAGCTAACTTAGCTTCCACACCGTTCCAACTTACCCTTGTCCCGCAAAAGGGTTTAAGCCTTGGACTTTGGCGTAGGCCGCACCATCAAGCCCTTGCCATTTCCTAAGTTAGCTTTCTTACCAACTCTTTATAGCTTGATAGGAAGTATGAGCATCCACTTACGGCATGCAACTAAGCCTCATCAAGTCTGGCCACAATCATCTCTTGCCTCGAGCTACCGAGCTTAGATGATATGAGGGCCAACGTCTTTGGACCGGCAATGCTGCAACTCATTGCGGCTGCCTACGTACCCTTCCCTACTCTAAAGGGATCAAGCACGTGACCGTAGTTCATCCTCGAAGGGACAAAACTTAAACCAAATCGTTTGCAAGGTCAGTGGCCTAGCAAAAACCGGTAATGGCCTGGTCCGTATAAGCCATTCCGCCAAGATGCATAATGATTATGCATCATCGGGTCCGCGCTGTGGCATAGCGATGCCAACGCATCAAATACCCTCTTTGAAAGGCTACGCAACTATAAATGAGCCTTAGGCATCATTTATACCCTTCCGGCTAAGCTATGAAGCTTACTTGGTACATAGTCCACATATGCACCTTCAACCAACTACCCCTCCCTATATATGTCTTAATGGAATTTCTACAAGTATGAAAAGGGGAGCATATTGACATGCTTCACTATTCATGGCCGTTGCCATGAATTTCGAATGACCGCAATGATTGCCGAGTCTCCGTTACGTTGCACAATGGTTGTGCAACACTCGTTCCGTCTGCACAATGATTGTGCACCACTTATTCTGTATGTTGCACAATGATTACACACAACGATTGCGTAAATGATTGCGCACCACCCGGTCTTCTCGATCAAGCTTTACATTTATTGCACAATGATTTATTCTGTAAGATCGAGCCCACCTACCCAACTGGCCTAATGCATCATGATGATGCAACATTGGCCCTTGGCCAAATGCCAAACATAATGCGCCATTTTTGGCGCGGTATTGGCCTTAAGCCAATACACCTTTTTCACGCTGCGAAAGCTTTGGATGAAGCTTCATCACAAGCAAATGGCGCATCTTTTAGCATGCGCCATGCTAAAAACACGGGGTGTTACAAATTTTTTCACTAGAGTATTCATAATTAATATCAGATACGTCCCTGAATCTTTAAAAGAAAATATCATTCAAAACCTTGCTCTAGGCATGAAGGGTTGCGAATACCACCGTCCGCTGGACACCAATGACACTGCACATAAATGAGGGAGGAAAACTCATAGACAACAACTTACTCGTCAATTTTTTCTGGTTTATATGATTACACGTGTGATTATAAATCTGTAATGATTGTAAAACCCCTACAAAAGACAACTTCTACTACTTACAGCAACAAAAGACTACAGTTAGCTAATTTCCAAATTCATACAACAATACTATCAAAAATTAACTCAAGTGCAACAAAGGCATATAAAAAGAAAGCCAACCTTTAGAGGAATTTCATCAAACATGTATTGTGTACAGAATTTTCATAACCAAATATCACATAAAATAGCAATCGATTGCATATTACTCAAATCATGAACGCCTAATATCTAAATTGCATACCAAACTACATATGTCAACTCAACTTGGAAACCATCTCCCCCATTGTGTCCAAACACAAATTTTCCTATTTCTGTTTCCCTAATTGAGAAAAACCCTTAATTTCAAACAATCTCCCCGTAATTTCAAACAACCTCCCCCTAATTTCAAACAATCGAATTAACAAAGATAGCAATAGCAACGATGTTCTTTTTTGTTGTCCTAGTTTGGTTCAGGGGAAACCCTATTTCAAGTAAAAATCAAACAATTAAGAGTTTGGAATTACATACCTAATGAAGAAGAAGAAGAAGAAGATAATCTATGAACCATCATTTTGCAATTAAAAATAGATTGATTGAAAGCCTCTGATTCAATTTTTGAGAGTAATCTCTAATTTCAGTTCTAGGGTTTTAATGGAAGATGTGAGGGAGAAGAAGAAGTTAAACTCTTTTTTGTGAGATAGAGAGATATAATCGATGTCGAATGCGAACTATGTTAATGGAGAAGGTGATCGAGAAGAAGAAGTTGTTAATGGAGGTGTGATGGGTTTCACCGAATCGTGAGATAGTTAGGGAGAAGAAGAAGAAGTAACCAAAACTCGAGGGGTATAGTCGGGAAGTAACGAAAAAATGTCACACGGAATTTTTTTCCTATCATCCAAATGATCACATTAAAAGTTAGGAGATCCAACAGCTATGGTGAGTTAATGCATTGACTTTTCAATTACATTGCGGTCATTAAAGGGGGAGATAAGCCTGAAATATCATCATGAATGGTGAATGTTATCATCAGAAAATTTAGAAATGTGATGGGTAACTTTTAGTTGGCATAGTGCAAATTATTTTGGATTTTCTTATGATATCGGTAGCGTTGTAATGTTCACGCACAGCGTTTCCATTGGGAAGGACCTGCCCCGGGAGCTCGTGTTCCTCTTGTCACCACTGACATGAGTTGCTAGTTCTTCCTGTGACAGTCGTTTCTTGAGGGACAATACGTGTTGGCGTATGAGTGGTGTTTGGTCTTTGGTGTTGGTTGGCCCCCGTTTTACGCGGCGACAACAAGCCCGACTACCTCTTCAGCTTTTTCCTTGGTCATCCGAGGGAAAAATAGTTTGGTCTTCTATGCTTAGCTGTCGAAAAGTTATCGACTATTGTCCCTTACAACGGTGAACATGTGAAACCATCCTAGCATATGTGAAAGGAGGGACTCTCTCATGTGGCTATGCAAGGCAGCAGGATCGTGAAATGGGGGACTCCTCCCTGTAGCACTGCTTGCTCTGGGCAAGGATAAAGTGGGCATGCTATTTTAAAGGTCGCGAATGCGTAAAACCTACTAAAATGGTGTGACCGCTCCTGTTCCACCCGCGGCACGGAAGGTGCCAAGGACTTACTACATCCCCGACAAAGCTGCCCCGAGCAGTGAGCCGGTGTAGAAACTTAACCATATCTTGGAGATAAGATCTTTACGAGAGATTATCTCTGCCCAACCTGGTACTTGCTACTGGAAAATGGGCTTTGGATATTGGATCGGTAGCGTTGTAATATCTTGTCTGGTTCATGGATTAACCTTTACCATCACTAAGGATTTTTCATCAAACCCTCCTTGAATTTTTCTTTTTTTAGATAAGTCGACCAATCAATAATTACAAGATAGTTTACAGAAAAAAGAGGTCACAGTAACCCAAAAACTTATAAACTATTTAAATTTGAAATAAGATACATTTGGCATTTGGATAGAAGTAAGAACGCCCTTCATAGTTCATACCAGCCCCATCACCAAGATTGTATCCTCTCTTAGCCATATTGTCCGCAGCAAAATTAATCCTTCTAAATATATGATCAAATCGAATAACATCATAGTTTTCCAAAATATCCCTCCACCGTGGCATGACAAACCAAGGCATATAATTTATCGCAAAAGCCACCATTGCAGAAGCAGAGTCTGTCCGGGTTAAAAATCTTCTCTTCCCCCGTTTTACCGCCCACTCCAAACCAACCAAATGCGATATATCTCAGCTAGATAATTTGTTGTCGTTCCTACCCCAATTAAAATCGCACCAAGAACAACACAATTAGAATCTCTAGCTACAACTCCAGCTCCCGCAATACCTGGATTACCTCTTGCCGCACCGTCACAGCAAAGAAGAAATTCACCCTCATCTGGAGATGTCCAAAAATACTCCACAACATCGTGCAATTTAACTCTTCTATATCTTACCCAGAAGTGTGAGCCCTCCTGGAAGCTGTTGTTGAATGATCATGGTGGTGTCCGTTGAGAAATCCATGATGCGGGATAACCTCAATGACTAAGTGTAGACAATTTAGATGGAAGGTTGGGTCATTACAAGCGTGGTAGGTGTCGTTGGTGACACTAGCTTCAGGTAGCCTACGGTTCTTCATTCTTCGTTCTTTTGCATAATATTTCTCGTTCGTAATCTTATAACGTGAGTCAGTAGGCTCGTAATCGAATGCAAGTGTATGATTTATAAGGAGATATTTTTTTGCACCAACTTTTGCGTGTAACCGGGATTTTAACTAACAGTTATACAAGTATTTAACGAAATTTATCAACGGAGAATGAATCTCTACCTCGCTATTATTTCATAATCATGTGCAAAGCAACAAAAAAATAAAAAAATAGACTTTTATTTCATAAAAATTAATATACTCAAAATAAATTATCACGAAAATGGAATCCCTTCTAAAACTAATTCGTAATAGCTTTAAACTCTGTAAATCGTGAAATAAGATATTTGATCATTGTCGAAGAATTTCGGAACTTCTGTGACATCCTTGACTATAGTGATTGTTTCTCATGCTTGTTAGGGGAAGACCACATGTGGTAAGTAGTTAGTTAAGCGTTGTGCGCCCTTAGTCTCTTCTGTTGAAAAGACTGTGTGTTTTGTATGTGCACAGAGCACTTTATGTCTGTGTGGTTGTATAAAAGGGAAAGTTGTTGATTTGTCATTGCGCATGAAATAGTAGAACCTTATCTTCTTGTCACTTTTCTTCCTTCTCTCTAATTCTGGATCCTGAAGAGTAGTTCTTAAGACCCATTTGTAGTGTAGATAACTACAAATGGTATCAGAGGTATCGATCTTGTGTGGCATGTGGTACCATGGTTAATCAAAAGGATCTTGATGATATTCATAAAAAGTTCAACAACTTACTAAAGAATCAAGAATATTTAGCAAAAAATTCTACGGGAGTAAGAATAAAATCTCTTCTGGAGGTAACGATCTCTCTAACAAGTTCATTGAAAAGTTAACTGACGAGTGAGTCAATGCCTAAAACTGAAATAACTTGATACCTAAACTAAAATAGAATTCGTAAGTATTTAAAAAATGACACGTCTATTAAAAAAATCCCTTTTATTTTAAATCCCAGTTCTGCCACTGATTCAAGCTATACAACCACAAGTTCAATAGACTTCAAAACCCTTTGTTGATCGAGAAGTAACTAGATAGAGTCATCATCAAGTATATCTCCTAAGAGAAACAAGTAATTCTTCAGAAAGTTTGAAACAAAATTTCTAGGGTTTATCTTTACTTAGAGGATTAAGAAAATAGAATTTTGTATATGACTATTATTTTAGAACATGAAAAGTTTTGAAATATGTTGGGAAGGTTGAATTGACTTGATTGAAATGTTTGATTTCATTTCAAACTTCTCAACTAACTAGTTATGAAACTCTTAAAAACACAGTTAAAATATGTTGGGTTGTTCTACAGTTAATGAATTAAATATTTTTAGTGGGTTATAAATAACATTTGTTGTGGTAAATTAAGGCATGGGTTATAAATAACATTTGTTGTGGTAAATTAAGGCATGGGTTACCTCGATCCGCGTGTGCTGACTTTGGAGGTTGATATACTTTGCTTGTTTTGAACCTTAATCACCGTGAAGGTATTTCACTTTTGCCATCAGTGGAAACCTTTTGTTGAGAAGAATCACTAGCCTTGACAAATTTTACCTCTTTGCTAATACTTGGAGCATCTATTCCCTTATAGCCCAATCCGCGTGTATCACGATGATTTTTACTTGCTCCTAGCATAGTGGTTAATTTGCTTGAACTAGTATTGAACTTTTTCAAGTCATCTTCCAACATCTTGATTTTATTAAGAGCAGCAGCTAAATCATCCTCAAGGCGTTTTTCTCGAGCGAGATAAGCGCTTTCTCTGTCATCAAAACTTGCTTGCTGAGAGTTAATCCTTGCTTCAGTTTCTGCAAGTTTCTCTTCCAACAAGAAGTATTTTTGATAAACACGATCATATTCAAGTGACTATCTACTCAGGTTTTCCTCGGTATCTTTGAGGACCGATTCGCAAGAGCGATTCTGACCAAAAAGACCTCCGTAAATCCTTTTTAATTTCTTGTTTTCTCGAAAGAGAGGAGTCAGAAGAGGTCTGACATGAGAAGTTGTAATCTTCTTCATTTTCAACGAATCCAAAACTTAACATACTCTGAGACTACCTCATCAACATCTCTATCAATATCTGAATCACCTTCATCAGAAAGTTCATCCAATTATTTTTTTAGGAGTGTTTCCCAATCAACAGTTTTTACATCAAGAGAATGTTTAGATATTGACTTAGATGTGACAGTTCTCTCAGATGATCAATCCAAGCTAGGGCTGTCAATAGATAACCGAATATCCGAGTCCGTCCGAATCGTTAGGATATTATCCGGAATTTCGGATAACGGATATCGGATACGGATACCTTATCGGATATTCTTACTTTAACGAAACGGATATGGAAAAGGCATTATCCTATAGGATAATATCCGATATCCGTCAAAGAATACATATGCCAAAAAAAATAAAAAAATTTGAGTAATATATTTAGTTGTTAGCTTGGTAGTATGTGAAGAGTGGTAGAAATAAAAATACTATGGAAGAACAAAAACACAACTAGTTTTATTGGTTGTGAGAAAAGTGGAGAATTTTTCAATATTGATGGAGAAGATTTGAGTTTTGTTTAAATCTAATTTAATATAATAATTTTAAAGTCAAATTTGTGCATTTGATCAAGGTATTTGGTTTTATTTAGTTGAATTTCCTTAGGGTTTCTTTGATTTCTTTTGTAATTTATGAAATTAGAGATAGACTAGAAAAGAACTTAAATTATTTTTATTATAATGAATTACTATCGGATATTACCGGATATTATCGGATAACCGACATTATTATCGGAACGGATAACGGAATTTTTTTTGATTATCCGTCGGATATTATCGGATATCGGATATCCGGTAATCTTATCGGTAACGGATATGGTAGAGGCCATATCCGTTTCGATAGGTACCGTTGACAGGCCTAATCCAAGCTTTCAAAATCATCTCAATTTACGAATCGGCACGTTATTAGAGATAGAATCGTCCATCGAGATCGCTACAAACACGGACTTATAAGGTCTTAAATGTGTTTGCCTGCTCCGATACCAATTGAAAAAGCGGGGTCTAACAACCACACCCAATATTTCGTTTGGCAATCAATAGACAAACTCCAATATACTTTCAAGAGAAACAACTAGACAAATGACTCAATCTATAGAAAAGTATATCAAAGAGTTTTATATCTCTATCTCTCAATTCAATCTCGCAATCGGAAATAGGAATTTGGTATCCCGATTGAATATAAGAGAAATAACTTGAACGGTACCAAAGACCAATGTTCAAGGATCAATCAATTTCAATCAACAACCAAAGGTTGGATTTACCAAATGATCGATTCAACGCACAACTTTGTGATATTTCAATTATATAACAAAATATAATGCGAAAAGAAATAAATACGACACCATGGAATTTTGTTGACGAGGAAAACGCAAATGCGAAAAAAACCCGAGACCTAGTCCGTTTGAACACCACACTTTGTATTAATCCGCTACAAACACTATCCTACTACCAATGAACTTTGGACTGGAATGTAGTTGAACCCTAATCAATCTCACACTGATTAAAGGTACAGTCGTGCTCCTTACGTCTCTGATACCAGCATGATACTACGCACTTGATTCCATTAGCTGATCTCACCCACAACCAAGAGTTGCTACGACCCAAAGTAGAAGACTTGATAAACAAATCTGTCTCACTCAGAAAAGTCTATTGGAATAGATAAATCTGTCTCCCAAAGAAATACCTACGAGTTTTGTTCCGTATTTTGATAAATCAAGGTGCACATGAACCAATTGATAAACCGGACTTAAATTCCCGAAGAACAGCCTAGTATTATCAATCACCTCACAATAATCTTAATCGTATGGTAGCGAAACAAGATAATGTGGAATCACAAACGATGAGAGAAGATGTTTGTGACTACTTTTAATATTACCTATCGGAGATATAATCTTGAGCAAATCTTAGAGAAGATAGTACTCAATAACGATAGAAGAAGTAAGATCAGAACATGCAACTACAGAGAAACTAGTTGGGTCTGGCTTCACAATCCCAATGAAGTCTTTAAGTCGTTAACCTACATGGTTTCGTGAAAAACCTAAGGTTAAAGGAGAATCGACTCTATCTTATACAACTAGTATCACAAGGAGGTGTAGGGATTAGGTATCCCAGTTGCTAGAGTTCTCCTTTATATAGTTTTCAAATCAGGGTTTGCAATCTAAGTTACCTTGGTAACAAAGCATTCAATATTCACCGTTAGATAAAAACCTGATTAGATTCAAGCTAATATCTTTCAACTGTTAGATCAAACTTAGTTTGTTATACCCAAATAAAATGTACCTTCATTTATGTTTATGTAACCATACCTAAACTTGTACACCATGTTGGCTCAACTGTAGTTAACCGAAGTTAGCTATATGAACACTCTCATATCAACCTTATTCATCTTAACCATAACTAGTTCAAATTTCTCCATTACTTCTTTTATTTATCGTCTTTCTGCTATATGATGGAAGTTTTTCATAAGTAATCTGGGTGCAGTTACAGTTTGCAAACTATCGTCGGCTTAGTTTCTCGTTGTCCAAAGTTTGAAGATTTTCGTTCAGATGACGGCCAGGAGGAGAAAGATTAGCAGCCATTGAAATACAATTTTCTCCATTACTTCTTTTATTTCTGGTTTTTCTGCTATATGATGGAATTTCTTTTCATAACTAATTCTGGGTGCAGTTGTAGTTTGCAAACTATCGTCAACTTAGTTTCTTGTTGTCCAAAGTTTGAAGTTTTTTAATTTCAGACTGTAGAAACCAGTATATGATGTTTTTGGTGGTTTTGATGCATATTCCAAATGTGTGTGAAATCAAAGTTAGTTCAGAATGTACTTACATCTTGTGAATGTCAGGTATAGCTGGACAGACCAAAAAACTATAATTGTCAAGTGTGTTGTTGATTCAGATGATTCTCTGTTTAATTACTCTTCTGAAATAGATTTTGAAAGCCATCTGGAAGAATCTTGTGAATAAGCATACCAAGATGGTCACTGAAATTACTGTGAACAACTTGGAACGGACCCATTGCACTGAAAAACGATTTTTTCATATCTTTCATTTTAATTTTTTTTCCCCGTTTAACTCAATTTGGAATCAGTAGATGACACAGTGTTGTTGTGTTTCAATAGAACCATCCACCATCCAAGCTGCAGCTGATGCCCGGGCTGCTCCCAAAGACCATGCTTCGGCAATTTTGTGCACTTAGCAAGTAACACAAAGAAGTTGGAGCATCTGTCTGAAGGTAACAGACTTAAGAATGAGACCTCTATTTTTTCTGCTTGCCAGAAATCTTCTGGCAACCTTATTCAAGTTGCATCTCAGGAAAAATGCATCATCCATTGAATATTTATTGACCAATGGCCAGTACCAGCAAGACTGGACTGCCACTGGACTCTGAAATAGATAACTTGAAAGTTAAAAGCTGTAAGTCCCACTTTCACCAAAATGAAGCATGTGGGCGCCATCTCAAAATACATAGCCAACGATTCTTTTCAACAAAACACTGAAATTTGAAACTGTACAGAATCTACTTTCGGATAAAATCATAAAGAACACACAAGATCAAATCATGATGAATGATGAAGTGATCAGATAGTTTACAAAAAATGATTAAGCATTTTCTGATTCATGTATTTGAGTTGTATTTACTCTAAATCATAACCTACAATCTAAAATTCTGACCTTACATTTCTAATTCAAATCAAATAAATCCCTGAAATAACAAAAAAAAGAAAACTCCCATAAAATCCCTAATGCTCTTCAAGAACCTGTTGATGTTGTTCATCTTGATGGCGTTGATGTTGTTGATGTTCTTCACTGTTTTCAGCAGCTGAAGGTTGAAATAACATTGCAGTAAACGGCATATGTCTATTATTATAACCACCACCACCACCATTGGCAGCACCACTACCAGCAACAGAGTATTCCAATCCAACTGGTTGACACAAATTTAAACGGAACACCGCCTGCTGCTGCGAAGATGACTGTTTATGAAGTTGTCGTTACCACCGTTACTGAGTTGATGACTCGGACGATTCAACTCAGAACATGTTTCAGTAACAGATGCAGCAATAGTTCCAGTGCTGGTAGCAGCAATAATAGATGATTCGGCATGATGAAGTAACCATTCAATAGTTTCACCATCAGATTTATGACCTAGTTCGCGAGTTAATTGAAATATTATTGCTGCACATATTGCTGGTACCCGCACTCTTCTCCCTCTTCCGTTCACTTTTGTATGTCTGTCTCTTGATGATGATCTTTTCGCAAGCGCCTTCTTCACTGGTGCTGCTGATTGTTGCTGCAAATTTGACAGTGCTGATAAAGGGACTCTCCTCTTTTCTTGTCTCTGCAAGGGGCGTAAGAAAAGAATTCAGTTGATAACTGCAGCCCCATTTCTGGACTGTAAAATTGGTGGCGAGGTTTGAGAATTTGTATCTACAAGTTCGGTGGAAATTTCCGTCCCTCCTCCAAATGACATGCTCTGGTTGTTCTTGTTTCAATGGCCTGTAAATTTAGTGTGATCTCAATTCCATTTCCTTTTTATCTTTTCTATGTTTATAAGTATTTTTATTCTTTTCCCATTGTTCTTCCATTTTGAAATTGTGTGTAAAAAAAAATTTTGGTTAATGACTTGTATTATTCCGAGGAGCAAGTTTTAGCACACCCCCAAGTAGAATGGTGCCCCAATTAGTAATCTTACAAAACACCACTATTGTCGTTGATAAATTTGACGGTGTGTGATCGTAGATTATTTTAGGAATGATCTATTTAGAAACTGATACGAAACATAAAAGTAATAAAATCAAATTCTAACAACAATTGGAAATCTGTAGAAAGGAAAGCTACGTCCCTATAAATATAGGTGGCTAGCCTATACCTTCAAAAGCATAAATATCAGAAGAAGAAAAAGAAAAAAAAAAGGCCTAGGTAGATCTTGCAACAAAATCCTTCAAGCCATGTCAGTACTAGGGTATTGTAGTTTCCCGTTTCTAAGACCATATGTCCACTGCCGTCACCCTAACAGTTTCAGGTCAACCGAGGCAGATTATTTTATGGGAGATGTAAACAGATGGTTTTCCGATAATTTTGATGTAAATATTTCAAATGTCTTGGGGTTAACCACTGATAACTTGATGATAATATACCATAAAGTTGTGCTTCTTGGTCAAAGTGTCCAAGTCGAATGCTTAGTAGATCAAAAAGCAAGACTCATGGTCAGGAAGCTCCATCTACAGATTACGCTATTAAATGGTTCTCTTCGTATAAGGTAAACAAAATTCGTTCTCACTTATTACATTCTAGTAAATTTTGATTTTTCTTGTTTCCAATGTGCGGTAATTAGTAATTACAAAATTGTAATTTTGTTTTTTTATCCGTCGTTTTCTTTCAGTGGACCAGTGGTGTAGTTTCGCTTTTCTTTCTTTTCCTTTCTTTTTAAATCAGGCTAATTACTGCGGCCCATCAAAAAAACAAAAAAGCCCACCTATAAAAAGACCGTAAATGTTTGTAGGCTTCTGAATTTTGCTGAGATGTATTATTGTGCAACTGTAACATCCTTTCTTCTGAATTTAATATCTAATATTGTTCGTGCATGCCTCTTTCTTGACAGATTGTTAAGCGAATTGGTGGTGCAGAGAGTCGATGTATGCGAAGACCCGTCCAGACCTGGTTTTAGACTTTGTAGGTGGCCAAAGCCACTGGATCCACGTACGGTTGTGATCAACACAGATGGGTCCCTAAAAGGAGACCGAGCTGCAATTGCATGGATTTTTAGAACTGCACAAGGTCGTCCATTCGCAGCGTGTTCAGCTCCGTGTCAAAAATTGCCAATTTGCGTGATAGAAGCGTGGGCCATCCGGGAAGCCTTTTTTCACGCAGTGGGTAATGTTGAGTTTGTGGTGGCACAAGCAGATGCCACTATAGCCATGAGTATGATAAATACGATTGCCGCTTCTTTTTCAGACTTGATTAGTACATGTCGAGATAATGGAAGGAATTACTTGGAAGCTTCAAAAAAGCAAAACATCAGAGGCAAAAGCCCAAGAGATGACGACAAGCTAGAGGAGTATGTGAGATCAGTGATCATCAACCATTCAAAATGGACCGGAGAATTAGACAGCAGCTCAGTAGATTTTCTAATGAAGGCTTTAGTTGATGTGACATATTACCTCGAGAATTTCCAGCAATGGGGTTGTAAGTATCTGATGAGAGAAGCAAATAGGGCTGCTGATTTCCTAACGAAATTAGCTAAAGAAGAAGCAGTTTTCCTTCATAAAAGCCAAGAATACCCCGAAAAACTTTCAAGGATTGTCGAAGAAGATCCGGATGACGATATGTGGTACAAGAGGATTAAGCCAACCCCAAAGGAGGACAATTTTAACGAGTCTACCGGGTGGAGATTACTATAGTGCTTAGGCAGCCCCAAAAAAGCTGGCCTCTGTTGCTCTTCAAGTCTTGTGTATAGTAGTTTTAGTCCCTTTCTGCACTCCATTTTCATGTGTACAGCAAACAATTTCTTCCTTTCAATAAAATTTTAATTTGTCGCAACATTACATTACACAATACCTTTCTTCAGTTGATGTAAATAAGCTACATTACATTTTCGAGATGTGAAATTGTTTAACCTGTAATCTGTATTTTATAAGCAAAACAATGTTCAAGCAGTTTCTTGTTTTGGACCGCTAAAAACTCGGCTTAACAAAAAGAGTAAGTATCAAGTACAGTAGACAGATCTTTGGAAAATGGTGATGGAGACGGTCAGAAAGCAGGAAACACCAAACCTTCGTTTAACTCATTTAATATTATTCAGTTTCAGGTACAATTATACAAGCTGCTATCTCATTCTCTATATGAACTACATATTACAGCCGACTCACCGCGGGATAGTAGAAAATATATACAAAATTGTGCTCGAGAAAAGCACGGTATTAAATGAACCAGAGAAGGCTCCTCATCTAATAATTCCTAGTTTCCTATACTCACAAACAAAGAAGGCTGTAGAAGACCAGTGGAATGAAGGCATTATCGAGCTGGACAGTGTATGCCTCTAATAACCCACTCGCAGTCACAGCTATGAGGAGGAGATCCAATGCTGCATTATTAGAACATTCAACAACGATTAGGGAAAACAAATGATTTCTATTTTCAAAGAAGGCACTAGTTTAACTGCTTATCATGATCAACGGGTTTCTATTTTCAAAGTTGAACTAAGTCTTGAAATTGATGTGCACAACCTAATTGGATACAGACTTGTCCACTGAAGCATCATAATAACATGTGTTCCTCAAAGTTGACTGTAGCTGGAATAACTAACATGCATATTTGATAATACCACCGAAATAAGATTTGATGTTTCGTTACCTGAGATATTATAAAACCAGTTGATGCTAGAAGTGGAAGGAGAACAGAGCAAGCTGCAAGAACAGATGTTATACCCGCTGCAGTACCTTCAATGGTTTTCTCTGACAAGAAAAAGAGCAGAATATCCTTATTATTAAGTAACACAAAATAGCAGGTCTAAACCGTCAATTCCGTTGATAGGTACTGATGACTAAACTTCAAAGATCACAAAGTTACTCACTGCCTGTTTTGCTCCACCTGAGAACCCCATACTTGTATCCGACCCAAGACAAAAGCAAATCCAATAGAAACTAAATAACTTTGGAAGGGGAAATGTTCCATATATCTCAAGCTCGTTCCTATATTTTAATGCAAAGTAACGGTAACAGAGAAAGTAAGATTCACCATTGTATCTCCAATTCCTAAGCTCAAGATTCCAGCGAAAGGGGCAAGCAGGCGATCGTTGAAATCAGTCGACAACCATTTAGGAAGTGCACATCCCAGCAAGAGTGAAAAATGGCTGCGGTAAGAAACTGACATCAGTATGACCCAAAAAGATTGGAAAACAAAACTAATCCAGAATTAGACCACTCGCCATCTGTTATACCTGACAATAAGGAGCTCAGAGTCGCGATGGTCTGTAAACGCATTCATGAACTGGTTGATATGTTTCCCTAAGGGCCATATTTTCCATACCTGCCTACACAAGTTGTGGTTATGCAAGGGTTTACCAAAGAAATGCAACAAAAGTGTAACAACAAAAGAATAGAAAGAAGTCGCTTATCAAACATTGAATCTCTTGAGAATACTTACTCGAACAATTTCTAATATCAAGAAAACAGCCAAAGCAGCACCGAATGCTAGATCAAGGAAACTGGACTGGAAAATCCATACAAATATAACCAATGAGAAATACAGCTACACCCTTGGAGCTATGGACTAATGCAACAGCAATATATAATTACAGAACAATCATCAATCTTTTCCTAAATCACCTGGAATATAAGAGCTGGTGAAAACATAAGAACAGCCACGAGATGGTAGTATTTCCGAAGAAGAATCCTCTCAATTTTGCTACTTTTTGAAATATTATAAAAGCGCAAAACTGATGCACATATCACAGTGACCCAATATATACATAGTGCAAGCCTTTTCAGTGGCTCTTCAAACACAAAATTCAATATCCTGCGAATACCATGTATTTGCAAAATTAGTCATATTGACAGATAGCCTAGTCTGCCCCCACAAGTGCAGAGCTGTTTGATTTAAACATTCAGTGCTAAAAATTGAGCCAATTTAATTTCCCAAATCACCAAATTTACGAAAAACACTAAAAAGACTTTTTTACCATAATAAAGGATGACAGTGAAACCCCTAAACAAACTGCATCCATGCTGGGGCAATCACAACTAACGTCACCATCAAAGAAGCATAAAAAAGAAGAGAACTCTCAATCACTTTGGAACCCGTCTCTCCAGCTGCATGAGTTTGAGGACTAATCCAACCTGACAACTGGCGATAAATTCATAGAAAAAAACCATAGAACACAGGAAACACGAGAAGGCTGATCAGGAATACCTGCAGGAAAGAACAATTGATGCCACAGTTACAGGAATTATACTCATCCAAATATTTCATCCAAATCCATTTCTTCGATAGAAAGTTACCTGAATAATGGTAATAATCTCACTTCTTTTAAAACCATACTGTTCAGAAAGTAACTCTGGCGAAATGAGAAATGTGTTGAGCTGTGAAAACAAGGAAACTTCCGATTAGGAATGAATTATACAGAGGAGTGAGTATAAGTAAAACAAATATACTGACAAACCACAAACCTCATCGAAAGTGTAAGCTATCATGTCACCAACATAGAGAACAAGGCCGGAGGTCACCAGAAGTGCTTCACCTATGAATTCATACGAATTGCTAATGTAAGGTATACGAAAAGAAGAACCATCTAGGTTCAAGAATAGTGACCAGTATTTTTCCAACTATAATTGTCTTTTTTATTTGTAGATCATCTTAATTCTGTCATTGCGAAGCACTTAAAATGATTAAATATTTTAATATCAATATTTCTAAATGGGTCATCTTGTTTGTCACCCTACCAATCCCATTTTCCATTTAAGGATGAGATGCCGGCTCGACTCTATGTTTTTCAATCACCTAAACAAATTCTATGATCTACTCAAAAGAGTGTTCAATTGAAAAACTAGAAGGTAGTCACTGTACTCCTCCAATATGCAACCTCGCAACAATGTGACTACAGAACAAACTGAAAATAAAGCCAATAAATACCTATGGAAGCGCATGATGGGAAAGTGTGAAGAAAATGCTGAATTAACCTCACGGCTGCTAATCCATGACAGAACACCCAAAATAATTTCATCGTTAAATGTGAACCTGCAAAGAAACAATAACATAGCGTCAGCTAAGTCATATCCATCATATGGAATTTTAGAAATCGACGGCAGTTTATTTCAAATACATAACCGGAACTGTCTATTTGAAAAAATTGAACAGTTGACATTCCACTTAGACCTACAACAAGTTTCATTCTTCTCCCTCAAACCTCACTCATTATAAGACATCAGTGTAATAAACTAGTTAGTGTCAATAGACGCAAACTTACCAAAATCAGATTGCCGTGCAACAGAGAAACAGCAAACTGCCACATAAACAGCTGTGTACAATAAGCTAATCTCTTTGTCATGAAATCTCTGAAACTTCAAAAAACTTGTTGCATTGGTCGAATGTCGAATCACGCAACAACAAAGGAAAAGAAGCACCGCGAAACAGGTTGCAGATACAGCCCAATACTGAACAATCAAATAATCAAGCTCTGTCCACCAAACAAAACAATATCATCAGACACAATAACACAAATATCACAATTTGAATTCAAACAATGGATAAAATCACCAAAATGTACATCACCTAGAGGTTCGATATCTTTCGATTCCGCGGCTCTCGAAAGCTGTATCAACCTAGAAAGCATAATAGAAGGTAAAGTAACTGCTCCCAGCAGTATCCCAGAAGAAGCACCTGGCCTAGACAACAACAACAACAACAACTAACCCAAATAAGGCAAAAATTTAACCCCAAATCCCAAAATTATCATTTCACTAAATGCAATGAAAATTTCTAATTATACAATTAAAGGTGATTAAGAATAATTAAACACAAACCTAGGTTTGAATTGAATCAAGGATGTTGAATTTTCAGCGGAGATCTCAATAAACAAACCAGCAAAAGCTAATAAACATAGACCTAAACTTTCATAATAAAGAGATTT
Source organism: Papaver armeniacum (assembly GCA_023531295.1). NCBI lineage: Eukaryota > Viridiplantae > Streptophyta > Magnoliopsida > Ranunculales > Papaveraceae > Papaver > Papaver armeniacum. The sequence continues at coordinate 356,221 of JAJJWW010014729.1, read as the reverse complement.
TGGTATACAGAAAAGAATACGAGTAAGGAATAGAACAACAACTATTCTCTCTCCATTGAAGAGAGATACAGCAGAAGTCGCCATCAGAGAGAAGAAGAAGAAGGCGAGAAATCCAGATGAGCGCCTAGACCCAGACTTGGAAATCAAGAGGCGCGCCGAGACTTGTTTTTTCTTGGGTCTTTGTTTTGAATAACGCGGATTTGTTTGGTCACCTAATAATCATCATCACAGGTTCAGAAAGAGCAACAGAAATGGGCGATTATTTGACGGTGCAGATTGTTTTTACAGGTACTTATCTCTAACATACTCTGAGACTACCTCATCAACATCTGAATCTCTATCAATATCTGAATCACCTTCATCAAAAAGTTCATCCAATTGTTTTTTTAGGAGTGTTTCCCAATCAACAGTTTTTACATCAAGAGAATGTTTAGATATTGACTTAGATGTGACAGTTCTCTCAGGTGATCAATCCAAGCTAGGGCTGTCAATAGATAACCGAATATCCGAGTCCGTCCGAATCGTTAGGATATTATCCGGAATTTCGGATAACGGATATCGGATACGGATACCTTATCGGATATTCTTACTTTAACGAAACGGATATGTAAAAGGCATTATCCTATAGGATAATATCCGATATCCGTCAAAGAATACATATGCCAAAAAAAAAAAAAAAATTGAGTAATATCTTTAGTTGTTAGCTTGGTAGTATGTGAAGAGTGGTAGAAATAAAAATACTATGGAAGAACAAAAACACAACTAGTTTTATTGGTTGTGAGAAAAGTGGAGAATTTTTCAATATTGATGGAGAAGATTTGAGTTTAGTTTAAATCTAATTTAATATAATAATTTTAAAGTCAAATTTGTGCATTTGATCAAGGTATTTGGTTTTATTTAGTTGAATTTCCTTAGGGTTTCTTTGATTTCTTTTGTAATTTATGAAATTAGAGAAAGACTAGAAAAGAACTTAAATTATTTTTATTATAATGAATTACTATCGGATATTACCTGGATATTATCGGATAACCGACATTATTATCTAACGGATAACGGAATTTTTTTTGATTATCCGTTTGATATTATCGGATATCGGATATCCTGTAATCTTATCGAGAATCGATATGGTAGAGGCCATATCCGTTTCGATAGGTACCGATTGATGTGCCTAATCCAAGCTTTCAAAATCATCCGTAATTTCTGAACTAGTACGTTATTAGAGATAGAATCGTCCATCAGATCGCTACAAACACAGACTTATAAGGTCTTAAATGTGTTTGCCTGCTCTGATACCAATTGAAAAAGCGGGGGTCTAACAACCACACCCAATATTTCGTTTGGCAATCTGAATAGACAAACTCCAATATACTTTCAAGAGAAACAACTAGACAGTCAGACTCAATCTATAGAAAAGTATATCAAAGAGTTTTATATCTCTATCTGCTGAGCTCATTTTCCAACTCTTGATCCGGCTCTGGGTCTGCTGGAGACCACTCCGACACCCACCAGGTGTAAAAGCATCTCGTATCTTTTTTCTCCTCCTTGTCCGTATTGTCAAATTCGCCACCTTTTGAAGTATAGCATCATAGTCACGTTGTTCGTATCGTAGAGATCGTAAGAAAGACTTCCTAAAGTGCGAGTTCATTAATGCAAATTACACTCTCCGGGGTAATAGTCATCTCTCCCCATCTAGATATGGTCAGTATGAGTAGAAATACGCCACCGAGAAATGAAGGTAATCAAACCCGCGGCGTCTTTCTTAATTTCAAGAGCAGCAGATGCCATGACCGCATTGAGGATTTGCGCTGAAAGAAAATTATCTTTAATGCCCTTATTACTCAACATGCCTCATCCATCCTTCATAAGAACCCAAAGGAGTATGGAAAATCTTGAAGTCAATAGGGGAAGGCGGATATTCATTTCTCTCGGAGACAAAATCTCACCACAAGTCTTTGAAGGAGAAAACGGATCGGCCTCCATATTTTCCCCTCGAAAGAAGGACTATCTTATGAGAAGGATGCCTTCGGGTGTTTGGAAAAGGCAAGGTGAACAACTCATCATCAATGTTTGGCATATCTTTGAAGTCATCAACACTTCCCGATTTGGTACCAGATTATCTCCTAAGACATCTCGACAGAATTCTTTTCTTCATTCCATAATGAAATAAAAGACAGGAGTTAGAACTTGTATGAAAAGCACATGAGAGATGTAGTCACACAAAGAAGACATAACTCACGTCGGAGCACACAAAACCGGCCCAAACACCGGCTTAAGTCGTGCACAAGTTTCATCGGTATTGATTGCAAGTCGTGCAAAGTTTCATTCTCGGTACAAGTTTCATCTGTATTGATTTCAAGTCGTGCAAAGTTTCGATCTAGTACAAGTTTCAACTGCAGTATTGATTTCAAGTCGGTACAAGTTTCATCCGGTAAACTTTCGATCTGGGTATTGTTTTCAAGTCCTAGATACAAGTTTCAAGTTCTATGAAAATTTCAAATCAAGCATATATGAATAAGACCCACGTTCCGCATACACGGCGGGCCCACGTTCATTCTCACGCATCATAACACGATTTTCTTTATTCATGGGAATCGTGTATGCGAGATTTCAAGCCAAGGTTTTTCCTTTTCAAGATACAACCTAAAAGCTAGGTTTTGCATGTAATGGTGGAGAGACTAAGCATATGCACATCTTACCAAAGGTGTTTACCTAGCAAGCTAGCACAAAAAAAAAAAAAAAAAAAAAAAGACCGAAACTCACCTTGACGGACGGACGGCACGAAGAACGATTCCTATTCAATAAGCTCCAGGCGATAAAGAAGAATAAAGGGGTTGGCGGCGCGGCAGCAAGGTCATGACGAGAGCAAATAAAAAAAAAAAAAAAATCGTGAGAAAAGAAAAAGGGTTTTGTCTCTTTTATAGACAAAAAATTAGAAGAATCCCAATAGAAGAAGGATTTCTCCCTTATTTGGTTTCCTCTTTTGATTCAAATACCCAAAGAAAGAAACCGGCCCCACCAAGGATTCCATACAAGCGTGACGGCGTGGGAAACTAGCGGTCAGCCAACACTCTTCCTGGTAAACTCCTTTTATCCTGTCTTTCTCACATATGTATGTCACCATCTCATGCCTACCACACAATAGTGTAACCATTATGTGCTAGGCAGGGGACTTAATGTTGATGGTGGATTTTCGTTTAAGGTTAAATTTGTAAAAAACCATAAAGAATCATGCACTGACATCTTGTAAAAGATAAAGCTATTTATAAGTGTTGATACTCCTCACTTAATTCACCAAGAATGGAGCATGTAGCAACAATCCCATTCTCGTGAATACATGAAATTCCTCCAGGTTGGAGCATGTGGCAACAATCCCTTCCCGTGAATTTTATATCAGCCTTGTATTTCCAAGTACTCATTATCGGTGTGGCATGACGACCGAGTGTTACTCTTACTGAGTAACACGAACCTCCAAGCACTATAATGAAACCATGTACGAAATACCCGTACAGGCTGATCCTCGGTGTGTTATACTAGCCCGAGCCCCCTCGGTGTGTTATACTAGCCCGAGCCCTCTCGGTGTGTTATACTAGCCCGATTGAGCCCCTCTCGGTGTGTTATACTAGCCCGATGAGCATCCGGACTGACCGTATCATCCCGGATATGATCCGATCGCAGTCATCCAACTCCATAAGCATGATTGGATGACCCCGGATCAATTCCATCATCCCTGCGTGTATGGAATACCCACGGCCGACCCCGCATGGTCGGCCATTGGCCTTGCTTGCCAAAAGACGTTCATACCAAGCATTATGGACTAAAAACCCTAAATAAGGGTTTGCGGCATATTACATGTGTCGCAAAACAATCTCAACCATCCATCTTCGCAGTATAGATGGAAGGTGTAGATGTAGATTCAAAGGGCCCGAGAGCATGTCAACACGATCACCGTGGGCCCGCCTGCACACTTGACCAATCGGTCAAGACCAACAATGTTTGGCCGTGACTAAATCATCACCCAAACAAGGAGTGGCGCACGGCTTTGAAAGCCAAAATTAGGGTTTCAAATCATCACGTGCGTCCATCTTCTCCTACACGAATGGAGGGTCAAAGATTAGATTAAGCAAGGGCGGCCATACCAAGCATGACCACCGTGGGCTCATCTACCTCCTCATGCGATCGGCCAAGGCATCCCATGCCCGGCTAATCCAAAACGCCCGCCCAAACATGCGTGGTTACACTTCCCAAATTGCAACCGATCTCGACCACTCAACTTCACCTAGGATGATTTGAATGGCTTAGATCACGTTTCCATGGGATAGTCGGTATAGATGTGAACACCACCTACCACCTACACGCCGGTATGATCGACCAAGACCGACCAAGATGGGTCGTCTTGAAACGCGTGCGGAATGTCATGCGATCTCCAACTCCTTTGCGGCAAGGATTTCGCCGCAAACCGATCTCAACCACTCCTCTTTGCCGGCCAAATTGAGTGGCCTAGATCGCACCTTCATGGGACTATGAGACATGGACGTGTACACCAGCATGCCATCTACATACACGTCCGGTCGGTCCTCTCCAAAATTCTTCCCATACTTGGTTTCGACCAAGTCAAGAGTCATGCTTGCGCTCCTCTTCAAAAACCTAATATTCATTAACTGGCCGCAGATGAGTGTCTCAAAGATCATCTCATCCGTCCAACTTCACCAGCTTGGTTATACAACCCTGGTCAAGAGTTATTTGGTTAGTGAGGCGTCATTACCCATCACTTTACCACACCATAATGCAGAGACACGCATAAAATACACACGATACTTCACAAGTATCGACTTCCCGAATAACACAATTATTCAATTCAAAGATTACATGCTATCTTTCGTGGGATCCACGATCCACACATTCCGCATATTAATCATGTCACAAACTGGGGATACATATGGGGTATTGGTCTCGGCGGTTTACAACGTGCGTGCGGCGTGCAACGCGCCATCACAAGAACGTGTCGAAAGTCATGGACGGTTAGAGATGAACAGGAGAAGTGGGCAAGACTGGTCGTGTGGTACCGACGCACAACTCCACTACTCCATCACTCCACTTCCTCCACTTCCCACGAGAGACGTGAATGAGGCTCAATGACTTGTATAAATAGGTTCTCCGCCTATTTCAAACAACAACACAAGTTCGGACGAGACAGAAAACCAAGTGTTAATACAAAAACGTATTCAAACACCCCGAGAACTTGCTTGCATCAATCACAAGCCCTGTTCACCTTTCTGTTACAAGTCATAAGCAAGCCAACACCTTCACAATCTCAACACCTTCTTCGCTTCCCTCCCTAAGATCAACCCCATCTTGTTCACTTTGTGACCGAAACAAGTCTGGAACGGCCATTTCTTGGTTTTGGCCGGACTTGCACAAATTGATCTCTCGAATCTACAAGCACTCACCGCGCAGTGCATTTGTTTAAAGGTTTAAATTCATTCCTCATCCACACCACAAATTACCAAATTATGCAGGAGTAGTTTTCACCCATAAACAATTGGCGACCACAGTGGGAGGTTGATCTCTCGGTTACAAGAATCGAATTCTCAATTCTTCTCGTCTCACGATGTATCCTCACCCTAATCCGAAGGTGGTTCGAGATATCATGGGAAGCATAGCTGGAATGTTGGAGGATGTCTTGGCAAATCAAGCGGTATCACCTAAGGCGAGAGCGAGACATTTCGCCTTTTGAATGATATAGCAAAGACAATTACAAGGAGGGTCGATAGGCATCGACTCGGATAAAGGTGCAAGAAACGTTGAATCCTTAGTCAGGAGTCACGCCTTTACAAGTGGAGAAGCAAAGAGAGCACGCAGTCGAAAACGAATCAAGAAAGATGGACAACACGGTTCAGACAGGGGAAAAGACTTGTCCGGAGTACTACAATGTCTGCCAGATAAAGAAAGGAAGCCTGCAGCCTATGGAGCCCTGCTAGAGGATTTATATCTCAAAACTCTTGTCAAGCCCTAAGACTGCTTCAATCACAGCGTCGACTTTTCAACCGATCAAGAAACGCTTGAGGAAGGAGAAATCAATCGAAATACCCAATACAGAGGATGGGAGCGTTCAATCCGATCACTCAAAAAGTGACATCACGACACCTTCCACATCCCTTTACCTAGGCGAGCGATCCGCAGATATGATGGCACTCGCAAATCTTCCAACTTCATCTCCTGTTCCACATCAAAGCCACGGAGAGACGTTACAACGCCCACTGACGCAGGAAAAGTCAGACACAACGTACTTACATTTCCCCTTCCCGATGAAGAAGATTCTGGAGCTACGGGAGGCGTGGGTACAAAATGGAGAAGTGGGGCTACCCCCGGTATGGCGTCCGCCCACTGATCAAGAAGTAATGGACCCGAGGTACTGTCATTACCACCGGTTCCTTCATCACCCCACCAAAGAATGCAACGCTTTGAAGCGCATTGTTCGGAGAAGCTTGGTCCGGATCGATAACTCGAGAAATTGGCGCGGAGGATTTTCTTAGAAAGGCAACTCCGGTTCGATACAAGTGAGGCTTCGAAAGCAAGTAAGTTTTACTCAACAATTTTACAAGAAAGATAGTTTGGAATCCACTGGGGACTTGATGATGTGGTTTTGAAAAGTTGTAGAAAAGTGGTAGTAAAGTTCGTTCAACTCAGACTTGTAAAGACTCGATTTAAGAAAATAATAAAAACAAATAAAATATATACACAAGTTTGTCACGATATCGAGAGATTACTGAGACTCAGGATTCCACCAATTCTTACATTCATGTGGTTCAACTAATAATTCTAGACATTTATAGCTCAAATTTATTGACTCTAATTCATTGCCGAAAGTAGATTTTGAAAGTAATGACTGTATATCTAAAGCATGAGACATCAAAACACTTAAGAAAGCATGACCCATCAATTGAAATCACAATCATTCAATAAAAATCATAAGATACGATTAACAATCAATGCAATAAGTCATAAAAGAATTAATAGAATTACCACACGCATGAAAAATGGCTTCGTCCATCGTCCCAGTGTTGGGGTTTAGCTCCTCATGTTATTCACATGCTCAAAATAGGTGTTCATAGCTCAAAAATGTGAAAAACAAGAGAAAGATAATAAAGCGGATACGCTTTGCAACGCTTGGTGGCGTTACAAGCAGTGTTACAATAGGTGCGAATCGTTCACAGAGAAATAAGTCTCGCCTTATAAACGATATTACTGTTCTCATTGTTGAACAATGATAGCTTTCTCTGACTGTTCCTCGTAAGGTCAATGTTCTTCGTGTTCTAGGGTTCTTGCAGCAGCAGCAACAATTTCTGTAGCTCCTCCAAACCCTCTTCTCGGCCCCCAAAACTATCCCCAAGTCTCGACACCTCTCTCTAGGACTCCAACAGACCCTTATATACCCAACAGGGCAAGTAAATCCCGATTAAATCTCCCTTTTCTTTCACCTAAAGCTACGGGATTTTCCTTCCTTTCTGCTTCACTTTACGCGGATTTTAGAGTCTGAGTTATTCACAATTCTTTCCAAAGATGAACTCAGATCAATCAGGTAAGATTCTCCCTTATTCCTCCCCGTAGATTCCAAATATTCCAAATATAAAGCCGAGTATTACCCAACTCCCTGTTTCGCTCCAACACACTTACACAGCCCAATCTGTTCGCCGAAACCACACGTATCATCATTAATAAACTCTAACAAGTCCATCCCAAGCCAAAACAGCGATTGAATCTCGTCAAATCCGATACATGAAACCTCAACAGAACCCGTGAAACTCCAAACCTCTGTTTTGTGTAAACTCGATATTCCAATCCAATCTGATCGATCCAAACAGTCATACCATCCCTGTTATACTCTAACAGGTCGAACTAAGCCAAAATCCGCGATCGAATCCCTCTCAAAAACCTTCAAAAATCCATCCCTAATTCTGCCGTGAAACCAAAACATTTCCCGCCAAAACTTAATATGAATTTGGGAAGATGAACTCCCCTTATCCTCTGATGGGTTGCAAATATTAGTTGCCTGGAAATGGGGTGCCCCTTAGTAATTAGGTTACCCCTTATCCAAAATGAGGATCCGAATAGTAATTTTCTCCCACGAGCGCAAATACACTTTCCGCGCCAATTTTCCCGCAAAAGCTTATTTCTCCAAAAACACCTACAAAAACATAAAATAATCAAATAAGTATAAAATCGAGCACTAACAATACACATAATTGAGATCAAAATAGACACATAAATGCGTCTATCACTTGACATCCCGCACGTGGAGAAAGAGGCTCAGTGATCAACGCCATGTTTGTTTCCATCCGTACCTCCCTTTTGCATAACATTTACAATTTCGTGTGATATGTGCAATCATTCATGACCAAGATTCAAATTCATTTAACATAATCTCTTTCAAAAAGGTTGTTCATAAAACTATCTCAAAATAAGCCAATTCAATCACTTATCAATCCAAAACCGGAGATCAAAGAAAATCCTCACTATCACTCAAAAAGAAAAAACATCTAAAAGAAGAGACAAGTATATAGCATGAATACTTCAAGGAAAGTCCTTCAAGAACAACTCGTCCTTCCGGTCAAGAGAAACCTTCATCCTTCAAGCACACTGCCTGACTCCAGCCTTCCTTAGACAACTTCTCAACCTCTTCTTCCCCGGCGAGCAACACGGTCCCGCGGAAGGGACTTCATCCTGTAATTTCAAGCTCCCGAATCTTGGAGAAACCTTCGAAGAACCAAGGATCATTGAAGTCGTGATCGCACAAACACGTCCCGATGGCACCTCCAATCTTCAATCATCTCCTCGTAAACCTGTTCAACCAGTCGTGACGCTCATCCCCTGGATAGAAACTAAAGCTTCTTGGACACGGTTGACCAACGCAAGACGACTTTTGAGTTTCGTGGTGGTAGCAATGTGACCGTGATTCTCCCATATCGCTGTGTACAACTCTTCGAACTGAACCGGCACGCTGAATCCACCAACCAACACATGACCTGGATAAGGGACAGTAAAATGAGGATCGAACAAAGCCCTAGGTTGCATCACCGCAATTCACCAACCGCAGGGAGCCTTGTCGATTGCGGGAGGCCTTTCGAAGGGGTCACCATAATAGCCATATTGATTGGAACTTTGTTCGGATGGATCTCAAGGGGAGCCGTCTCAACCATAGCAGTAATCTGCCTCTCTCATATTCCTTCCGGCATCTATTTCGCTCTGGGTGCTAATTTCCATCACGACCCCGTCAACAAGATCACTAAGGGAAGCGCCTTATTCAATCGAGCTTGCATCATCTCTCATCATGGTCGAGAAAAAGGAGCGGTTTCTCCAGACTTCTCGGCATGAAGATCGTCGCTGGACTTCTCAAGATGAAGACCAAAGATTACCATCTTTCTCATTTTGAATGCGCGCCAACCTTGTGAAGACATTCTCTTTCGAAATTCCCCGATTTCAAGCAAGGATCATTTTAGAAGAATTTACACTTTGTAGAAATGAAAGAACCGAGGGGAAAAGATTTAAATACCGCATATTGGAGGAATTGAGGACTACCGACCGCATGCTTGCCTCTTAGGTCTCTCTCCTACTTGGGACCGCAATCCTCACTCTGGTCCGTTTGGTCGGGAGCGGCTTCAACCGAAATACTTCGTCAAGACGTTAGAAGATGGTTCACCACGGGGATCTGTCACAACACTCTCCGAAAATTTCTGGAAAACCAACGTTGTTTCTTCCAAAATTCCTTATACTTATCTGTTACCACCGGGTTTCTACCAATAGGCCGGAGGAAGGCTCACCCGTTCCAAGAACACGTCGGCATTAAGAATATTCGGAGGAATTCTCTCTAACCCCGGTGACGGATAAATGGGACACCCCGATCAAACCCCATTTGACGAGCCGCCCGTCAATATTGTACGGAGTCACAAGAAACTCTTCGTTGAATAAAGACGGACATATCTCGGGATGCACATTTGCGCATGTAAACAATTTCCCTGGATATCATAGTCTTAACATCGATCGTGAAGACAACATCGGGGGCCATCGAAGCAATAGCAAAAGTCTTTGGCTGAACAACGGAAGGATGGACCGGCCCCCATGGACGGAAGTCTACGAAAGACACATTGTCAAATGCGTCCACAAGTCTCGCACCGGCTCTGGGGGCGCTTCTTATTCCAAATGGAGTATTCTCGAGCCACCATACAAGTTGGTGAGCAAATTTGCGAGGGTAGGAGCATAGCTTTTGAAGTGTTCCCATAAGAATGCCTGAAGAAAAGCGAAGTGAACGTGCGATTCCACCTTCTTGTACCCGTTAGAAACATGCATGTCCATTGCTAGGGCGTCCAGGATGAGAATACAACGATCCAAGGAACAAGGCACCCGGGGAAGAACTTTACCTTTTGCCGACCTTATAGCAATCTTGACAAGGTCACCTCTAATGGTTTTCTTTCCGGAACCATCGTCGAACATATCTCTGGATAGCCATAAAGACAGAACGCAATCACACCGAGCTCATTTTCCAACTCTTGATCCGGCTCTGGGTCTGCTGAGACCACTCAGACACCCACCGGTGTAAAAGCATCTCGTATCTTTTTTCTCCTCCTTGTCCAGATTGTCAAATTCCGCCACCTTTTGAAGTATAGCATCATAGTCACGTTGCTCCGTATCAGAGAGATCGTAAGAAAGACTTCCAGCAACAGGCAGGTTCATTAATGCAGCTACACTCTCCAGAGTAATAGTCATCTCTCCCCATCTAGATATGGTTGTATGAGTAGAAATACGCCACCGAGAAATGAAGGTAATCAAACCCGCGGCGTCTTTCTTAATTTCAAGAGCAGCAGATGCCATGACCGCATTGAGGATTTGCGCCGAAAGAAAATATCTTTAATGCCCTTATTACTCAACATGCGTCTCATCCATCCTTCATAAGAACCCAGTGGAGTATGGCAAATCTTGAAGTCAATAGGGGAAGGCGGATATTCATTTCTCTGGAGACAAAATCTCACCACAAGTGCTGAAGAAGAAAACGGATCGGCCTCCATATTTTCTGAATCGGAAAGAAGGACTATCTTATGAGAAGGATGCCTTCTGGTGTTTGGAAAAGGCAAGGTGAACAACTCATCATCAATGTTTGGCATATCTTTGAAGCTGTCAACACTTCCTGATTTGGTACCAAGATTATCTCCTAAGACATCTCGACAGGAATTCTTTTCTTCATTCCATAATGAAATAAAAGATAGGAGTTAGAACTTGTATGAAAAGCACATGAGAGATGTAGTCACACGGCAAGACATAACTCACGTCGGAGCACACAAAACCGGCCCAAACACTGGCTTAAGTCAGGCACAAGTTTCAGTCTGGTATTGATTGCAAGTCAGGTGCAAAGTTTCAGTCTGGTACAAGTTTCAGTCTGGTATTGATTTCAAGTCAGGTGCAAAGTTTCAGTCTAGTACAAGTTTCAGTCTGGTATTGATTTCAAGTCAGGTACAAGTTTCGATCCCAGATAACTTTCGATCTGGTATTGTTTTCAAGTCCTAGTACAAGTTTCAAGTTCGGTGAAAATTTCAAAAGCATATATGAATAAGACCCACGTTCCGGCATACACGGCGGGCCCACGTTCATTCTCACGCATCATAACACGATTTTCTTTATTCATGGGAATCGTGTATGCGAGATTTCAAGCCAAGGTTTTTCCTTTTCAAGATACAACCTAAAAGCTAGGTTTTGCATGTAATGGTGGAGAGACTAAGCATATGCACATCTTACCAAAGGTGTTTACCTAGCAAGCTAGCACAAAAAAAAAAAAAAAAAAAAAAAAAAAAAGACCGAAACTCACCTTGGACGGACGGACGGCAGCAACGATTCCGGAACAAGCTCGGATGGACAAAGAAGAAAGAATAAATAAAAGCAAGGTGCATGACGAGAGCAGCAAACAAAAAAAAAAATTCGTGAGAAAAGAAAAAGGGTTTTGTCTCTTTTATAGACAAAAAATTAGAAGAATCCCAATAGAAGAAGGATTTCTCCCTTATTTGGTTTCCTCTTTTGATTCAAATACCCAAAGAAAGAAACCTACCCCACCAAGGATTCCATACAAGCGTGACGGCGTGGGAAACTAGCGGTCGACCAACACTCTTCCGGGTAAACTCCTTTTATCCTGTCTTTCTCACATATGTATGTCACCATCTCATGCCTACCACACAATAGTGTAACCATTATGTGATAGGCAGGGGACTTAATGTTGATGGTGGATTTTCGTTTAAGGTTAAATTTGTAAAAAACCATAAAGAATCATGCACTGACATCTTGTAAAAGATAAAGCTATTTATAAGTGTTGGATACTCCCTCACTTAATTCACCAAGAATGGAGCATGTAGCAACAATCCCATTCCGTGAATACATGAAATTCCTCCCGGGTTGGAGCATGTGGCAACAATCCCTTCCTGTGAATTTCATATCGCCTTGTATTTCCAGTACTCATTATCGGTGTGGCATGACGACTGAGTGTTACTCTTACAGAGTAACACGAACCTCCAAGCACTATAATGAAACCATGTACGAAATACCCGTACAGGCTGATTCTCGGTGTGTTATACTAGCCCGAGCCCTCTCGGTGTGTTATACTAGCCCGAGCCCTCTCGGTGTGTTATACTAGCCCGATTGAGCCCCTCTCGGTGTGTTATACTAGCCCGATTGAGCATCCGGCACTGACCGTATCGGTCCGGATATGATCTGATCGCAGTCGTCCAACTCCATAAGCATGATTGGATGACCCCGGATCAATTCCATCATCCCCAAGCGGGTATGGAATACCCACGGCCGACCACGCATGGTCGGCCATTGGCCTTGCTTGCCAAAAGACGTTCATACCAAGCATTATGGACTAAAACCTAAATAAGGGTTTGCGGCATATTACATGTGTCGCAAAACAATCTCAACCATCCATCTTCGCAGTATAGATGGAAGGTGTAGATGTAGATTCAAAGGGCCCAGAGCATGTCAACACGATCACCGTGGGCCCTTTACACACACTGACCAATCGGTCAAGACCAACAATGTTTGGCCGTGACAAAATCATCACCCAAACAAGGAGTGGCGCACGGCTTTTGAAAGCCAAAATTAGGGTTTCAAATCATCACGTCGTCCATCTTCTCCGCACGAATGGAGGGTCAAAGATTAGATTAAGCAAGGGCCGGTCATACCAAAGATGACCACCGTGGGCTCATCTACCTCCTCATGCGATCGGCCAAGGCATCCCATGCCCGGCTAATCCAAAACGCCCGCCCAAACATGCGTGGTTACACTTCCCAAATTGCAAATTGATCTCGACCACTCAACTTCACCGGATGATTTGAATGGCTTAGATCACGTTTTCATGGGATAGTCAGGTATAGATGTGAACACCAGCCTACCACCTACACGTCGGTATGATCGACCAAGACCGACCAAGATGGGTCGTCTTGAAACGCGTGTAGGAATGTCATGCGATCTCCAACTCCTTTGCGGCAAGGATTTCTGCCGCAAACCGATCTCAACCACTCCTCTTTGCCGGTCAAATTGAGTGGCCTAGATCGCACCTTCATGGGACGGTGAGACATGGACGTGTACACCAAGCATGCCATCTACATACACGTCCTGGTCGGTCCTCTCCAAAATTCTTCCCATACTTGGTTTCGACCAAGTCAAGAGTCATGCTTGCGCTCCTCTTCAAAAACCCTAATATTCATTAACGGTCGCAGATGAGTGTCTCAAAGATCATCTCATCCGTCCAACTTCACCACCTTGGTTATACAACCCTGGTCAAGAGTTATTTGGTTAGTGACGCATCATTACCCATCACTTTACCACACCATAATGCAAGACTCGCATAAAATACACACGATACTTCACAAGTATCGACTTCCCCGAATAACACATTATTCAATTCAAAGATTACATGCTATCTTTCGTGGATCCACGATCCACACATTCCGTACATCAATCATGTCACAAATCGGGGATACATACTGGGGTATTGGTCTCAGCGGTTTACGGCGTGCGGCGTGCAACGCGCCATCACAAGAACGTGTCGGGAAGTCATGGACGGTTAGAGATGAACATGAGAAGTGGGCAAGACCCGGTCGGTGGTACCGACGCACAACTCCACTACTCCATCACTCCACTTCCTCCACTTCCCACGAGAGACGTGAATGAGGCTCAATGACTTGTATAAATAGGTTCTCCGCCTATTTCAAACAACAACACAAGTTCGGGCGAGACAGAAAACCAAGTGTTAATACAAAAACGTATTCAAACACCCCTTAACTTGCTTGCATCAATCACAAGCCTGTTCACCTTCTCTCACAAGTCATAAGCAAGCCAACACCTTCACAATCTCAACACCTTGTTCGCTTCCCTCCCTAAGATCAACCTCATCTCCTTCACTTTGTGACCAAAACAAGTCCGGAACGGCCATTTCTTGGTTTAGGCCGGACTTGCATGCATTGATCTCTCGAATCTACAAGCACTCACCGGCAAGTGCATTTGTTTAAAGGTTTAAATTCATTCCTCATCCACACCCAAATTACCAAATTCTGCAGGAGTAGTTTTCACCCATAAACAGTACCAAAGACCAATGTTCAAGGATCAATCAATTTCAATCAACAACCAAAGGTTGGATTTACCAAATGATCGATTCAACGCACAACCTGTGATATTTCAATTATATAACAAAATATAATGCAGAAAAGAAATAACACAGACACGGAATTTTGTTGACGAGGAAAACTGCAAATGCAGAAAAAACCCCGAGACCTAGTCCAGATTTGAACACCACACTGTATTAAGCCGCTACAAACACTGTCCTACTACCAATGAACTTTGGACTGGAATGTAGTTGAACCCTAATCAATCTCACACTGATTAAAGGTACAGTCGTGCTCCTTACGTCTCTGATACCAGCAGGATACTACACACTTGATTCCATTAGCTGATCTCACCCACAACCAAGAGTTGCTACGACCCAAAGTAGAAAACTTGATAAACAAATCTTTCTCACTCAGAAAAGTCTATTGGAATAGACAAATCTGTCTCCCAAAGAAATACCTACGAGTTTTGTTCCGTATTTTGATAAATCAAGGTGCACACGAACCAATTGATAAACCGGACTTAAATTCCAGAAGAACAGCCTAGTATTATCAATCACCTCACAATAATCTTAATCGTATGGTAACGAAACAAGATAATGTGGAATCACAAACGATGAGAGAAGATGTTTGTGACTACTTTTAATCTTACCTATCGGAGATATAATCTTGAGAAAATCTTAGAGAAGATAGTACTCAATAACGATAGAAGAAGTAAGATCAGAACATGCAACTACAGAGAAACTAGTTGGGTCCAAGCTTCACAATCCCAATGAAGTCTTTAAGTCGTTAACCTACATGGTTTCGTGAAAAACCTAAGGTTAAAGGAGAATCGACTCTATCTTATACAACTAGTATCACAAGGAGGTGTGGGATTAGGTATCCCAGTTGCTAGAGTTCTCCTTTATATAGTTTTCAAATTAGGGTTTGCAATCTAAGTTACCTTGGTTACAAAGCATTCAATATTCACCGTTAGATAAAAACCTGATTAGATTCAAGCTAATATCTTTCAACTGTTAGATCAAACTTAGTTTGTTATACCCAAATGAAATGTACCTTCATTTATGTTTATGTAACCATACCTAAACTTGTACACCATGTTGGCTCAACTGTAGTTAACCGAAGTTAGCTATATGAACACTCTCATATCAACCTTATTCATCTTAACCATAACTAGTTCAAATGACTCAAATGAAACTAGTTAAAGAGTTGTTCAATTGCTATATTCTCATAGAAGTATACAAGAACACAATTGAAGCAAAATCGGTTTGATTCACTTGAATCGATTCATGAACACTATAGCCACGGTTTGCAAAGAATGCATTCCTTAATATATAAATGTATTAGTTCATGAACAACCGATTTTAGAACTTTAACCACTCTAGTATGCATACGGGTTCGCATACCTAAGTAGTCGGTCTGAGTTTGGGTTCGCAAGTATGCGAACATGTACGCATACTTAAGTACACTTCCAAAACCCAGCAGAAATTCCCGGACCTATATCTTACGCAAGTATGCGTACCGGTATGTGTACTTGGTACACGAAATTTCACAACTACAAGTACGCATGCGGGTATGCATACTTTAGTTCCGGTCATGGATCACATACATGCAAGAATGCACACTATGTTTATAATCCAATGATGGTTAAGTATTCTAAACTCTATTTCAATCATTGAAACTTTCTTAGAGGATGACAATAGCCGTTTTCACACATTATTAGCATCAAAGTAATTTTCAAGTTATTGAAATAATCATAACGAAATATTCCAAGTCTACACCAAATGATTGTATCACACAAACCATGTAAGATGTTACTCATGATTTTCACATGATCATCTTTTGACTTTCGTCAAGAATATAAGATGAACTTGGTTGAAGCGCAGCTTACCAACACATATTTCGAGAAATATGTAAGCGTGTTAATCTCAAATAAATCTCAAATGTGTATAATCGACAACTATATAGTAATACGACTTTTGTCTCAATATAGGAGATAGAGTAGAAATGGACTTTCCAAGTGATAGATGTGTTAGAGCATTGATCGGTCGAACTCGCATGCGTTGCTATCTCAAGCATGTTTGTCAATATTAGTGATTAAAACTATATGTCTTGATTTCTAGTTTACTTATGACTAAGTCTCAGTCTAGGATAGTTAGGTATAGTTGAGATTATATCTCCGATAGGGCCAGATAAAAAGAAATCACAAACATCTTCGTCTCATCGTTTGTGATTCCGCAATATCTTGTATCGCTACCATACGATTAAGATTATTGTGAGGTGATTGATAATACTAGGATGTTCTTCGGGAATATAAGTCCGGGTTATCAATTAGTTCCTGTTCACCTTGATTTATCAAAAGACAGAACAAAAAATCATAGGTTTATCTGTGGGAGACAGATTTATCTATTATCATAGACTCTTCTGTGTGATACAAATTTGTTTATTAAAGTCTTCGACTTTGGGTCGTAGCAACTCTTAGTTGTGGGTGAGATCAGCTAAGGGAATCAAGTGCGTAGTATCCTGTGGGATCAGAGACGTAAGGAGCGCAACTGTACCTTGAATCGGTGTGAGATTGATTAGGGTTCAACTACAGTCCAGACCGAAGTTAGTTTGTAGTAGGCTAGTGTCTGTAGCGGCTTAATACAGTGTGGTGTTCAATCTGGACTAGGTCCCGGGTTTTTCTCGCATTTGTGGTTTCCTCGTTAACAAAACTTAGTGTCTGTGTTATTTCTATTCCGCATTATATTTTGTTATATAATTGAAATATCACAGGTTGTGCGTTAGATCGATCAATTGTGAAATCTAACCTTTGGTTGTTGATTGGAAATTGATTGATCCTTGGATATTGGTCTTTGGTACCATCCAAGTTTATATCTCTTGTATTTGATAAAGACTCACAGATTTCTATTTGTTTGAGTATAGATCAAATCGAGAGAAATAGATATTAACTCCTTGATATACTTTTTATTAAGATTGAGTCTGACTGTCTAGTTGATTCTCTTAAAAGTATATTAGAGTTAGTCCATACAGATTGCTAATCGAAATATTGGGTGAGGTTGTTGTACCCCCGCATTTTCAATTGGTATCAGAGCAGGCAAACACATTTAAAAACCTTACAATTTTGTGTTTGTAGCGATCTGACTCTATGGACAGAGGTGCTATCTCTATTAACGTACCACCAATCTTCGATGGCTCAAACTACTTATGGTGGAAAATTATTATGTGAGCTTTTCTTCAAGCACGTGATTTTCAATCATGGGTATATGTTGTTAATGGCTATGATGCTCCCGTTGTGGCAATAGGTAACGCTACTGTTCCAAAGAATATTAGCGAATACGATGCTGTTGAGATACTTGCTGCAAAGCAAAACTCCGACGGTTTGAATGCCATCATACATGCCATTACCCCAAATCTTCAGCACCATGTGTCAAACTGCACTAGGTCTAAAGATGCGTGGGATATCTTAGAAACCGTATTCGAAGGAAATACCAGTGAAAAGGAAGCCAGGTTTCAAAACCTTAATTCCGATTGGGAAAACATTCGTATGGCAGATGAAGATTCATTTGATGAGTTTAATCACAAAGGGTCTGAAATTGTTAATGCATCTTTTGCATTTGGTAAGACTATTCAAAAGGGTTACATATATCTTGAACCTTGTTCAAGTAGAATATTTATCTCAAGACATGTGATATTTCATGAAGATCAATTTCTGCATTGATATTCAAGCTTGATCGATTTCAAACTCTCCATCTCTCGTTATCTCGCCTACATTCTCCACAGGTTGGATACTTCTTCTACTTACACGCAACAACATCTACTTCTACTTGAGGACTTCTTTAGATATTCCCTTTAACACATGTTTAAGTTTCTACTCCATCATCAGCTCCTGTTGTTTTAACTGACTCTACATCTCATAAATCAGTTATAACTTCAATCACAAATACTCACTGTTGATGGTGGATTTTAGTTCAGGGCTAAAATTGTAAAACCATTATTTTTACGTGTTGTCACCCTGCAAAGGGAAAGCTGATTAAGAAGTGATGAGTGCAAAAAACCTCTTCACTTTATTTATTTGAAGCAATTCAATAAATACACAAAATTCACCCAGAATGGTGCGTGCAACAGCAATCCCAAATATTCTGTGAATTTTAGTAGCATTAACAATTAATGCATGATTTGCCTAGTATTTTCCATGCTTTGTGTTCTCGTGGAGACTCTCATCATTGACATGACATGATGACTGAGTGCTCACTCTTAGCAGAGTAGCATGAATCTCCGTGCCAATATTGAGACATGCATGAAATACCCACACAGGCTACACCACTCTCTGACAGAGAGTCTCGCATCGACGCACTTTGGTTAGCCGATCGAGCATGCTTAATTTCCTTAAGGAAAATCTAGATTGTCCAAGTCAGTCTTAGAAACGATCACGGCCACACAAGTTGTCCGCGCAATTTAACAAGCCTAGCCAAACCCTGGCAAGAGTAGGCCATCATCGTGATGACCACCAGCGAGCCCGTTTATGCCCTAGTCGTTCGAACATCACACGAACTCCTCCCAGCACGTCAAACGTCATCCCTAAATAGGGTGGTTGCGTTGCTTTGGAAGAAGCTTGACGAGCTTAGACTGTTCAAGGCAGTCTTAAAATCATCAAGACCGTACAACTTTACCAGCCTGGTTGGACGGCCTAAATCATCCCGCGAATGATCAGGGAAGCGCTAATGCACACCTTGGCAGGCCTACTTCTCACCTACCCGATCGGCCTTCTCACAGCAATGCCGTAGAGCAATGAACGTTTGCTCGAAACATGGCAGGCGTGATGCTTTAAAAGGTCGCGTAAATTCCACTAGTGTCTTAAATCGACCACAACCATCCAACTTAGCCAGCCTATTTGGATGGCTTAGATCGCACCTAGGACCATCGGACAGGTACACATATGTTCACCGTAGGCCCAACGTGGACCCCACACGGTCGGTCTCCCCAACGGAGGAGCATAGCCTGCCAAACCGCTTAGTTAAAGTCACGCACACGCGACCGGTCCAAAACCCTAATTAGGGTTTGCGGCATGGCATATGTGTCGCAGTTTGATCACGACCATCCATCTTCGCCAGCTTGGATGGAGGGTGTAGATATAGACTAAGGAGGTCCAGAGAGCATCAACGTGATCACCGCAGGCCCACCTGTGCGTGTGACCGGCCGGCCTAGGCTAACCATGGCCGAGCGCCTCGAAACGCACGCCCGAAGGTGGTATCTCACGCGGCTTCCAAATCCTTTGCGGCAATGGATTCCTGTCGCAAATCGATCACGACCACTCATCTTTGCCAGCCAATTTGAGTGGCCTAGATCGCACCTTCATGAGACAAAGTTGTACCGACATGCACACCTACAGCCGTCTACACGCATGTCCTGGTCTGGTCCCACCAAAAACCTTGTTAATGCTCGATTTCGGTCAAGCTAAAGAGTGATGCTTGCGCACCTCTCTAAAACCTAAAATCCATCAATGGTCGCAAACATGTGTCGCGAGATCATCTCGTCCGTCCAACTTTGCCGGCTTGGTCGGACAGCTAGGCTAAGAGTTAAACAGCCAATGAGGCACCTTGGTGATCACCGTCTGTCACTCTACCACAGGGAGTGATCGGCCAAGGGATGGCCCGCCCACGCGGCCTTCAAACGATCCTTTAAAGATGTTTGAACATGCTGCTATTTTAAGACGCTTAATCGGCGACTTACTCCATTAAGCTTTAAAACAGCGATGTTTCATACATATTAATTGTATTCGATGCATTACATGCATAAAATATACACGATATTTCACGAATATCGATTTCCTAAATAACTTAGTTATTTAACCTAATAGCATCACGTGTTATTTCCTGTGGGTCCCACGGCTCGACCCACTCACTCGAGACATCAAACATGTCACAAACCGGGGATACTCACTGGGGTATTGGTCTCAGCGGTTTACAAACGTGCGGCGTGCAACGTGCCATTACAAGAACGTGTCAGGAAGAGTGGACGGTTAACAGTGATGAGGGAAGTGGGAAAAGGTGTGATCGTGTAACAATCAACACTCCGACACGACCCCACTACTCCATCACTTCATCTCCTCCACTTCCTATGAGATGAGGGTTGCGCTAATGACTTGTATAAATAGGTCTTTCACCTATTTCCAAACAAGACAGACGAACACAGAAAAAACCAAGTGTTGTCATCAGTATCCAGAAATCACCATTCTGATACAAGTCATAAACAGCTAACACCTTCACAATCTCAACACCTTCTTCGCTTCCCTCCCTAAGATCAACCCCATCTCCTTCACTTTGTGACCGAAGCAAGTCTGGAACGGCCATTTCTTGGTTTAGGCCATAATTGTACAGATTGATCTCTCGAATCAAAAGCACTCCCGTGCAGTGCATTTGTTTATGGTTTAGATTCGTTTCTCATTCTTACACACCTAAATTTACCAAAAACCGCGGAAACAGTTTTCACCCACAAACAATTGGCGACCACAGTGGGAGATTAATCTCTTGGTTGTAATATCAATTTCCAAATTCCCAATTTCATTTCTTCAATACCGGATTCAATTTCTTTTTCGAAGGGGTGGATTTTAAATCCGTTTCGATTATTAACCTATTCATTTCTTTTAATCACTGAGTCCAACTTTCATTCTATAATGTATCCTCACCAGCCAAATTATCCGGAGGCCATGAATAATCCAAACCTCATGGAAAGTGTGGCCAGGATGCTAGAGGATGTCCTAGCAACCCAAGCCGGTATCGCCAAAAGGCAGAGTGAGACATTTCGTCTTTGAAACGATATAGCAGTTCGATTTTACAAGAAGGCTCGGCAAGTGTTTACCCGGGGAGTATCACAAACGACGACGCAAAGAATGTTGAATCTTTGTCTGGGAGTCGTGTCTTTACCAGCAAAGATACAGAAAGAACGCATGGCCACACCGGGGGACCAAGGAGGGACGAGCAGCATGATTCGGCTAACGAAGGAGACCCAAAGTAATTCCACAGAGGAAAGGACTTGTAAGGAATGCCACAACCTTTATCGGATAAAGGAAAAGAGCCATCTTATGAAACCTTGCTGGAAGATTTGTATCTCAAAACCCTTGCTGAAGTACAAAAACAAGCCATTCTCACGTCGCGACTTTTCAGCCAAACGAAGAGCTGCCTGAAGAAGAAGAAATCAGCCAAGAGTCACATGACTACGGGGGGCTGGGAATACTCGACTCAGCAGACCTAATGGTAATACCATCACCGATACCAGGCCCTCGAGAACAACGGTATCCCAAAGAAGATGACCAACCAAGCGGGCCGCATACATGTTGACACGGGCTTGCGCTCCGACTCCGAAACGTTCTTCATATCAAGGTCAACAGGAGATATCGCAACAACATCCGTCAATGCAAGAAAAGCCTGGCTCAAGATACCCATGTTTTCCATTCTCGAAGAAAGTCTTAGAATTATTAGAAGTATGGGTACGAGACAGAGAAGTCCAGCTGCCTCCTGTGTGGCGACAACCGACTGAGGAGATGATAGATCCGAGATATTGTCACTATCACCGCTTTCTTCACCACCCTACCAGTGAATGCAACGCCCTGAAGCGCATTGTCCAGAAGAAGATTAATTCAGAAGATTTGCCTCCTCCCTCTGAAGATTAACGCGTGCAATTTCTTGAAGTGAGTACTAGGGAAGATCCAATTTCATGCAGATGGAATTTCGAAGAGCAAGTAAGTCCTATTAAACAAATTTACGAGAAAGATAGTTTTAGAGCCTACTGGGGACTTGGCGTCCCGCACTAACAAAGAGATCCAATGATGCAAATCACCATGAACATCATGTTTTGTTTTCCCCTCAGACGTGTTCCTTTTCACGCGATATTTACAACTTTACATGTCATGTATGATGTCGTTAGAATAGTCATGTTATAATCAGAATGCAAATTCCTTCTAAAACAAATCTCTTTCAGAAAAACCATTCACACAAAATTATCTCAAAATAAACCAATTCGAAATTCAACCACCTATCAGTTCAAAACCCGAAACCAAACCATGAAAAGAATTCCTCACGTCACTCAAAGATACCTAAGAATAAAGGAAAGGCATAAAATATTCAAGGGAAGTCGTCCAACAACAACTTGGTCTTTCTGGAAAAAGCATCTTTCATATTCTGGAGAGCGGTCTGCTTCAGCTTCAACTCCTGAGACAATTGCTCGACTTCTGCCTCTTGTTGAATGATGAGGTCCATAGATGGAACATCAATCATTTCACCTTGTAACTTCTGGATTTAGGCGAATCCTTCACAGAACCAGGAGGCGTTAAACTCATATTGCTGATGAGTGCCAAATATTGCATATTTATACACCTTTTATTGGCATTTAACTCATCTTTTGTACTCAGAAATCAGATATTATCCCAGATTCTGTGTTTTCTTTGTTTTCAAGAATAAATATTTGTATTAATTAATTTTGTGTTTTTAGGAAATAAATAAAGCTCGGAGATATTGAGGAGCCAAAGAACAGAAAATTGGAGAAGAGCGTCTATGGAGCAGAAAGCCAAAGCCCGCGCGCATCAGTTGCAACCCAACAAGTAGCAACTCATTTACAAGACATGGGCTCGAGCTACCCACGACCCGGATCCGAACCCGTCCACTCCAAGCCGTTGAGATCTCGCCCAGCTGCATCTTACGGTCGCTCCATCACTCACATCATTTCTCGATGCCTTCGCTCAACACCAAAATAGCCCGATTATCCCTGAGCCGTTCAGATCCTACCCATCCACATCCAATGCTCGCTCCGCCTTCCTCATCAAACCTCGACGCCTCCGCTCCACAGCAAAAATACCTAACCCTATACCCAGTCGACCTAACCCATTTCTCTCTTCATCTTCTCTTTCTTCTCCATCCCTCAGCAGAGAAAACACATCCCTCTCCTCTTCCTCCCATGCCTGTTGCAGAGCAATCATCATCACCACCATCTTCTTATCACTGACACCAACACCAACAACTCCAGCAGAAATGCCTCACCACCTTCACCTCTCCTCTAGGTCGAGCTATCTCTCTTTTAGCTTCTCCATAACCCTAGAAGCTAAATTAGAGATAACTAGAACTAGGGTTTCTCCAACAATCGACGCATGGAGCTCAGAGACAAGACAAGAGAGTATGGGTGATTGGGTATGCATTTACTTTTCAATTTAAAATGAATTAGGGTTTGGAGTGCATGTATAAATAGAACTGAGGTGAGGATGTTAGAAGTTTATGCCTGGGCTAGCCAGAGCACCAATTTAGAGTTAATTTAGAGTTAATTGTTGTTTATCATGTTCTAAATTATTTGCTAGGGTTTCAGTGAAACCCTAAATCCATGTTATGATTTCAACTGTGTTTGAGTTGTCTTGAGTGCTTAATTATAAAGATAACTTCAATTCTAGCATCCAATACTCTTCTCTCACAATGCATGCCAAGTATACATTGTAGTTAGGTTATAATTGTGTTGAGTGTGCTGCAGCTCAAGCCTTAGAATTAGATGCTAATTCCCTTGACTAGTTGTGCTTAATTAGACAACTAGTGCTCTGGGTTAGTACCTTAGCTGTGTATTGAATTATCACTAGGAGAAACTCCTTAGATAGGTGGTAGAATTGACAAACTACTCTTATCTGTCATAGGAACAAGAATACTCCAACTAGTTGACACATAACATGATTTAGAGGTGGAATTGATAACCCCAGCACCCATTTATTCTCACTGTTGTATTTCATCTTTACTTCATTGTTATAACCTTCACTTAGTCGCATCGACAAACAAACAAAACCACGGTTGTGTTACCACTTCTTAGAATTCGATTAAGAAAGCCTTAGATCAACTCTCACAGCACCACAAGTCTCTGTGGTTCGACCCGTATTTGCCCTGTCTTACAGACTAGACACCGTGCACTTGCGGTTATAACAAGTATGCATAAATATAAACACCATTCCCAATCCTACCAAGTTTTTGGCGCCGCTGCCGGGGACTTGGCGTGTGCTGTCTTGATTTCTTTTGGCTTGTTTAACTGACTTTCATTTCTCCCTGTATATACTCACCCTGCATTGTTATTTTTAGCCCCTGTTAGTGTAGTATAACTGTTAGTTTCCTTTTTCTGCACTCTTTTTCTTTCTTGCATCTTGCATTACATTTTGTCACTGCATTTTAGCCAACTGTTGCATATCTTAGTTAGCTTAGTACTCTTTACTTGTAGCTTAATTGTATGTGTTTGAATCCTGTACATATCTGCATCTGTTATTGCTGGTTTTCCTTTGTGTTGTAGCTCATTGTTTCTTGCAGCTTGTAACCTATCTTTCCCTCATTTTGCACATGCTATGGCTTAGAGACTGCTAGTCTACACCTGTCAATGCCTGTTGATTACTCAAAGACTAGAATATAACATAATCATCGAGATCATTACATTGAAACATTCATCCGTAGCATACTCATTTGTAGCTTGCACTCACTTTGCACTCCGAGCTTTTTGATCGAGCTACAACTTTATAAGCATCACTGCCTTGTGACTCTTGATCCCAGTCAGTCCAAATTACTCTCAGGTTTATACTAGTATCAATATTGGATTCTCTGCTTTAACTTGCACTTTTCTTGAACTCAAACTTCGTGTTGAGCAACGGTACATCTTTGTCTTTATGTAGCCAAGGAAAAGGAAAACACAAAGGAGCAGAACAATTAGTGGAGTGCCTAAACCCAGTTAACACTGGTGGTATTGTCTTCTATCATTGCCCTGTGTGTATGATATTTGTATGATAACTTTGAATGCATGATAGTCCTGCCCCTTGCTAGCCCCCTGAAGCTGCAAGTTTGAGCTTAAGCTGTGAATAATCCTTATATGACCTGAGCATAACCTGTGCCATTACCTTGCTTTCCTGCTAAACAATCAACCCTGATACCTTTGCATGATAAGCCAGTCACTTTGCTAAGCATTGCTCAACCTTGCAATATCTGAAATGTGTGCAATCTAAAGCCTGTGTTTGTGAGCATAACTTGTATCACCCTTGCATGAATCTCTTGGCATGAATGTATGAAAACAAGCTGCCTTGAGCCAAGCTCCATCCCCTGAAGCTGTTGAGCTTGTGCTGTAACTTGGATAGCCAAGTTAGCTGCAGCCCTAAGTGAAGTCAACTGTGATAGTTGATATCAACTAATCCAGTTGACTCTGTCAACTTTGAGCATAGCCTGTGCATAACCCTGTGACCTTGTTGAGTTGTGTGCATAATTCTGTGACATTTGAAGCAAAACTGAGTTGGCTGAAACCTCTTACTCTTGGGTGATTTATGCATTAATTTCTTTGCCTTAACAAGCACCAGCTCTAGCCCCTGCAGCTGTTGAGCTTGAGTTGCAACTGAGATATCCAATCTGCAAGAAGCCTTGTGTGCCATCAATCGGGGCTGGTTGATATCAACTACCCCAGTTGAGTCCAACAACCCCGAGCATAACCTATCTACGGGGCTGTGGCTGTAACCCTTAGCCTCGCATTACTCGTGCCTAGTGAGCCACCCGCCCGCACCCTTGAGCATAGTCTGCGATACCCCATCAACCAAGCCAAGTGATTTTACGTGGCATGTAAGCATGCTTTGTAAAAAGAACTAATATAGTTCATCTCAGATCCGCCTTTGCACCCACTATGCATGATTAGTGAAGCAATGAATCACATGATCACCTGATGAAACCTTGAGCATTGCTGTCTGCGCATAAGCTGCATTGTCTTTGTCTTTGTGTAAACTCGCCCGATCTTGTTTCATTTTTGAAAATTAGTGTGTCTCGATCTCTTGTGAACAAACCGGGTCGCGCACAAAACCAAACCGAAACTCACACATATCTTGGGCTGCTTAGCAATTGAAGCCCATAACCACAATGAACATAACCTCGGGCTCTCGCTCAAATAGTCAGGTTACACATAACCAAGCTAAAGCCCCACTTAAACCAAACCAGTCCACAAAACCAAACATAAACCCATTTAAACCAAATCTGAAGCCCACTGTGTACTAGGCTTGCATAACCTCTGGGCTGTACATTTCAAACAAACCAAAGCCCACATAAACCAAATGAAACCCAATAAACCAAACTGAGCCCACTACAACTGGGTTTTGAGCTCAATTTGAGTGCTAAATCATGTCGGGATTTTGGTCTGCAACTGGGGATGGAAACAAATCCATCAGAGAACTTGCTTATGGGCATGATTCACATTATGAACCACCCACAAACCATGATGTCACTAGTTTTAGGGATTATTATGAACCTTTTCTAGGTCATGAGCCTCATTATGTAAACCCTAATCATCATGCACACATGTATCAATCACCACAGTGGGGAGTTGAACAATTTTATACTCCCCCGACTCCTTGTTTACAATCACTAATGGAAACGCTCATGGAACAAAATGCTAGGCTTGAACTGAATGCAATACATGACCATCCATATAGCAACATGTCTGAATTTCCCTTCTCTAGTGAACCTCATGCTCAACCATACAATGAATATCCATTTGAGGAATGCATACCCACTAGTGAAGACTCTCCTTCCATTGAACAATGTTACTTGTTCTTAAAGATGAACCTGGTTCATTTAGAAAAAGAAGAACGAAAGGAATCTCATGATAAGATGTTTGTTGTCCCTAATAAAGAAAATTTTGAAAATAGTGTTTCTCTTCCTACTCATGTAACTAACACTGAATATGAACCTAATCTAGAGGTAAATGAGTACACTAGAAATGCTACAATTTTGAATAGGGAAATGAATTTTTGTTATGATGATGATGATGATGAATATGAAGAGCATGTGTATTTTGAAAATGTAGTGGAATCTTTGGGTTCAGAGCCGTTAGGCGTCTCTTCTGTGAACCCTATGAATGATGCTTCTTTTAATATTCATACATGTGATGCTGATTTGGGGTCTGAAAATGAGCTTGCTATACCACCTGTTTGTGACCTAGGAATAGCTGAATTGTCTGTTGACACAGATGATTCAATGCATGTACCTAATTCCATGCCTAGGTTACAGCATGATATCGCTCCTGGTTATTTTGTGCATGAGAATGATGATGATTATGACATGGAGATTGATGAATTGTTCTATGCAGGTGAGCATGATTTACCTGTGTCTGACTTTAGGAAAGTATGTGATGGTGCAAATGATCTTACACATGAAAACAACTTAGATGTACCTAACCTCTCTCCTAAGTCACAAATTGAAACTCCTCCACCAAACCTAGGTGTAGTTTGTAACAAAATTGCAAAACCAACTTTTCTGAAAATGCCTAACTTAGGCCTAGAGCTTTGTGCTTCCCAAGTCCTTTTGGACTATTTTGCATCAAAGTATAACACTTTTAGGGAACCACAGGTTGGAATGTGTATGTCTGCACTTGCTCTTAGCAAAACTCATTTTGAGTTAGACCTTTTGCATGATGTACCTTTAAAATTGCAAGATTTTGTACTCAAGAACACATCTATTGACAAGTTTAGGTTTGGGGGTAACTTGTTCACGTATGCAATCTTTCCTGCACTCTCATGTTATATGTGTGTAAGGCTGTTGATGTTTGTACATATTGTCTTTTGGGTTGATCCTCAACTCTTTAGATTGTTGGTGTATGGTGAATTTTCATTGTATATAATCCAAGTAGGACTTGTTAAATTTTCTTTTCTTGAATCGGTTAAGTCTTCTTGTGTATATTTTGTGCTAATCCGATATGATCTCCACTGAGAATGTTGGATTCTAGCCTTGACTAATGAAGCTCTAACCTTGCTCCCGCCGACATCCGGTAATCTCTTCCCTTTTCTCTTATCAAAGATAGTTCTCATAGTATGTGACTGTTTAAAATTTTATCATCTGTTGACACATTGAGGACAATGTTTGATTTAGGTTTGGGGGTGCATTTGCATATAGAGTTTTTAATATTTTATTTCAAAAAAAAAAAAAAAAAAAAAAACATTTCAAAAAATTTGCAAATAAAAACCTCCAACTTTTAGAAATTTTAGAGTCACTAGCATGCTTCTAGCTTTGTTTACATAGAGAGTCTGACCGAAATAACAAGAATTTGGAAGTACTGGAGAACACAATCGGGTTTCTTAGTTGATTAGAGCGTTAAAATTGGATTTAACCATACCGGGGGGCGAATTAGGTGCTGTTTAGATATTCGGTAGTAGAATTGTGATCACCCATAGTGGAGACTACCCAATTTACATCAAGTGAGGCACCAACCTTCAATTTTTTTGCAACTTTCTAGAAAAGCCGTTAGAGTGTGTGTCACCGTACGTCAATGTGTGTGTCACCGTACGTCAATTCCGGGTAGGAATGGTGAGCTACCCAACTTCGCACCATTTTCAGCACTACTTTTGATCTCTTGAGTGCTATTTTTGTCAATCATGAGGGTGACGTCTAAAGATGAAAACTCCTTCTAAATATCGATTTGCAATTAGAGTTAGCATCACTCTCTCTCACTCAACAACATCAAAACATTCATAGAAACACATCATCGTCGAAAGGCGGAGCATCATCGAATATTTGAAGAAAAGTTGATATAGTCCAAGGTTTATGTGCAACAAAGAAAAGAAAATAGGATGAGAATTAATGAAGTTTGTGAAATCAAGACAAGTGTGAAAAAAAAAATTGAGTCGTATTGTTTTATTGTTATTTTCATTCCAAGTTAAAAAAAAAAAAAAAAATGAGTTGTATTGTTATTTTCATTTCATGTAAGTTCATAAAAAAAAATCAAGTTTTTGTGAAGTTCAAGTTCGTCATCGCCTATTGAAGACCAAGACCGAAGATTGAAGACGTTTCTATGAATGCTTTGAGAGAGTGATATTAATTGCCGATCGGGTGAGAAGGTAAGTGAGTACTCCCATCCTTGCTAATGGTTGATTTCCTTTCTTAGAGATCATCGGAAAAAGATTCTTTTTGTCCACACTTTTGTGGAGTCTCCGAAATTATTTCGAAGGTTATCCTTCTTACCTACAACGTGCGCGGATTTCTCTCTTTATTCCTGCCCGCACACATGAGAGACTAAAAAGCGGTCTTTTTGAGTGCAATTATAATAAAACCCTATTAGTGAGGCGAAGTCGAGGCTTATGATCACAATCGAACCCGAATTCTTTCATATGGTATGGTTACTTCTCGCTCGGACTTAAGGATGAGAATGCGTTCTTTGATAGTTCTAATTTCGTGTTACTAGCATGCGAAACTCTATGTCCTCATAACTCCTTGGATGCTTGAGACTCTTTTACACGCCCGAAGTTGGAGAAGGTTTTGTGGGTACACCTCAAAACCCTCACGAGACTACAACTCGTCCACTAGGGACACCTAGGGGTTTAAAGGCTTAGTGCATACGCTAAATGCATTCGAGAGACCAGCGACAGTGGTATAGTTAGGATTTCTTCATTTCTGTTTCACTTGAGGACAAGTAAAATTCAGGTTTGGGGGTATTTGATGAGTGCCAAATATTGCATATTTATACACCTTTTTATTGGCATTTAACTCATCTTTTGTACTCAGAAATCAGATATTATCCCATTTCGTGTTTTCTTTGTTTTCAAGAATAAATATTTGTATTAATTAATTTTGTGTTTTTAGGAAATAAATAAAGCTCGGAGATATTGAGGAGCCAAAGAACAGAAATTGGAGAAGAGCGTCTATGGAGCGAGAGAAAGCCAAAGCCACGCGCATCGGTTGCAACCCAACAAGTAGCAACTCATTTACAAGACATGGGCTCGAGCTACCCACGACCCGGATCCGAACCCGTCCACTCCAAGCCGTTGAGATCTCGCCCAGCTGCATCTTACTTGGTCGCTCCATCACTCACATCATTTCTCGATGCCTTCGCTCAACACCAAAATAGCCCGATTATCCCTGAGCCGTTCAGATCCTACCCATCCACATCCAATGCTCGCTCCGCCTTCCTCATCAAACCTCGACGCCTCCGCTCCACAACAAAACTACCTAACCCTATACCCAGTCGACCTAACCCATTTCTCTCTTCATCTTCTCTTTCTTCTCCATCCCTCAGCAGAGAAAACCCATCCCTCTCCTCTTCCTCCCATGCCTCGCCATGCAGAGCAATCATCATCACCACCATCTTCTTATCATCGACACCAACACCAACAACTCCAACGGCCGCCTCAGCCACCTTCACCTCTCCTCTAGGTCGAGCTATCTCTCTTTAGCTTCTCCATAACCCTAGAAGCTAAATTAGAGATCACTAGAACTAGGGTTTCTCCAACAATCGACGCATGGAGCTCAGAGACAAGACAAGAGAGTATGGGTGATTGGGTATGCATTTACTTTTCAATTTAAAATGAATTAGGGTTTGGAGTGCATGTATAAATAGAACTGAGGTGAGGATGTTAGAAGTTTATGCCTGGGCTAGCCAGAGCACCAATTTAGATTTAATTTAGAGTTAATTGTTGTTTATCATGTTCTAAATTATTTGCTAGGGTTTCAGTGAAACCCTAAATCCATGTTAGGATTTCAACTGTGTTTGAGTTGTCTTGAGTGCTTAATTATAAAGATAACTTCAATTCTAGCATCCAATACTCTTCTCTCACAATGCATGCCAAGTATACATTGTAGTTAGGTTATAATTGTGTTGAGTGTGTTGCAGCTCAAGCCTTAGAATTAGATGCTAATTCCCTTGACTAGTTGTGCTTAATTAGACAACTAGTGCTCAAGTTAGTACCTTAGCTGTGTATTGAATTATCACTAGGAGAAACTCCTTAGATAGGTGGTAGAATTGACAAACTACTCTTATTTGTCATAGGAACAAGAATACTCCAACTAGTTGACACATAACATGATTTAGAGGTGGAATTGATAACCCCAAAGACCCATTTATTCTCACCGTATTTCATCTTTACTTCATTGTTATAACCTTCACTTAGTCGCATCGACAAACAAACAAAACCACAGTTGTGTTACCACTTCTTAGAATTCAGTTAAGAAAGCCTTAGATCAACTCTCAGCACCACAAGTCTCTGTGGTTCGACCCGTATTTGCCATGTCTTACAGACTAGACACCGTGCACTTGCGGTTATAACAAGTAGGCATAAATATAAACCCCATTCCCAAGCCTACCAATTGCACGAACACATCTCGGTGGAACTCCCAGTTTGCAACTACCTCTTCATAAACGGTACGCCCAGTCACGATGCTCATGTCGTAGATGGAAGATAAAGCTTCTTCGACACGTTTGACTAATGCGAAGCGACTTTTAAGCTTCTTGGAGGTGGCAATGTGACCATTTTTCTTCCATATCTTGGTGTATAAATCTTCGTACTTAGCTGGTACGCTGAACCCTCCAACCAGCACGTGATCTACGAAAGGAGCGTCAAAAGGAGGGTTAAAAATGACACCAGCGGTAGAGTGCACGGCTAAAGCATCGGAAGTCACATGAAGCTCTTCAGAAGGAGGCGCGTCTACAACCACCATGGATGTGACATCTCCAGCAGCCTCTACATTGTCATTCCCCTCAACCTCGAGGTTGGCATCTATAACGGTCTCATCTCCTAGTTCGTGGTCAAACTCCCTACTACGCATGGAGATGCTTCCTTCATTGTGAACTGATCCCTTATCATATCTAAAGCTGCGTTGTGACCGCGTTCCAACCTCGTAAAAGCATTCTCTTTCGGGAGCCCCTGATTTCGAATAAGGGTGACCCTTAGTGAAGATCGTTCAAGATGAATGGAATTGGAGGATTGAAGGGAAGAAGTTATAAGTACCTGCATATGAGAAGAATTGAAGACCACGGGACCACACGCCTGCCTCTTGGACCTAGCTCCCGCATCCCGGGACCTGCAGCTTATCAATAGTGTTAGCTCTGGTTCGTTTACCCTAAGCGGCTTCAATTGTCTATCTTTGCTTGTAACCTCGGGAGATGGCTCGCCACGGGGAGCTGCAACTTCTTCCGAGAACGTTTGAAAAGTTAACAGTTGCTCCCTCCAAAAATCCTTGTACTGCTAGTTACCACCGGATTTCTTCGATGGGCAGGAAATGGAAGGCTCGCTTTCTGGTGTGAAGATGTCGCATTAAGAATAGACGGACGAGACCTTTCAAGGCATTGGCGGATTTACGGAAGGGAACACCCCGGTCAAATCCTATTTGGCGGGCGGCTCTGTCAATATTGTAAGGAACCATAGAAAGGAGCTCATCAAAGAAGGTTGGAATGTATCCTGACATACAACTTCGTAGGAAGATAGCTTCTCCAGGGCTCATGGTTTTTCCCTTAGTGTGCAACACAATGTCAGAGGCGACAGTAGAGGTTTCCGATTGAATCACGGAAGAATGGACTGGTCCCCATAGGTAGAAATCTATAGCATACACGTTGTCAAGGAAATCAACAAGTCTTGACCTGGGTTTTGGACACCTATTTTGCCAACGGAGTATCCTCGAACCGCCATACAAACCGGAGAGTGAAGTTACAGGGATAGGGGCGTAACCTTTGAAATGTTCCCACAAGCACGCTTGGAGAAAAGCAATGTGGATATGCGATTCCACTTTCTTATATCCGTTGGAAGCATACATGTCTATCGCCAAAGCGTCCAGATGAGAATACAATGATCCAAGGAATAAGGCGCCCAAAGGGAGAACCTCACATTTCGCCAATTTTATAGCAAACATGATGAAGTCATGTCTTATAGTCTTCTTCCCAGAACCGTCGTCAAAGATATCTCTAGACAGACACAAGGACAGAAACGCAACTACGCTGAGTTCATCATCCAGTTTTTGACCCGGCCTCGGTTTTGCAGGAGACCACTCAGACACCCACCAAGTATAAACGCATTTCACATCATTTTTCTGTTGATCATACTCTCCCGCCTTTTGAAGTATAGCATTGAGGATTGCGTTCTCTGCGTCAGATAACTTATAGTGAAAACTTCCAGCAATGGGGAGATTCATCAACACGGTTATGCTTTCCAGGGTAATGGTCATTTCTCCCCATCTACAAATGGCCGTGTGCATGGAGGGGCGCCATCGAGAAATAAAAGTGATAAAACCTGCAATGTCTTTCTTAATGTGAAGAGTTGCAGACGCCATAACAGCCTCGATGATTTGCGCTTTGGTCAAGTTATCTTTGATACGCTCATTGATCAGCATGCGCCTCATCCATCCTTAATATGATCTCAGTGGAGTATGACAAACCTTGAAATGAATAGGAGAAGGCGGATACTCATTCTTCCGAAGACAGAATCTCATCACGAACGCTGGAGAAGATGACGGAGCAACCTCTTCATTTTCTGAACTTGAAAGCAGCGTTATCTTATGGCTAGGATGCTTCCTAACATTCGGAAAAGGCATGGTGAACAGTTCATCATCTATATTCGGCATGTCTCTGGAGTTGTCAACACTTCCCGACTTTGCAACAACATTATCCCCAGGTGACATCTCAACAAGATCCTCTTTGTTCATTTTCAAACAACTACAACGAAACAAAATGGAAAAAGAGTCATTACTTCGTATTAAGGGAGGAATCACGGATACGATACAACATGGGTGTTAATGGTCAGAGCAGATAGATAAAAAAAAAATCTTTTCGTGGAATATGTGCCCACGGCCAGTGAAGCATACTCCCTTGGTCGTGGAAGAGCATGAGCACAGAGGGGCCCACGTTGGCATTCGAATGAAGCAAGCACACCTGCGGGCCCACGTTCGAGCGGCTGTGCACAACATGGCCGAAGTTTGATCAAGCATACACGGTGGGCCCACATTCATTCAGTGTTTGCACGCATTGTGGCACAATTTTCTATGGGCGAAGGAGCAGACGAGTTCTATCCATGGGATCATGTACACGAAGTTTAAGCCAGGATCTTATTACGACCTAAGACTAGGTTTTGCATGCAACGATGAAAAATGAGCAAAAACAGTACGTTCGTAGGATTTATGGCTTGTTCTACTAAAATCCTAGTAATATCGACGCTTTTGATATCAATTCCGTTGGTGGAATTAATCATGATATGTCTCGCAAAGAAGTTTCATCTAAAACGGGATGGCTTTCTCAAAGAGTAAAAGAGGTGTACCTAAGAACTAGGGTTTACGTCCACCAAAAAAAAAAAAGCAATGTTAGAACAAGGAAAGAAGGTGAAGCACTTACCTCCTCGTTGGCGGACGAACGTCGGAGCACGAGCGGCGGCGGTACGACGGCGGCAAAGCTCGGCCACGGACGGGAGTTGGTCGAGCGAAAAAAAAGAAAAAAAAGAAAGAGGAAGTAAGGGAAAAATATAAGGGTTAACACCCTTTTATACACGAGTAACTGGAGAATCCCGAGAGAAGAAGGATTCCCTTCTTGGCTCAAACACCCAAAGGAGGAAACCGGTCCCACCAACGCCCGTGATCGCGCCCGGCGTGCTCACGTGGATGATTGCCAACACGGCCGGTCAGTGTCCCTCCAGGTAAACTTCCTTTATCTTGTCTTTTTACATTGTATCGTCACCATCTCATGCCTACCCCACAATTATGCAACCATTATGTGCTAGGCGGGGACTTAATGTTGATGGTGGATTTTAATTCAGGGCTAAAATTGTAAAACCATTATTTTTACATGCTGTCACCCTGCAAAGGGAAAGCTGATTAAGAAGTGATGAGTGCAAAAAACCTCTTCACTTTATTTATTTGAAGCAATTCAATAAATACACAAAATTCACCCAGAATGGTGCGTGCAATAGCAATCCCAAATATTCTCATGAATTTTACTAGCATTAACAATTAATGCATGATTTGCCTAGTATTTTCCATGTTGTGTTCTCACTAGAACTCTCATCATTGACATGACATGACGACTGAGTGCTCACTCTCAGCAGAGTAGCATGAATCTCCGTGCCAATATTGAGACATGCATGAAATACCCACACAGGCTACATCACTCTCTGACAGAGAGTCTCGCATCGACGCGCTTTGGTTAGCCGATCGAGCATGCTTAATTTCCTTAAGGAAAATCTAAAATGTCCAAATCAGTCTCAGAAACGATCACGACCACACAAGTTGGCCGCGCAATTTAACAAGACTAGCCAAACCCTGGCAAGAGTAGGCCATCATCGTGATGACCACCGGCGGTCCGTTTATGCCCTAGCCGTTCAACATCACACGAACTCCTCCCAAGACGTCAAACGCCAGCCCTTTCAAATAGGTGGTTGCGTTGCTTTGGAAGAAGCTCGACGAGCTTAGACTTCAAGGCGATCTTAAAATCATCACGACCGTCCAACTTCACCAACTGGTTGGACGGCCTAGATCATCCCGCGAATGATCGTGAAGCGCTTGGCACACGTTGGTGGGCCCACTTCTCACCTACTGATCGGCCTTCTCACGGCAATGCCGAGAGCAATGAACGTTTTCTCGAAACATGGTCGGCGTGATGCTTTAAAAGGTCGCGGAAATTCTACTAGTGTCTTAAATCGATCACAACCATCCAACTTAGCCAGCCTATTTGGATGGCTTAGATTGCGCCTAGGACCATCAGACAGGTACACATATGTTCACCGTCGGCCCAATGTGGGCCCCACACGGTCGGTCTCCCCAAAGGAGGAGCATAGCCTGCCAAACCGCTTAGTTAAAGTCACGCACACGCGACTGGCCCAAAACCCTAATTAGGGTTTGCGACATGGCATATGTGTCGCAGTTTGATCACGACCATCCATCTTCGCCAGCTTGGATGGAGGGTGTAGATATAGACTAAGGAGGTCCAGAGAGCATCAACGTGATCACCGCGGGCCCACCTGTGTGTGTGACCGGCTGATGCGTGTCGTAACCACAACAAATTAATTAATACTTTACTACCTAATTAACAAGTAATATAGGGTAGTCAAGGTCGATCCCACGAGGAGCACGAGATCTTAGTTGTAAAAGTTGTCACGAAAGGGGGGTGTAAAAAGCAAAAGAAAATAAACAAAGCAATTAAAATCGAAAGTTGAAAGCAATAAGAGAGACAAGACCAAGGAATCCTTCTTCATTACGAAACAATGAATCAAGTTATGTTCTTTTCTACTTGTTATTAGTCACAAATTATCACCAACCGTAGGTAAAGCAGCTAGCTCGGTGCTAAACCCCCTAAATCCCTTGTATCACCGGACACGGAAGTTCTCGACTACCGGATTCTATTTACCAAACCACCTAGTAGTAGCTCACTCTAGATGTAATTTAAATAAACACATTAAGATTTATGAACTTATTAGGTTAATATTAGTAGTTAGACTCTTAGATCAAGGTCTACTTGCTAACGTTGTTTTCACACACAATTGCTCCACGGAATCCCTCCGCAAGGTCTCGTGTTTGCTACTTATGTAAAGAGTCAAGAAACGATTACTTATCTCCTAACTTTCACTAGCTTTAGATCAAAATAACAAATCAATTTAGCATGCATTCTAAACAATCTATCAATCAATCATGAATGTCTTTAAGATCATTCCTATTAGTAAAAACAAACGATAATCATGTGAAAAACTTCAAGATAGAATTAAAAACAAAAACTCAAATCATATTAAGAACTAGGAATTCATCCTCAATCAATAAAATTAGCTACTCATGTTAAAGAGTTCACACAAAGAATAAGAAAAGAAAAGAATTGTGTGTGTAGAGAGATGTGTAAAAGATGTAGAAAACTTCTCTATTTATAGGCTTCAATATTCTCCAAATCTTCCAAGGAATAGAATCCTTTTCCTTTAACAATTCAATTTCCAAATTCAAGTCTCTCTCTTCTTCCATCTTCTCTTTCCAAGTTTGAGCCCAATTCTCTATCCAATTCCTAGTCCAAGTCTTCACACCCATGAGAGAAGTCCATAGAAAATTCTGGAATTTTTTGGCTCAAATTGGGTAATTTCTTCTTCTTTTCCTCCGTGTGACTCCAAAGTAGCTACAAAACTCAAAACAAGCGTAAAATACATATTTTACAAGAAAAATAGCGAAGAAAGCATAAACAATAGATAGTAAATAGGATGTATTCTACACCCTATCACCGGCCGGCCTAGGCTAACCATGGCCGAGCGCCTCGAAACGCACGCCCGAAGGTGGTATCTCACGCGGCTTCCAAATCCTTTGCGACAATGGATTCCTGTCGCAATCGATCACGACCACTCATCTTTGCCAGCCAATTTGAGTGGCCTAGATCGCACCTTCATGAGACAAAGTGGTACGGACATGCACACCGGCAGGCCGTCTACACGCATGCCCGATCGGTCCCACCAAAAACCTTGTCCATGCTCGATTTCGGTCAAGCTAAAGAGTGATGCTTGCGCACCTCTCTAAAACCCTAATATCCATCAACGGTCGCAAACATGTGTCGCAGATCATCTCGTCCTTCCAACTTTGCCAGCTTGATCGGACAACCTAGGCTAAGAGTTAAACAGCCAATGAGGCACCTTGGTGATCACCGTCCGTCACTCTACCACAAGGAGTGATCGGCCAAGGGATGGCCCGCCCACGCGGCCTTCAAACGATCCCTTGAAGATGTTTGAACATGCTGCTATTTTAAGACGCTTAATCCGCGACTTACTCCATTAAGCTTTAAAACAACGATGCTTCATACATATTAATTGTATTCGATGCATTACATGCATAAAATATACACGATAGTTCATGAATATCGATTTCCTAAATAACTTAGTTATTTAACCTAATAGCATCACGTGCTATTTCCTGCGGGTCCCACGACTCGACTCACTCACTCGAGACATCTAACATGTCACAAACTGGGGGATACTCACTGGGGTATTGGTCTGGCGTTTTACAGCGTGCAACGCGCCGTTACAAGAACGTGTCAGGAAGAGTGGACGGTTAACAGTGATGAGGGAAGTGGGCAAAGGTGTGATCGTGTAACAATCAACACTCCGGCACGACCCCACTACTCCAACACTTCACCTCCTCCACTTCCTATGAGATGTGTGTTGCGTTAATGACTTGTATAAATAGGTCTTTCACCTATTTCCAAACAAGACAGACGAACACAGAAAAAACCAAGTGTTGTCATCAATATCCAAAAATCACCATTCTTATATAAGTCATAAACAGCCAACACATTCACAATCTCAACACCTTCTTCCCTTCCCTCCCTAAGATCAACCCCATCTCCTTCACTTTGTGACCGAAGCAAGTCTGGAACGACCATTTCTTGGTTTAGGCCAGAATTGTACAGATTGATCTTTCGAATCAAAAGCACTCCCGTGCAGTGCATTTGTTTAGGGTTTAGATTCGTTTCTCATCCACACACACCCAAATTTACCAAAAACCGCAGAAACAGTTTTCACCCATAAACACTCACTCAATGAACACAAGGGGTAAGCTGGGAATTTTTAAAC
This sequence comes from Papaver armeniacum, assembly GCA_023531295.1. Taxonomy (NCBI): domain Eukaryota; kingdom Viridiplantae; phylum Streptophyta; class Magnoliopsida; order Ranunculales; family Papaveraceae; genus Papaver; species Papaver armeniacum. The sequence goes on along the minus strand of JAJJWW010014729.1, from coordinate 317,269 downwards.
CCAAACCGCCAAAAGCTCTATTCATTAGTAAATATCATATTTCAGCAGCTCTTCTAGCCTAAATTGAAGATATTATTCCCAAATTTGTTGCTCAGGCTAAGAAGCACCCAAATGGCTCATTTCTCTGGTAAATGAATGCTCTGCTCTCAAGTCTACTGGTCTTAGACACTTGAACCTCCTCATCCATCACAAAACTTAGTTGGCCTCAAAATTAAACATAACCCATATGGCAGTATTGAAAGATTTAAATCAAGACTGGTTGCCAAAGGCTATCACCAACAAGAAGGCACAGACTATCAAGAAACTTTTATCCCAGTTGCTAAACCAGCCACTATAAGAATAGTTTTTTCTCTTATTGTTCATCATAATTGGCATGTCAAGAAACTTGACATTAGCAATGCCTTTCTTCATGGTAACCTTAAAGAGACAGTTTTTATGACTCAACCTCAAGGATTTGAGGATCCTGAAAAGCCTCATTATGTTTGAAGATTACACAAATCCATTTATGGAACCAAGCAAGCTCCTAGAGCATAGTATGAAAAGCTTATAGAGTATTTACTTTCTCTTGGTTTTGAGGCGTCTTAAGCTGATACTTCCCTGTTTACATATAAAAATGGTTCCATTATCATCATTATTATCATCCATGTGGATGATATTCTCATCACAAGATCTTCATTATCAGCTTGTGATTAGGTTATTACTCAACTCTCTCACTCATTTTCTGTTAAAGATTTAGGGCCAATTCACTATTTTTTGGGACTGGAAATTAAGAGGAATGATACAGCTATGCACCTCTTTCAAACTAACTACATACTTGACTTGCTGAAAAAGACAAATATGATGGATGCAAAACCATGTTCTTCGCCAGCTATTGCAGATTCAAAGATGAGTAAATTTGATGGTGAGTTACTTGCCGATGCTTCATACTATAGGTATCTTGTTGGTGCTCTTCAGTATGTTACCTGGACTAGACCTGGCATATGCTATGTGGTTAACCAAGTATGTCAACATATGAGTAATTCTACGTTGTCCACCTGGTTGCTTCCAAGAGAATTTTGCAGTATTTAAAAGCTACTCTGGATTATGGCATTATTCTACAACAAGGCATGACTGCTATTACCTCTTACTCTGACTCTAACTGGGCAGGAAATCCAGATGATAGACCTTCTACAAGTGGTTACTGTGTCTTTTTTGGTCCTAATCCTATTTCTTGGTCCTCTAAAAAGCAACCTACTGTTGCTAGAAGCTCAACAAAGGCTGAATATAGATCACTAGCACATACTACAACTGAAGTTCTCTGGGTTTGTCAGATTCTCAAAGATCTAAATGTGTTTCTTTCATCTTCTCCTACGATGGGTTGTGACAACAAAAGTTCAATTTCTGTTGCTTCTAATCCTACTCTTCATGGTAGAATGAAACATGTAGCCATTGCCTTTCACTTCATCAGAGAACTTAAACAATCCAAGGTGCTCCGCATTTACTATGTGTCTACTGACTCTCTTGTAGCAGATGTCTTCACCAAAGATCTCTCTGCCGCCAGATTTGAATTTTTGCGTTTATGCACACTCCGAGTAAGATTTTATGCACACTCGGAGATATTTAACACTATGAGACCATCTGTTAACTACTTAACCAATCGAACGAAAATATCAAATGAACACTCTTCAAAAGGGAACTCTATCTTTCAAAAACAGTATGCACCAAATTGGATTACGAAAATTCTTATTCACCACCACGTGGCCTTGCCACGTCCTATGCCATTTCCACGTGGAAGAACATCAATGGTGCAAGTCGTGTCAAGCTTCAGAAATGCTAGACCCACCTAAAAAAAGAAACGAAGGTTGCAGCGTGAGGGATCGAATGGACCCAATGCTAGGTTCTCAACATTGGGATAGGAAAGGGAAGGTGTGGGCCCCACCACCCTCTCACACGGTGCACTCTTCGGTTTTGTTTTTTCGGTCAGTTAATCATTTTCCGTCGAGCTTTGTGTCCTAACCACGTCATTATCCCACCTGGACATCCATTCTGGTCAGGAACGTGGCATATGAATCGGGTATCAAATGACGCTATATGCCCTTCCTTGCCTTAACTAAAATTTCCCTCAATTTCTTCTCCTCCTGTTTACTCTGACAATCTGATTCTCTGTCTCTCGCTACTGACTGAAACTGTTCATTTGACGAAAAGTTAAGGTATTTTGTACTGCTCCCTTGTTCAATCTCTTATTTCCTCAATTTAACATTAAGAATGTAGTTCAATTGAAAACTTGTTCTTGTCAATTTAAGGTTTAGGGTTCAGAAGAAAAAGTAAAAATACTACTTGAAATGCGTTAATCAAGTTATAATCTCTGCTAAGCTTTCATTTTATTTACATTGAACAGTAAAAAGGAAGAAGAGATTATGGATTTGAATAAGGTGGAGGAAGGAGTTGATTGGATCAGCAACTTACCCGACTCACTTATTCATCATATCCTCTCCTTTCTGAACATCAAGCATGTTGCTCAAACTAGTGTGTTATCTAAAAGATGGAGTTACATTTGGATCACTGTCCCCATCCTTGATTTTCAAGACTGGGGATGTATCAGACCTACTTCTTCGGAGACCAATAAATTCATGGATTTTGTAGATGGAACATTGCATCGTAGGCATAGCGGTGCAAATACACAAAGGTTTGCTATCACTTGGTATAACAATTTGAATGAATATCGAGTCAATTCATGGATTTTTAATGCTGTAAGGAGTAATGTTCAACAAGTCACTCTACGTTTAATCCAGGACGAACCCATGATTATTACCCGCTCTCTTTTTACTTGTGAATCGTTGATTTCCTTGAAGCTAAATGTAGTCCCTAGTGTCAGCTTTCCTAATTATATCTCGTTTCCAAAACTCAAGTGCCTTGAACTCGACGGAGTCGCCTTTAGTAATGAATACTGGAATGAGAAGCTCTTTTCCAATTGCCCCGTCCTTGAAGATTTCAGTATGGAACATTGCACTTGGTTCGGTGTTCCAAATTTCTGTATTTCAACCCCTGCACTGAAACACTTTAAGATTGACAATTGGGAGGATGAATGGTTGCCGCGTGGAGAGGATGATGGGTTACGAGGTTGTACTCTCAAAGTTGATGCACCAAATCTGGAGACTTTTTATTACAATGGTAGCGTTGCCAAGGAGTATGTTCTGACAACCTTTCCGTTATTAGTTAGAGCAGTCGTCCAGTTTCGCTTTAAACCATATGTTGCAACAAGGGAGCAAAGGATTGATCATGGTGCAGCTATAAGTCAGTTTCTTCGAGCCCTTGTGAATGTAAAACGTCTAAGTGTTTCTGGTGATACCTTACAGGTATTCTTACCTGCTGCTAAATTTAGAGTAGTTTCTGCTTCTTCTTTTTTTTTTTTTTTCCTGTGTTTAATCTAACTCATTGAAACTTATTTAGTTTTTGCTATTGCCTTGTCACGAATAGGCTCTCTCCTTTGCAGACGATCTATTAGAAAAGTTGCCTACATTTCACAATACCAAGGATTTGATCATATATGAGGAAGTAACCGCTGATAAAGCACTAGTTGCTTTGCTCAAAGCAACACCTAATCTGGAGTCAATTGTATTTTACGGGGCAAGTTCTCTAGAACTTTCAGTTTTGCACACATTCCGTCATTTAAATAGATAAATAATATGAGAAGACCTGGGATAGATTTGTTAACCAATTATATGTGTAGTAATTATTACTTTTGATATCTGTCTTATCCTTTTCAATTTCAATCCAGTCGCTGCCTAGTGATGACGAAGAAGAAGATGATGTTGCAGGCAGTGACGCGGATGCTTCCGAGGGCGAAGACGACCATGGCAGCGAAGATGACATTGCGGGCAGTGATTCTGATGCTTCCGAAGGTGAAGACAACCATGGCAGCGAAAATGATGATTGGACACTCGATGTAGTGACAACTGATCCCGAATGCTTATTTCTACACCTTAAATCGGTTTGCTTCTTGGAGTTCAGTGGGAGCCCAATGGAGATTAGATGGTTGAAACTAATTTTGAAGAATGCAAAAGCTTTGCAAGCAATGTCAGTTTCCACTTGCAATAAGTTCCTTTTTAACACGAGGAGAGAAGTTGAACTTATGGTAGAGATACTAAGTCTTCCGAGAGCCTCAACAAGTTGCCTGTTTAAACTGCCCTCTTGGCTGGTAAGCAAACTTGACCAAGCATTGTTAGACGACGACAAGGACAACAACAACCAAGCATCATTAGACTAGATGGACACAAATGGTTTCAGCAAAGTATTTGGTCTGCATTACCCAAATGGACTCAAAGCTGTTTTTTATCTGCATTATACTATTTATTAGGCTAATCTTTCTGGCTCCTTAGCTTTTGATCTGATTCTCATTTTAGATGGGTTTAATGTTTGCGTATCAACTAATGGTGAGACAATTTAACATTATTGCAGCAACTATTGTGAATGTATACATTAATATCCAAATTCACCAATGGACTACCGGGCGCCCTCGCGCAATCTCCATCCATGAGAATGACGGCTAATTCAGTTCCCCTGCAGTATATTCAAATAGCAAACAAGAGCAGAATTTAGCCATTCCAGAGATACTTAGAACTAGAGATGACTGTATTTTACCACCTGAAAACACAGAAAATTGGGTTCTTGTTTACTGCTACGTGGCCATGCCACGTCCTATCTCATATCCACGTGGGAGAAAATCACTGGTGGATATCGTGTCAAAGCTTTTGTGTCCAAACCACGTCACCATCCCAACTAGACTTCTACTCTGGTCAGGCAGTCTATTTTATAAAAAAAATCAATTTTTGTCCCGAACAATTTTTTTCTTTTTCAGAAATCAAATTTCAGATCAGACAGAGTGGTCTCTAATGGCGGAAGATTCAGAAACCCTCGCTGCAAATCCTCCTCCGGCGCCACCACCATCGACATCATCACTACCGAAATCTCCTGATGAAAGTATTTCTAAACAACCTCCTCAACAGGTACAACTAATTAAAATTCTCCAAATTCCACTTATATAATCGCCCAAATTTAAGTTTAAGTTTTTTTTTTTTTTTTTGGAGGTCTACAAGTCCAAATTCAGGGTTTTGATGAGGGTTTTATGTTCCTCTGATAATCTGTGTTTGTGGGGTTTTTCTGAACTGGGTTTTTTTTTCTAATTTGTCAGTTTAGGGCATAGAAGTGGAGTTATAGGAAAAGCCTAAATCAGGATAGATACTGGGGGTAAAATCTCTGTTAAATGAATTTGAAAGTTTCGAGCTTTTTTGAGGAGAAACATTGATAATGGGATAAAGAGGCTTACTTTCCCTATGAAAGATCATTTGTTAGGTGATAATTTGATGTGATCGCGTTGAGTTTTAGTGGAAAGTTAGGAATGTGTTAGCAATTAAGTTGTTGATGCTTCTCTTTTCATGTCTCAGTTGCTTGTAATGTCGTAGTTATGTTTGTAGTTCTTTGTAAATAATGCTTTCTTTTGGGATTGCAGGTGCCACAATTTTCTGGGTTCCCAACTTTTAATGGAGATTTTCAGACGTTTCCTATCATGTATCCTGCAATTGTACCTGGGTATATCCCTCTACAGAATCAAGAGCACGTAAACAATGGGGCTGGAATTTATGCTGTGCCTGTTCATCATTCTATGGGTCCAGTGGCTGGCTTTCCTCCCACTACTCTTATTCCTCTTACCTACAGTACTCCCACGTAAGTGTTTTTCTTGAAAATTCGTTCTTAATGCTCGATCTTTGTCAAGGGAGATAGTTCTGCCGCAATTCATTGCTTGGTTGTGGCAGTTCCCTTATTATCATTAATGATTTTTTATTGCCGCTGTTAACGAATTCATGGTATTGCTTGCTTGCTAGTAAATTTCTATGAGCATATGATTTGAGTACCATCTCTGCGTGACCTGGATAGAACTGTATTCCTCAATTATCATGTATCATCCTTGCTTTATTATTCTTGCATTTTTTATCGAAGACATGAATTTAGATGGTCTTGATTAAGTCTCCAAGCTGCAATGGGTGCTCTTTGTATGCTGTTCGAGTCTCATTTTTCTTTGTTTAGCTATAGATTATAAGTGACCAGAATTAATTTTTGTGAAGGTTGTTTTTGTTTCTTAACATGTTGCACATGTGTTATCAGAAGGACAAGTCCTCCAGAGGGTGGTGCAGTAGCCGGAGAACATGGACAACAAGAAGGGCGGCCACAACATGCTCCACAAAGACCAGTTGTAGTAAGGAGATTTCACTTTGCGTTTCAGCTTGACTTGTTACTGATACTGAAGCTGGCAGCTGTTATTTTTGTATTCAACCAAGATGGGTCAAGACAAAGACTTCTTCTTCTTGTTTTCTTTGCTGCGCTTGTTTATCTGTAAGTTAGACTCTGTTGACCTATACGTATTACAGTTGCGGACTTCTGTTGAACACCTCGTATCTAATTACCCTTGTGCATTAGCATAGATACAATATTGAAAATTTCACTTTCTTATATATTTGCAAACATATCATTTCTATAGCTTACTTTTTCGTTTATTTAGTCAAATAAGTGATCTAGTTCTTGATAAACCTGCAGATATCAGACTGGAGCACTAACACCTATAATCCGGTGGCTTTCACAAGGCATGCAGAGAGCAGGGCCTCCACAAAGGCCAGCTGTTAGGGCTGAAAATGCTCCTGCTGCTGTTAGAGCGGAGGAAGAAAATGCTGCCCAGCCAGGTACCGTTCTCCTGTATATTTATGATACATACCAAATACATGCATACATTTGTGAGGAGCCGTCCGCATCTTCCCATTTTAGGATCCAAACTTCTGATCCATGGTTTGAAGAAACCGATCCCCCTACCATGGTTGCCTGATCGAACTAGTACATCTCAAGACTCCTATTTGATCTCACATTATCTGTCAGTTTTTGTTCTTGTCCAGTCATATTCCAACAAGATCATGGTTCAACATCTCCAATTAAACTACCAGACCAGTATATTAGAAATCACAAGAGTAATGATCCCTGTTTCTTTTTTTCAGTTTACAGTTTTTCATTACCTTATGGTCCGGCCTTAAATGTTATCCCTTCAAAAATTGGCTGAGCCTGAAACTTTGATCGTGTTAAGCGATGTTTGGTCATATTTGGAAACAATCTCTAATTGAGTTTGGATCACTGCTATATAAGTGTGCTTGGCATGTTTGGTCATATGTGCTCGACATAGCAGTATAAGTATGGTGTCTAAAGCAATTACGGTTCCCGGCCCTATCTCTATGTCCGTTTCCTCTTAACATACTTTTTTCTCTTCTGATAATTCCGAATTTGATGGTCTTGTTAAACATTGGATCATTTTTACATCCAATCCTACTGAGGTAGGATAAGGCTAAACAGATCTGGAGATCCAAACATGATCCACCCCTGCTAAAGCATGTGCATTGATTAAAAAAAATACTTTCGTGCTGAATAGTGGTGAACATTCTTTATTTATGGAGTCTTTAAGAAATCGGAATTCTGTACGAAAAACATTTAATTAAATATTCAATGTTGCAGAGGTACAACCTGGAGCTGAGAACGTGATTGGAGAAAATGGGAACGCACCCGCTAATGATTTAAAACATCAACCCTCCAGAACCCGCCGGCCGGGTCAACTGGTTGGTTATTGTGAAGGAGATTCAGATGATTGTCGTAGGATTTATCACTTCGTTACTCCCAGGATTTCATAATGTGGATTAGAGATTAATTTATTATATGCAAATTAGAAACCAACCTCATGGGTGTAACTAAACAAATGGAAAAGTGCAAGAAATGAGATAGAAAGGAACAAAAAAAGATAAATTAAACATTTTTCTTGAATTAACAGAATTTTTTCCTTGATCTCTTCGTTGTTGGTATTGTAAGGTGTAAGTATCTTTTCTAGTATCTTGTGTAGAATTTTGTGTACTTGAATAATGTCTTATTTTACCGGTAGTATACTTGAATCTTCCATTACAAATCAATTTTGAGCTTTAAATCCGTCCACCTGAGAAACTGCTGCAGCTATAGAAAACCTGGGATCATTTTTGTTAATCTAAAAAAAAAAAGATTGTGAACAACAAAATGGTCAAAAATGGTCAAAGGTGTAATTGATGGCAACATTCAATAAATCGGCATTAAATTCCATCATCTCCATGGTTTTAGAGGTAATAAGGATTAGCAGCAGTTGTCATGTCGTGCAGCTAGGGGAACATTTTGTGAATGCAACCCGTTGACTGACTGCACTACGCCGTGCTAAATGGACCCTGACTGAGTGTCTAGTACGCTAGGGTATGTGGACGTAATTAGAGATAAGTCAAGGGTCAAATGAAAAGGAAATCTTGACCCCAATGACAACTCGAAATCAATCTGAAGATTCTTAAACGGTATCTCTCAGTGGGTACTCTCCATCAGTTCCTCTTCTTCTTGATTACTTCATCACAGAAGAAGAAGAAGAAAACAATGGGGGAATCAAATTTGGTTCACGCACCACTTGTTACCTATGCTTCTGTTCTATCCCTTTTATCTCTTTGTCCTCCCTTTGTTATCCTACTGTAAGTCTCTATTCATCTCTGATCTCAGATTCTGATACTTTTCTGGAAACATTTCCATTTGAATTTGTTAATTTTCTGTTTTTGTTGATTTAGTTCTTTGAAAGACTTGGTTTTTTGATGTGGGGTGTGTTTATTTGTGTAAACTAACAAAAGACCAAACTTAATTTCTGTCTATACATACATCACATTAATATGTTTAATTATCTGATTATGATTTTCTAGTGTTTTAGATTCGTTTGATTTAGCTTTGGATCTTTAGATTTGGGTACTGTTTGTTTGTGAGTAATAATAATAAAACCCACAGTGTGATTCTGTCAATTTTAGTTAAAGGACTGACATATTTCGTGCTGAAAAGCATTTACCCATTTCTGTGGAATTGGTTGTGAATTCCCAAGTTGATCTTGATCATAACAAGTTATTGGTTTGTGTAGTTGTTGACGAGGAAAATAGTTGACCTGAAAATCATCTTGTGTTATTAACAAATTTTAATGTAAAACTGATGTTTTTGGGATCCGGAATCGGCCGGATCCACAACTAGTAGTATTTCTGTGTGGGAATGTCAGTAAATCTTTTGGTGATAAGATTGTAATTTGGCCGGAAATAAAGAAGAAAGCTTTGTTTCTGAAAAAAAGACACTGAAAATGAAGTGATGTTCAGTGTCACTCTGACATTTATATTTTCTAGTTTGCTATTAAATGGCTTGAATTGGTTCAAGTAAAGTTAGATACTTATTAAATATCCTATATTACTGCAGATGGTACACAATGGTTCATGCCGATGGATCCGTCGTTCAAACTTTTGATTACTTAAAGCAAAATGGGCTTCAAGGATTTGCTGACATTTGGCCAAGACCGACTGCCATAGCATGGAAAATTATTGCTTGCTATGCAGCATTTGAGGCTCTACTTCAACTTGCTCTTCCTGGCAAACGAGTTGAAGGTCCCATCTCTCCTGCAGGGAATGTACCTGTCTACAAGGTAATCAAATGCTCCAATTATCGAATCCATTTTTTGTGTGTTCTATAAGATATATGCGGTGAAATCAATTTAACATGATTTCAGCATAATAGTGCCCGTGCATGTCATGATTATCAGCAATCTAATTGTTAGCATGTGAGTCTTGATGAGCAATGATAACTCGTTTTAAAAACTTAGCTTGAAGTACCTTTTCAGTAAGATCTCCTCTTTGTACAGAAGGTATTTTGAAAACTGAAGACAATTAGAAACGTTTAGCCTTACTGCTAATTTTGGCATGATCTAAGGTTGTATTTATGCAAGTCTACTGATAAACTCTTATTGTTGTTCCTGTTTCTTGTAGGCAAATGGTATGTTGGCATATGCTGTGACACTAGTCACCTACATCGGTCTTTGGTGGTAAGGGATCTATGAGCCAATGACTTTAGCTTTCTCCGTATCTTTTTGTTGTAGTTAACAATACTTTGTACTTCACATTGTTATTACCCAGGTTTGGAATATTCAACCCTGCAATCGTCTATGATCATTTGGGAGAGATTTACTCAGCACTCATCTTCGGAAGTTTAATCTTTTGCGTCCTTCTATACATAAAAGTGAGGGTTATGGATTGAAATGGGCTCAACAACTTATTTCTTGCCAGTACCCTCTCGTTTACTAATACAGTATATGTTGCACGTTTCTAATTTCCTCTCTTTGTCTATAAGGGTCATGTTGCTCCATCATCTACCGACTCTGGATCATCTGGGAATCCTATTATTGACTTCTACTGGGTGAGTTCTTAAATTTGATGGCTACTCTGTGTTATCTTTTACGGAATTTGATCATCCGCTCCAATTTACTTTGATGGTCAGAGGTTTATACTCTATACATGCAAAAGGTTTACTGTTGGTGAAGCTTTTCAGGATCCAACTTTATTTTCTTTAGTGTTCCCATATTTGTGTCGTATTAAGAAGTAAATAGGAAAGATACAATTTCCTAGAGTAAATATTCTTGCAGTACTGGTTAACTATCCCACATAATATGCTGAATTAAGCTTATGGAATTTGAACTGCCTCGGGGCTGCAGCCTTCTTTAATGTTTTATGTTTGGGAAACACATGCATTATGCCTGCCATGGTAACATAAACTCATTTGATGTGTTTGTCATTCTTAGAAGTAACCGATGTATGTATTTGGTTTTTCTTTTATCTCGCAATTATACGTTTCAATATGCACTAATATCTTGTCATATCCTTATTATGCAGGGAATGGAGCTATATCCTCGAATTGGAAAGTACTTCGATATTAAAGTCTTTACAAATTGCAGATTCGGTATGATGTCTTGGGGAGTTCTTGCTGTCACCTACTGTATTAAGCAGGTTAGTCGCTTAATCATCCTCATCTAATGGATAGTTTCAGGAAGAGCACAGCAGATCCTTTACCTGTGCCTTACAATGCGATACCATTTGTAGGTGAAGCAAGAGAGTTCATAAAAGTAGGCATAGAATCTCAGCCAGGATGTTATTAATTCAGATAGTCCCTTACTAGATGTCAAGTAATGTAATACTCTTTTATTCTCTTGTTTAACAATTCCACTACTTTAACATATGATTGCAGTATGAAATGAATGGGAAAGTAGCTGACTCTATGCTTGTGAACACTGTATTGATGCTTGTGTATGTAACCAAGTTCTTTTGGTGGGAAGCTGGATACTGGAGTACAATGGACATTGCACATGATCGAGGTACCACTGAATTACACTTTTTTATTAATTTTAACAAAACTGAGCGCCATCATCACAGAAGTACATGACTTGCCTACGAGATTGTATTTATCGACATTAGGTTTGCAATGACCCCTATTAAAAAGAATCGAAATATCTCCCTCAAGATCTGTCTGCAAAAGAGGCATTTAAATCCTTACAATCGTCTGGGTTTGTAATTTTAAGAAGTCTTTCTGAGTAGTATTCATCCATGATGGTAATTTTAAGAATTTCAGTTGCCTCAAATCATCTTCTTTGATTTCTACAGCTGGGTTTTATATTTGCTGGGGATGCTTGGTCTGGGTTCCGTCGATTTATACCTCACCTGGAATGTACCTAGTCAATCATCCAGTGAATCTTGGTACTCAGGTAGCACATTATCCATGCACCGTCCTTGTTCCTAAATGAAGTCTTTCTGAGTAGTACAAGTGCTATTTTGTGATTCTAACCTTGACCATTTGCTTCCAGACAGCACTTCTTATTTTAGCAGCTGGTGTTCTGTGTGTATACATCAACTACGACTGCGACAGGCAAAGACAAGAATTCCGCAGAACAAATGGAAAGTGCTTGGTGTGGGGGAGAGCTCCATCAAAGGTATTCCACATTGTTATTGCTCCCATGTTATCTATTTGGCCGCAGTTATTCTTTTGTCTACGCAACAGTTATCCTGGAAGCAGGCTGTTTATAATTTTAGAAGCCTCAACATAACTATATTTTTCTGCAGATTGTCGCCTCCTATCAAACTAGCAAGGGGGAGACCAAAACTAGCCTTCTTTTAACCTCAGGATGGTAAGTTGTTCTTTTCTTTTATTTGTTACTTCACAAAACTTCTTTGAGAATTTCATTTAGCTATTTAGTTACATAGATTTTTAGATATGTCGGCCCAGTATTTCAGTTACATAGATTTTTCAACAAATTCATATTAACCTGGTATATTGTCTTGAGCAGGTGGGGTTTAGCACGCCACTTCCACTATGTGCCAGAAATATTATCTGCTTTCTTTTGGACTGTGCCAGCGCTTTTTACCCATGTAAGATTCTCCCGCACTGCTTGAAAAACATCTACATTTATAAAGTATCTAACATTTTCTATCCTGACAATCTTCTCCAGTGTCTACCCTACTTCTATGTGGTGTTTCTGACAATCCTTCTCTTCGACCGTGCCAAGAGGGATGATGACCGATGCAGATCCAAGTATGCAATAAATTCATCTTTTTTCTTATAAATAATCATCCTTGTTCTTGGCATCCTATCATATTAAGGTTTAAACAAAACAAAGTCTGGCAGGAAGTAACAAAACATGCCCACAAATTTTCAATTGCTGAAACTCTAAACAAAATTGACTTAATCAACCTCGAGTGCCATTTTTTAATATACTTGAAGTAATAACCTGTCGAGTTTGTCTTTTATATCCGCCATTTCACTATGTGATTTTTTTTCCCGAAATGAGGTACTAATTGTTACCACTTCTGTAAACAGGTACGGCAAATACTGGAAGCTTTACTGTCAGAAAGTGCCTTACAGGGTTATACCAGGAATCCACTAAGAATTTTGCACCGGATTCCATTTGGATGTACTGTACAATTACTAGATTTAAACAGTTAGGTTTAATCTAGAATGTTATTATTTGAAGGACCTTTTTCGTTTGAGCTTGTCTGTTATTTGTAAAATATGTGATGGGTCAGGGATGAATCCCCCACCAGGTCTGTATGAAACCCTTGTTTTTGTAAGTTCAAGGAATATTTTGCAATCCAATGATAGATAAGTGTTGTGTTGCCACAAAAAATTAGATTATGAGATTGAGTTGCCGGCTGTGACAGAGTTGTTGCAGATTTTTACTTTGTTGTCCAAGTCTGGTGTACTGGAATCAGTGAATGACGGATTTTTACTTTATGAACTGAAATTAAGTGTCTGAAGAAGCCTCCAACAGAAGTGATTCAACATCAGATGAATGCCGGACATTTACTCATAAAAAGAAACATACAGATACTTTCAAACTAGACTCAATTAGATGTCAATAGACAACATCAGATGGATAAAAATTGCACTCTACACAAAACAGTAAATTCTGAACTTTGACATCCAAGTGGTAAAAACAGTAAATAGTTTATTACAGGTTCTTACATCAAACAAGAATAATAAAATAAAAAGTGGCATAAAATCTGACAAGTAAATAAACTCCTCCTCCTCCTTCCTCAGCAGCTCCCAGTAATCAAATACATCAAAATTTTCAAAGCTTTTCAGGATCTACACATATCACTGGCAGGCACAATACATGACCCAAATCAGACATTCCCAACTAGTGATTTCTTCTCGTGCTTTTCCAAGACTTTCCCACCATGACAAGGCTGACGATCTGAAGGTCTCAACTGCTATTCCAACTCTAATGGCATCCTCTGTTACCTTCCTTTCATTGAAAATGCATTCCACTTCATCTGCCCAGTCCGACAAATTCCAACCATCGAATTCCGGGAACTCTCCACTCCAGATTGATGAGTTTCCCAGTCCCCATTCATCATACGACATTAAGCAGTCATAATCCTCATCCATGTTAAGCAAGTCGTCATCGTACTCATCCATGTTAAGCAATTCTCAGATACAAAAACAAAATCAATCAATCAAAGACTTTCTTCTTGATCAATCAGACGAACCCTAGTTTTTGCTTCTGATGCTATCTCACCTTAAGATACAAATAAGAAAGAATATGGTTTCTGGACTTACCCCCTATGATTTATATAGTAGAAGTGGAAGATCCAAGGGGTCCTGAATATAGAAGTTTGAAGAACGCGTTTCAAATTACAACTCTAGTACGTGTTTCCTAATCTTGTATTAACTCGAATATGGAAACTCTGGAAGAGGGTCTACCAACTGTTTGATTGAAGTTCTTAATGAGTTTTCGTTTGCCCAATTGGTTTCCATCACTATCAAACAACATAATGTTTCACTGATTTCACCCAGCAACACAAAAAAGACACTGAAACTGAAGTGCTGTTCAGTTTCACTCTGACATTTGTATTTTCTAGTTTGCTATTAAATGGCTTGAATTGGTTCAAGTAAAGTTAGATACTTACTAAATATCCTATATTACTGCAGATGGTACACAATGCTTCATGCCGATGGATCCGTCGTTCAAACTTTTGATTACTTAAAGCAAAATGGGCTACAAGGATTTGTTGATATTTGGCCAAGACCTACTGCCATAGCATGGAAAATTATTGCTTGCTATGCAGCATTTGAGGCTCTACTTCAACTTGCTCTTCCTGGCAAACGAGTTGAAGGTCCCATCTCTCCTGCAGGGAATGTACCTGTCTAAAAGGTAATCAGCATAATAGTGTCCGTGTATGTCATGATTATCGGCAATCTAATTTTAAGCATGCGAGTCTTGATGAGCAATAATAACTCGTTTCAAAAACTTAGCTTGAAGTACCTTTTCAGTAAGATCTCTTCTTTGTACAGATGGTATTTGGAAAACTGAAGACAATTAGCAATGTTTAGCCTTACTGCTAATTTTGGCATGATCTAAGGTTGTATTTATGCAAGTCTACTGATAAACTCTTAATGTTCTTCCCGTTTCTTGTAGGCAAATTGTATGTTGGCATATGCTGTGACACTGGTCACTTGCATCGGTCTTTGGTGGTAAAGATCTATGAGCCAATGACTGCTAATTTTGGCATGATCTAAGGTTGTATTTATGCAACTGTACTGATAAACTATTAATGTTGTTCATGTAGGCAAATGGTATGTTGGCATATGCTGTGACACTGGTTACCTACATCGGTCTTTGGTGGTAAGGGATTTACGAGCCAATGACTTTAGCTTTCTCCGCATCTTTTTGGTTTAGTTAACAATACTTTATACTTCACATTTTTATTGTTCAGGTTTGGAATATTCAACACTGCAATCGTCTATGATCATTTTGGGGGAGATTTACTCAGCACTCATCTTCGGAAGTTTATTCTTTTGTGTCCTTCTGTACATAAAAGTGAGGTTTATTGATTGAAATGGGCTCAACAACTTATTTCTTGCCAGTACCCTCTCGTTTACTAATACAGTATATGTTGCACGTTTCTAATTTCCTCTCTTTGTCTATAAGGGTCATGTTGCTCCATCTTCTACCGGCTCTGGATCATCTGGAAATCTTTTCAGGACAATAAGTTTATACTTCAGCTACTCTGGGTTATCTTTCACGGAATCTGATCATCTGGTCCACTTTACTTTAATGGTCAGAGGTTTATACTCTATACATGCAAAAGGTTTACTGTTGGTGAAGCTTTTCAGGATCCAACTTTATTTTCTTTAGTGTTCCCATGTTTGTGTCGTATTAAGAAGTAAATAGGAAAGATACAATTTCCTACAGTAAATATTCTTGCAGTACTGAATTAAGCTTATACAATTTCCCTGCTGGATTAAGCTTATAGAATTTAAACTCTTTTGATGTGTTCATGATATTCTTAGAAGTAACCGAGATATGTATTTGGGTTTTCTTTTGTCTGGCAATTATACGTTTCAGTATGCACTAATATCTTGTCATATCCTTATTATGCAGGGAATGGAGCTATATCCTCGAATTGGAAAGTACTTCAATATTAAAGTCTTTACAAATTGCAGATTCGGTATGATGTCTTGGGGTGTTCTTGCTGTCACCTACTGTATCAAGCAGGTTAGTCGCTTAATCATCCTCATCTAGCGGGTAGTTTCAGGAAGAGCACAGCATACCCTTTACCTGTGTGTTATAATGTGATACCATTTGTAGATGAAACAAGAGAGTTCATAAAGTAGGCATAGATCTCATCATCTCAGCCAGGATGTTGTTAATTCAGATAGTCCCTTTCTAGATTTGCTGTCATGTAATACCCTTTTACTCACTTGTTTAACAATTCCACCACTTCAACAAATGATTGCAGTATGAAATGAATGGGAAAGTCAGATTTAGACAACTAGGCCACTACTAACAGAAATATGAGCTCAACTATCAGGAATTCCTTAAGGTGCATTTATCCTTTTCAAAACATTTTACATCTCAGCTACACAATTACAACCTGAAATATTCAAGCATTTTAAAGGCACTTTGTTTTAGGCAGTGAATCATTTTCAATGTAGAGTCCCTCTACATGGACCGTTGTTTAGAACTTCTGTTGCTCAAACCTCATGGGGTTTGACATAATTCACACACAACTTAACAACCGATAAGGCAAGAGTCGCAGAGAATAGGGGACCGACTTTTCTCTACAATATATTCATTTGCACCTGTAGTGAAAATGGTCTCCTGGCTGCAGGAACGACTAAATCCTTCCATAGTGTTTTGATCTTCATCTTAGACAATCTTCACTCTCTTCCTTTGTTATACATATTTCACTTTTATTAACCAAGTAAATGAAAAGAACCGGAAAAAGCTAAACAAGAAAATCTAATTACTGAAGAAAGCAAAGTCATACTATGTGTTACTTGTGCTGGATTTGTAAATGATTACATTAGAAAGCAAAGTCAACAAATGATTACATCAAAAAGAATCGAAATATCTCCCTCAAGATCTATCTGCAAAAGAGGCATTTAAATCATTACAATCTTCTGGGTTTGTAATTTTTAAGAATTTCAGTTGCCTCAAAATCTTCTTCTTTGATTTCTACAGCTGGGTTTTATATTTGCTGGGGATGCTTGGTCTGGGTTCCGTCAAATTATACCTCACCTGGAACGTACCTAGTCAATCATCCAGTGAATCTTGGTACTCAGGTAACGTTACTGGAATGCTTCCAGAGATGGATAAAGCAGAAGTGCTCCATCTGATAGAGTCCCCAGATGCTTTGAAGAAAAAAGTTTCAGAAGCCATGGCCGTTTTGGAGCGAGCTGGTTCTGGATCTGATGCTGCAGATCAACTCGGTTCATTATCACTCAACTGAGTGTTATATGTTTGGTTAGATATTGACTTATAATCCTTGAGCTCGTAAACTAGTGTTGAATTACTGGAAAATTCATGTCTCTTATTTGACCTGCAGCAGTCTTTGATGAATTTCAAGTGTTAAAATTATTACCTGACACAAAAATCTGTGACTCAGATGAGTTTTCTTATGCACTCAATCTTAAACTGCTTCCACTTGCCCTTGGGATGAAAATAAAATCAAGAAGCACCTGCTAATTGCAAGAGAGTCCATAACTTTGGACGATTTGCTGAATTTTTCAATCCCACCTTTTCCCCAAATATTCATGTCAGATTGCTGACTTTGATGATTTTATAGATTACTGATAAAGTCTAAAATTGCTTGTTTTTTTTCCGTAGCATCGTCTATAATCCTTTTCCTTTGGATCCCCTTTACCTTAATTTAGTTGTAGTTGTCATAAGATCTTCCTACAATGGGATCGAAAGTGATCAAAGCAGGGTCTACCTCTATTTTTGCAGAAGTGTTACTAGGAAGAGTGATAGTGACACTTGTGCAGAAATGGAGGGAGTATTTGGCATTGCATAAACCTGCATCATTTTCTCTTCATGCCAAAGGACACTAAAATTCCTAGATTTAAAGTCAAAACCAACCGTTCACGATTCACCCAATTTGTGCACCAAAAAGGCGCGCACCCTACCACGACTGCACGAACAGAAACCGTTCATGATTCACCAATTTGTTCTTATGGTATCCTGATTTGGTAGACAGGAAAAACATGAATCTCCTCGTGATCAGTTTATCATTTGGATTGGCTTCATATTCAGAAGAATAATCATAAATACTTATGGTATCGAAACAGTCACCAGTATGCAAGACGTCTTAGTTTTAATGAAAGGCTTCCTGTAGTTCTTTCTTAGTTTGGCATCTTCCTGTAGTTTCATACTAAAATGAATTTCCAGTACTTGGTTTGTCCTTTTGTTTCTGGATTTTAAATTAGGATTTTTTGTGAGTGCAAATGCTGTCGCTGATAAGTGGGAATTTTGGAAGCTTTTTTTTTTCCAGCATTGTGTATTTGCTGATAAGTGAACTGAAAGTATCTGTCTGAAAAACTGCCTACGAAGAATCCTCCGACACAACTGATTCAACAACATGAGATGGATAAAAATTGCACTCTACACAAAACAGTAAATTCTGAACTTTGACATCCAAGTGGTAAAAACAGTAAATAGTTTATTACAGGTTCTTACATCAAACAAGAATAATAAAATAAAAAGTGGCATAAAATCTGACAAGTAAATAAACTCCTCCTCCTCCTTCCTCAGCAGCTCCCAGTAATCAAATACATCAAATTTTTCAAAGCTTTTCAGGATCTACACATATCACTGGCAGGCACAATACATGACCCAAATCAGACATTCCCAACTAGTGATTTCTTCTCGTGCTTTTCCAAGACTTTCCCACCATGACAAGGCTGACGATCTGAAGGTCTCAACTTCTATTCCAACTCTAATGGCATCCTCTGTTACCTTCCTTTCATTGAAAATGCATTCCACTTCATCTGCCCAGTCCGACAAATTCCAACCATCGAATTCCGGGAACTCTCCACTCCAGATTGATGAGTTTCCCAGTCCCCATTCATCATACGACATTAAGCAGTCATAATCCTCATCCATGTTAAGCAAGTCATCATCGTACTCATCCATGTTAAGCAATTCTCAGATACAAAAACAAAATCAATCAATCAAAGACTTTCTTCTTGATCAATCAGACGAACCCTAGTTTTTGCTTCTGATGCTATCTCACCTTAAGATACAAATAAGAAAGAATATGGTTTCTGGACTTACCCCCTATGATTTATATAGTAGAAGGGGTCGTGAATATAGAAGTTTGAAGAAATATGGAAACGCGTTTCAAATTACAACTCTAGTACGTGTTTCCTAATCTTGTCTCAACTCAAAAAGATTGAAGCGGAAACCAAATTTTGCAGTGTGTTGCACCAGTAAAATTAACTCGGCCGGGACAGCAGTAAAATCTTAGTTTTATCCTTCTCCTCACTCCACATACCAAACAGCACTTCAGGATTAATATCATGAGATGACGCATCAAATCTGGTTTTCTGCTCTTTGAAAAAACTTACAACCGGCGCATAAATTACTTAAATTTCTATTCTATAATAAAGGGCAATGTCAATTGCGTTAATCCTCCCTGGTTTAAGCTTGCACCTGCCAGCTTGGTACAAGAAAGGTTACGGCCTGTGCGAAGCTAATACAAGAGCATCCTGGTACAGAAGTAAATATAGAGTGACCCGAGTCTCGATTACCATCGCCACATATCCAATGCCAGTTCAGATAACAGAGTTTAAATGTGAAACTTTGAAACTACAAGATATAAACGGGACACCATCTAGACAACAACACTAGGAGAAAGATAAATAACCAATTTATTGAATCATCATCATCACATCCATATATACAAGTCTGACAAAGCTCTCTCAAAACTAAATTTTGTAACTTGAAAAGCAATGGAAGACGCAAAGAAAGCTCAATAGCTCACTTTTATTTCTGGCCTTCAAGAATAGTAATTACAAAAATATACATACAAAAATGTTGCAAAAAGACTCTCAACCTCACATTTCAGACAAAAGGTTGCTAATTTTCCTAAGCTCCTTCAAGGCTGTCACTGCTGTAACTTGCCCTTTCCCCAACAGAACGTTTTTGGACACCTGACCCCGATCTTGCTCAAACACTGATTCAATCACCTGAAAAGCAGAGAACTGATTATTATAAGAGTAAATAGAGCTAAATATTTTTTTCAATCACGAAGTGTTCTTTCTAAGTATTTCATTATTTATTTGACAATACGACTGATATTTGTGTTAGCTAGCATTGACACTGTAAATACACATCAAGAAAGAGCTAACAAGGAGAAAATAAGGTGTCAAAGAAGAAAGTAAGAGCAGATTGAAATCCATAGCAATATGAATCCTACTTGGAGTTGATAAGATAGTCCAACAAACCTGAATATTTTCGAGCATAGACTGCCCAAGGTTCCTCAAACTACCCATCACATTCTTGTCTGCTGCGTCCGCTGGTAATGTACCAGATCCACCAGCTGTTGATGAGACTGAGACGTCCTGTTGCTTATTTACCACAGGTAAGGATTTTAATGGCCCGCTATCTCCCACCTTCTCAGAGGTCTGTTCGTTGCTATTCCGACCAAACTTCCAAAGCCACTGAAATTTGCCAGATAGTATTTTCCGATCCTTCAACCCGTCATCCTGTTTCCCTAAACCATTAGAGATCGCATCACCACGGGGAACGGAACCCGGAAGAGGTTGTTCATCGGGAATGGATGTACATGACTCTGCGTTCTTGGATTCGTTGTCATTTTCATCAACGGATAATCTAGAGCAAACACTGATTTTTTCTGAATCGTTATCTTGATCATTTGCTGAATTTGAAGCAACACTGCTTTTCTCTGATTCATGCTCACGATCAATGAAAGGACTTGAATGAGCAGAATAAATAAAGGAGCTCTCTTCGCTGCCAGTATGTCCACTCAAACAAGTCTCCGTCGCGTCGCAGCTGAAATTTTTATCATGGCCATTTTCTTCGTTTTGGTCCACAAAGGGATCCTTTCGATCTAGGAACCCACCTCCTACCTTATCCAAATCTTCCTTTGACCCGTCTTCTTGAGTCAAATCTTCCAACAACCTTCTCCTAACGGCTGATCTCGAGTCTTTTTTCCCCATGTCGATCTTGTGGGGAACCGGCTCAGATTCCGTCCTGGTTAGGGTTGATTTTATTCTTTCTGATAAACCTTTTTTTCCTGTTGAAACCTTTTTACCTGAACTTCCTTGCTTGGCCTCTTCATCCTTGTGCAATACTCTCCACTTCTCCTCCCAGTAACTATCAGGTACCAAACTCAATGGAGTTCTTGGAGATTCTGACCCAGAAGGAAGAAGATGAACCCTGGCAGCTGGGGATTTACTCCTGTCTGTAACCCTACCCATAGCAGGAGCTTGGGAATGAATATTTTTGTCAAGAGCTAGAGCTTGCAAAGATTTAGCCTTTGCTATCAGCTTCTTCACATTTATGGTTTCAGGAAAATTCAATAATCTTTGAAGACATGAAGTTGCGTTCTCGGTTGCAAGCAAAGATGATCTCAAGTGCAACAGCATTGAGACAGCCATAGCAGATATGAATGCCCCCCGGGGAGAACAGAGGACGGCGAAGTTGTATACAAAATCACTTTCTGTAATGCAGACAGATTTATCATTTACGGCTGCAAATATCTCATCCCAAACGACTAAAAGGTCTTCAAGCAGAAATTCCCGACCAAATAACACACGCAACCAACGGAGAGCAAAATACTGGGGTTCAACACCAAGTTCCACTAGGTGACTGTGGAGAGAGGAATCAACAAGCGAAAGCAGATGGTATAATGCTGAAGATGCCTCGATCACAGGAGGTAAACCTGTGTGGGACCCGACTGCAGGGGTAGGAGAAAAATAGTCTGCCATGGCAACTGCACCATGTGTCCTACCCATTAAGGCTTCAAACATGCAATATGCATCGTGTTCCATGAATCTCTCAGACAGGAGAATACCCAGCTCTCCTTCAGCCCCATAAGCATCGCTTAGCAACACAATGGTTTGTAACTCAGGATCAAGTTCATCAAGGCTGCAGACTTTGGCTTCACTACCTTGGAAGCTGCTCTCGTCATCAAACCCTGTTGACCAATTTAAGGATTTGTAGTTACCAACCAAATCGCTGGCAGGAAAGGACAAATCATCAAACTTGTCGGTAAAATGGTCTTCGTGGAGCTTTCTTATGGAGTACAGACGTTCGACATCAATATGAAGAACGTACAACAAAGGAGCCAATAATTCATGCATACCTGTAACAAAATACAAAAAGAATAAAAAGAGAGAGTTAAACAAACTAACAGAGAATAAAACAAGATGAAGGTAAATCAATGAAAGATGAATGTAAAGTAATATACTGAGGTAGCTTGCCTTGTCCATATCCATACTCTGGATGTCTAATGCACCACAATAGCAGAATCCTTCTGAGCATGCCTTGACATGATGGAGTTTGGAAGTAACTTCCATCTTCTGGATATAAACGTGATAAATCCTGGTCAACCATTTTCTCTAGCTCTGCATTCCGGAAAAAGCGACCCCACATACTATCTGTAATATCCAGTCACGGAATTAGTTTGGGAAGGAAAGAATCCAATCCAAAGCGTACAGATCATTATAGTCTCAATTTTGGATTTCTTAACATTTTTGACAGTCTAGATACAGCGAGTGCTTAACCGACGTCCAGTAGCAAACTTCCAAAGGACAGATAAATAGCAAATACAAGTAAAGGTACCTGGGTTTTGCGATAACGGGTTGTCCATAACAAGGTTGGGAGAGCTACTAGCCTCTTTGGGAAGTGGATCAACCAAAAGGCGTCTTCTCAAACCAGCATATCTGCAGAAACATTAACAACAAAAGGTAAATAACAAGATCACAGATTGTTAAGCCACACTACCATATTTTTTTTACCAAGACCGTACACGTAAAACCTCTTTCATTTTAAGTAAACCGACAACACTATTCTCCGCAGGAAACACAGGTGCCTAAATGAAAATAACAGTGATACTAGTCATCCTTTAGAAAGGTGTGCTCCACTTAGCGCCTCAAAACATATACTCATAAAGTTATCCCCTGATACAATCCTACTGATCAAAACTACAAACACACAGTAGCAGCCATGACAATCAAAATTTTGACAATTCAACAACATCAAGCTAGAAAATTTTGTTCCTTTCCCATGAAAACAACAATATTTTACATATATTAAGAAAGAGTACCTTCTACGGCAATCGGCAGTAACACGACGAAGAACATCAATAGAAGTAGAAGAAGGCAACACCCCTAAATTGACACGCCATTGAACACCTCTAAGATCAGAGAATCTAGAATCAGCACGAGCTTGTTGTTCAGGTCCTTGAAAATCAACAACTAAAGGAGAAGGATCAGAAATCTGAGACTCAATTTGAGCTCCAGATATCATCTTTCTCCTTTCAAACACCCAAAACCCTTGATTTTTCTCCTACAAATTCTGAAAAAAAATATCTGTAATAATTCTTATAAAGATGAAACCTTTTGAGGCAATTAAGATGAAATAAATGAAGGGTTCCAACGGATCAAAATTCAATCAATATAGGAGGAATTAGAGGGAGAGGATAAGGAGAAAAAAAAGGGGTTAAATTAATCTCTCTAAATTACAGGAAGGGAAGGATAAAATGGCGGAATTTAGGGTTGAAATTTGAGAGACAAAATCTAATAATCATGTCTCTCTTTTGATTTAGAGAGAGAAAGAGGAGGAAGAGGATCAGAAGTTTGTTTCTTTGGAGAGGGGAGAAGAAGAAGAATACAGAGGAGAAGAGAAAAAGTATGTAGTTGGAATTATAAGGGGAAGGGGAAATTGAGCTGTCTTCAGATTCTTATTTCTTCACCACCATTAACTTACTCAAACCCTCCTTTTTTTTTTCTCTCTCCAGAAAATCCTGTTGATGAAATGAGAGAGAAAGAGTCACCACGGCCCCCCTGAGATTAATATGAGAGAGAAAGACAGAGTTGTATACAGTAAAACTACCCTGCTTCATTTTATATTAACCAAATTACCCCTAATTAATTACTTGATTTTTTCTGTTTTTTTTTTTTTTGGTTTTTTTATTGTAACTGCTTATTTTAATTATGTGTTTCATTTATTTTTTAATATTGGGTAAAGAATATTATTACAAAAATCTGGTTTGGAAGCCTAGCAAGATGCTAAGGCCGGTTCTTATGGGCGATAGTTTGCCATTTTTGCACCCATTATGGAGCTGGCAAACCGGCCTGGTTAAGTGGCAAATTCGCCACTTAGCCAGGCCAAGTCAAGTTTCTACCGAGCGGTCGAGTCTCGACCGCTCGGTCAAGGCTACACTGTTAGGTGTTTACCACACCGATAGCGGCTCTTATAAGACCGGTCGGTTTAGTTTACACCGCTAAGTAGATATTGATCCAACGGCCATAAATCTCCCCCCTATAAATACCACATTCCTCTACCATTTTAACTCACACCTTCTCTTTTCTACTCTTCACATTTGTTAATCTAAAACAAATTTCATCATCCAACTCTTTCATTCACTCGTATTGTATAATTTCTTTAATATGTCTCAATCTAATACTAAATCTAATAAAACTAAGAAGATTAGGGGTGCAAAATTTACCGTAGCCGAAGATGAAAGCATTTGCAGAAACTATGTGTTCTATACACAAGATAGTGTCGATGGTGCCCATCAACAATCTACCAAGTTGTGGGATAACATATTTGCTTAATTTCGTGAAGAAACTATGAACATCAACGATCGTGATGCAAATGGATTTTCCGGTCGCTTCGTTATAATCAACGCCCAAGTTGCCTTGTATGTCGCTGCTCTAATGCAAGATGGTCGTGATCGAGCGAGCAGTCTTGTCGATGTTGATGTCGAACTGATTGGCACCATAAACATGGGAAAAATTTTGCTTATGAAAGTTGTTATCATATTTTGAAAGTGTTACCTAAATATAATTCAAAAGTGTTAGCAAACATGCAGAATGTACCTGCAAGTTCACTATACACTTTTTCTCCTTCAACACCAGGTTCACAACCATCTCAAACATCTCATCTCCCTCTGGAGAATCCATTTTCTTCACCAGAAACCACAACAAACAACAATTCCAACTTGAATGTCAATACTGCGATTAAGAGAAAATTATTAGGAAGAAACGCTGCAAGAGCAGCGAGAAAAGCTGCCCAAGAAGGAGAAGCAAGTGAAGGAGGAGGAGGTGTTTTTGATACTTTGATAGAGCATCAGAAGATTGCCGAAAAACAAAGAGATGTAGACCGGCAGTTCTTGACTAGGGAGATGAAAAAACATCGACAAACTCAAGAGAAATTTGTTTCAGACTATGACAAGAATAAGATTCTAAATGCAAACACCATAACAATGAATCCCAGACAATATATGGTATGGGAGATGGAGATGGATAGGTTAGCAAAGGAGTTGGAAGAAAAACGAAACAAGAGAAATTTGGAAAACAATTTGGAGTTCAAGCTGAAGATGAGGAAGATGAAGACCAAGATGAAGTAGTGCCACTTAATTAATTAATGTATCAGCTTTAATTTTAATGAAGATGTAGTAGTTATGGTGAATGAAATTGGTTCTAGTTTTTTCCTTACAAATTGTTCTAGTTTTTTCCATTACAAATTGTTCTAGTTGTTTCATTACATTAAAACTTAAACTTTTTTTTTTCATTACATTAAAACTTAAACTTGGCAACATGCATGAAAACTATGGAACAATTAAACAATTTAAAAAAAATTAAATAAATAAATATATATATATATATATATATATATAATAACAAATGAAACAACACTATTCAATTCGTCCTCCATCTCTTCCAAACTCAGCCCACAGATTCGCTCTAAGATCTTCCCTTAACCTGTTATACAGAGTTCTGTTCTCAATATGACTGGTCATTTGCGCATAGTTTCTTGCAGGTAATCCTCTTGCTGGTATAATCTCAGGCCTTAAGTCTTCATCTTGATGGTTAGTCCAATTCTAATTACGACGAGTTTCCTGGATAACCATGTTATGCATAATGATGCAAGTCAGCATAGTCTTATGCATTTCACGAGCACTTAGACCACGATAAGGCCCACAAATTATTGCGAACTTCCGCTTCAGAATTCCAAAATCCCGTTCCACATCCTTTCTCAGATTCATTTGTTTACCATTGAAATATGAGTATGAACGACCCATTTCACTGGCAGGTGGCTGATGGTAACATTGAACTAAAGTTGATCATTTTGGATAAATTCCATCTGCAAGATAATAACCATGAGTGTATTGATTCCCGTTGATACTAAAATTTACCCGAGGAAAAATTCCATACTTTAAATCTTCAAACAAAGGCGATTTGTGTAAAACATTTATATCGTTTTGAGATCCCGGGAGACCAAAAAAAGTGTGCCATATCCAACAATCATAAGAAGCAGCAGCCTCAAGGATAACGTTTGGTTTTGCGTAATGACCCTTATACTAACTATCCCAATATGTAGGGCATCCGGTCTATACCCAATGCATGCAATCAAGACTACCCAACATTCCGGGAAATCCCCTTTCCTGATTTTGCTTTAATATTTCACTAACATCTGCGTCAGCTGGTTTTCGTAAATAGGTTGGACCAAAATGATTAATAATTATTTCGCAAAACAACGAGTTTTGGCAATGCGAAGGTACTCATCATTAGAATCTGGAGGTCTGCCATATCCTAGAATCCTTAAGGCCGAAGTAACCTTTTGTTCAGGGCTATGACCCCTAATATTGAGTGCATCATATTGATAATTAAATTGAGGTTCTACCTGACAAAGCTCACCAATAATCTTTAGCACCAAATGTCGGGGCATGCGGAATCGGCCTTGGAAATTTTCATCAGAGAACACACAATCGGGAAGAAATTAATCGTACATCAGCTTCTCGTGCCATTCATCCCAACCCCGGTACGTATATCTTCTTGTGAACACTTCTTTTAGCTCTGGATCTCTAGGTATTTGTCTCGATAAATATAGCTGCAACAAGTCATCTGACTCATCATCAATTTGTTTCAACGCCTGAACGAATATTCGTTGTTGTTCTTCAAATCGATCTATATGAATACGCACTTCTTTGTCAGAAGAATCCATTGAGTTGAAAATAAAAATTAAATAGATGATTAAAGGTACAAAAGAGTAAGATGATAGAGTTAATGAGAAAATGAGGTGTGATTAAATTGAATTGGATGGGGTGAATTTATAGGGAGACGGGGTGGGGGGGGGGGGGGAATAGTCGTTACTTCACCATTTCATAAGCGACGATTACTAGACCGACAGGTTTGAAGAAGACCACCAGCGGTCGAGTCTCCATCGTTAGCGGTGGAGTATCAACCGTTGGCGGTCTTCTTTAAACCTGTCGGTTTAGTCTCAACCGTTCGGTGGAGACTCGACCGCTTAACTTCTTCCCCATAGTGGCGCGACCAGTTTTCCAGGCCAGCTGGCATGGCATATGAAGGGTTTAGCCAACAGCCATAGGAACCGGCCTAACATCGTTTATATTAGTTGAACAAGTTGTCGTGCTAGCCTACCATCTGGCCTCATGAGGAACCAACCAAGGGAGCTGAAGCGGATATGGGTTGATTATGTTCTAAAGGGGCAAGCTAACTCTACCTTCCATGTCAAATTCTGCAGTATTGCTTCATCGACGACTCGAATCTGGGACCTCCTAGAGCCCGTCAAACCTTTGAGGAAGGGGGATGACTAGCTGAGTTATTTACCCGTTTTAAGGAGTTAGTTGGGAGCCTAGCAATTAACTGAATTTCCACCCTTTTATGAATAACAACACCTAGTTTATGAAAAAGATAGTATACATCCTCAGATGTAGTCTTATGTCTGTATAAAAAGTTGTGAAGGCGCTTCAATAATCTGACGTCGTCTTCGCTGAGCTCCCACAGAGTGGACAACGTGAGGACATCATAACCATATTCATGTCTCAAGCACTGGTCTAGATATTTATTGATTTTTATTTTGTTGTTTTCTTTAGTATGGCATGCGGGGCGAATAGCTTGTTTGGATACCACTTCAAACTTTTTTTTTTTTTGTTACTTATGGGAACAAAAAAAGCCAAAAGTTATTTTGATACACAATTTCAAAATCACTTCTACGAGCAAATAAGTTGATATTATGTGAAGCAATATGTTTTTGTTTCTAGATTCTGCTTATGGTATCCAAACACCATAAAAATAAATGCAACCTACCATCCCTAATAATGAATCCATCTCGGCTTGATAGAGGGATCTGACAAAAAATCGGCTTAATCCAACCTGTCATCCTTAATAACGGCTAGATTGATTGAGGAGATCGGAGAAAATAAGATATTAGTGGGAATCGATTCCCTTATCTTCCACACGCATTGTGGATAAAAAGGAACAAACATTAATACTGTACTAGATAATAGAACTCGAGATGGTCTGTTAGATTTTGATGGACAAATGGGTTGATAAAGGCTGCCTAAAAGACATATTCCCGGTAATTTTCAAAACTTGCAGTTATAAACAAGTTATTGTGAGAGACTCTATAGTAAATAGTAATTGGTTTTGTGAACTTTGGAATCATCTAAATGCTAACAAACAGATGGAGTGAGATCTTTTGCAAAAGGATTTGCTAGTGCTTCAAGGTTAATGGATGAAGAAGATATAGTTCGGATCATGGATGGATTTAACACTAAGAAATGTTATGATGCATTATTTAGTAATCATCTTCAGTGTAACTTTCAGCAACATGTGTGGAAAAAAATTATTACTCCGAAAGTAAGTTTCACGCTATGGGCAATTTTTCATAATTCATTTCTAACTAGAAAAAAGCTAAGGAGTATAGGGATAAATATTGCAAACGATAAACATATCTTATGTAATATGAAGTGGAGAATGATCTACTTCATTATTCTTACTCTTTTGAAGTATGAGATTAATTCATCAAGGCATTTCACATTTATTGGCCAATATCTGCAACTGTAGCTCTGAAAAAACGGGGGTCTAACAACTACACCCAATATTTCGTTTAGGCAATCTGTATGTACTAACTCCAATATAATTTCAAGGAAATCAACTAAACAGTCAGACTCAAACAATGGAAATATATCCAAGAGTTATATCTCTATTTCTCAATATAATCTGCAATCAAATAGAAAGAGTTCTGTGAGCCTGATTGATATGAGAAACAACTTGAACGGTACCAAAGACCCAATGTTCAAGTGTCAATCAATTTATTTCAACAACCAAAGGTTGGACTATATAATTGATTGAACTACGCACAACCTGTGATATTTCAATTATATAGAAAATATAATGCGGAAAAGAAATAACATAGACACCAGAAATTTTGTTAACGAGGAAACCGCAAATGCAGAAAAACCCGGGACCTAGTCTAGATTTGAACACCATACTGTATTAAGCCTCTACAGACTCTAGCCTACTACAAGTTAACTTCGGATTGGAATGTAGTTGAGCCCTAACCAATCTCACACTGATCAAGGTACAGTCGCTTTCCTTACGTCTCTGAATTCTAGCAGGACTCTACGCACTTGATTCCCTTAGATGATCTCACCAACAACTAAGAGTTGATACGACCCAAAGTCGAAGACTTGATAAACAAATTTGTCTCACACAAAAAGTCTATTGAATAGATAAATTTGTCTCCCACGGAAATACCTACGAGTTTGGTTCGTCTTTTGATAAATCAAAATCTTGTAGTTAGAACAGAACCAATTGATACACCGGTCTTATATTGCCAAAGAAACTGACCTTTTAGTAATATCAATCACCTCACAATAACTTAATAATATGGTAGTGAAACAAGTTATTGTGGAATCACAAAGAATGAGACAAAGAGCTTTGTGATTACTTTTTATCTTACCTATCGGAGATTAAATCTTGAGCAAATCTTAGAGAAGATAGTACTCAATACGATAGAAAAAATTAAGATCAAAACACACAACTACAGAGAAAATAGTTGGGTCTGGCTTCAGAATCCCAATGGAGTCTTTAATTAGTCGTTAACCTATAATGGTTTTAGGAAAAACATAGGTTAAAGGAGAATCGACTCTAGTCGCAACTAGTATCACACAAGAGGTGTGGGGATTAAGTTTCCCAGTTGCTAGAGTTCTCCCTTATATAGTCTTCAAATCAGGGGTTGATAACTTTGGGACAAAGCAATCAATATTCACCGTTAGATGATAACCTGATCTAAGACTCAAGCTAAGTTTGCTTGAAACCAAAACAATATCTCTCCACCGTTAGATGGTCTTAGCTTGTTACACACAAACGAAATGTACCTTCATTTAGATATGGGTAACCGTACCTAAACGTGTACACTTAGTTGGCTCAACAATAGTTAACCGAAGTTAGCCATATGAACACTTTCATATCAACCTTGTTCATCTTAACACAACTAGTTTAAATGACTTAAATGAAACTAGTTATAGAGTTGTTCAATTGTTTATATTCTCATAGAAGTATACAAGACACAATTGAAGCAAAATCGGTTTTGATTCACTCGAATGAATTCATGAACATTATAGCCACGGTTTGCAAAGATTGCATTCCTTAATATATAAATGTATTAGTTCATGAGTATGTAAACATACTTAACCGATTTTAGAACTTAATCAACACAAGTATGCAAACGGGTACGTATACTTTAGTTCCCGGACTTGGTCTTGTTCGCCAGTATGCAAACGTGTACGCATACTGTCGTTCATGACCGAACTCAGTTGAAATCAGTACGCATACGTGTACGCATACTATAGTTCCCGGACTTCAACTGTTGAATCAGTACGCATACAGGTATGCATACTAAATCCCCAGACTTGGAATACACTTGCAACAGTTAGCATACAAGTACGCATATTGTGATATATCCAATCAATTGTTAATTGTTCTAAACTCCCATTTCAATCATTGAAACATTCTTAGAAGACGACAATAGCTGTCTCACACAAAATATTAGCTTCAAAGCAATTTTCAAGTGATCAATACGAAACATTCTGAGTCTACATCAAATGATTGTCTCACACAAATCATATAAGATGTTACCAGGCAATTTTCACATGATCATCTTTTGACTTTCATCAAGAATAAAAGATGAACTTGGTTAAAGCAAAAGCTTACCAACACATATTTCGAGAAATATGCAAGCGAGTTAAACTCAACTCGAAATATCAAATGTGTATAATTTAAAGTCTATATAGTTATACGACTTTGTCTCAATAGGAGATAGAATAGAAATAGACTTCTGAATGATAGATGAGTTCAAGTCTCCACATACCTTTTGTTGATGAAGTTCCACAAGATCCCCTTAGTAGTTCTTCGTCTTCAATCGATGAACGTCGTGAAGTCTAAATCTCAACTACACATTCTATCCTAATCCGAGACATAGCTATAAGTATACTAGAATTAAATACTTATAGTTTTGGCAACTAAACTTGACAAACAATCTTGAGATAGCAACGCTTGCGAGTTTGACCGAGCAGTGCTCTAACAACCTCAATATATCGAATCATGGACATGGAATGTATGAAAAGGGAGAGGAAGAGAAGTCTTAGAAATTCTCCACTACGTTTCTATAGACACTTTGGAAGGAAAGAAATCATCGAGTCTTTGAGGCAAGACACAAAGTTTCTGTGCAAATTATCATTTTGGTTAAACAAGCAATCACCAGTCATTTCACGATCACCAGTTCATACCGACTAACCGAACCAAGACCTAGTTTCTACTTAATTTATTGACTCAGTGTTGTGGAGTTGTGGCTTAGAGACATTAAAATTCGTGGACTCTAGTATGATATTTCATAACTAGGAATCTATTTGCAAATGTGATAGATCTCAGTGTCTGTTGTATCTTGGCTTTGTTCTTTTCTTCAATATAAACCTTCTTCTTTTTTACAAAAAAAAAAAAAAAAACAAAACAAATGAAAGAGAATTTTTTACCTATTTGGTACGAGACAATTTTTGTAAAAAGATAAATTTGTTCAAATTTTATAGGATTTTTTTTTTTTTGGTAATTAAATATTTGGCCCTCTCCCCGGTCTCTCTTACTCTATCTATGGCCATGGATCTTGACAAGAAACCATTCGGCAAGGTAATGTTTGTTTCTGGTGATGTTGTAGTAAAATTCATTTTGGTGCCAATAGCATTAATCTTTGTCTCCACATTAAGAGAGGCAACTAATGAAATTATACTTTTATATATTCTTAAAAAAAATCAGGTTGACATGATATATTTTATCTTATGTGCAATAATAAGAACATTTAGTAACCTTTGTCTTTCTTCACATATTCTTAGTATCTATTTTAATTTATGGATGTTCTTAATTTTATTCATAGACTTATGAGTAGGCAATCGGTATTGTTTACAGTTTATTCGTATTCATTTTCGTATGGAAGAATTCATCTCGTAGTCATTGTTATACAATGCTTGCTTTATACTGAAATACAATCTTGATCGGTTTTGTTTTTATTCCTTTTGTAGTGTTTTTAGCTTTTAGAAAACACAATCCAAACCTACCCTACCTAATAACAAATTCAATCTCGGCTTGATCGATTAAGGAATCGAGTAAATTAAAAATCATCTTTATCCAACATACTATGAATCCAATCTCGGCTTGATGATAGATGAGATCTAAGAAAATAAGAAATCAATGGGAATCGATTTCCTTATTTTCTACACACATTGTAGACGAAAAGGAACAAGTATTACCACTGTACCAGATAATGGAACTCGAGATGGCTTATTCTAACATTAATTGGAAGATGATTTTTTTTCCCTTTCTGATGAAAGGCAAAATTTGTAAAGAGATGATTATGTTCAAATTCTAGAGGAGAAATTGAATATCTTTTCCTATAACGCTGGAAAAATTACCAGATTACTTATTACTGAGCAAAAATAGTTAGATTAATCTTAATCCCTCTAATAATATTTACATTTTATCAACAAATTAAGGAATTCACTGTATTTGTTCTGTTAGGTCTGATTCCAAAATAACTTTTGAAAAGTTTATCTTTTCCGCACATCTAATGATTTCAAGAATTGTCATGCATTATATTTTCTCAGCAAAAAATGTTTCATCGACAATACACGTCTTTCGGTGAGAACAACAACATCATCAACTACTACGATTTGGATGAGTATTTTGCCCAATCCAGATATGTCAGAATTACTTTTGTTACCTAAATTACTTTATTCTTGACAAAAACCCCTGAAAGATGGTTGAATTTTCATGTGAAACCAAAATTTTTGCTTAAAGCAAATTCGTTGATCAACTAAACTTTTAGAAAAATACTACTCCAAAGACCTAATTAATTGTTTTGTTTTATATGGATTGATATATTGGAGCATCCCCAATGGAGTATGGGTTTTAAAAAATATTGATGTCACCTAGGATTTTAGAAACTCTCAACAAAACAAACCTCACCAGTGGTGGTTTGATAATCAAAATTTAATATGACGTGGAAGTTTGAGTTTGGAGGAGAATATGGGTTTTCGGAGACTCCCATCCATACCCACGTCATCAATTTGTTATTATTTTAATTAATTTGTTAGATTTTGTGAAATATTTTTTCTATAAATAAGCGACAAGTATATCAAAATAGATATAGATACAACTACCACTGAAGATGCTTATCAAAACAAGATTTGTATTTGGATTGTATGTTATTAAATACCTTTTTTTTTTAGGTCTCCACATATAATAATTACCCATACTCCATTGGAGATGCTCTTATGAACCGAAAGGGTTGGTATCCCCCTTACAAAATTAAAAAATACTCGTTTATTTTGCTAATCCGAAAAAAAATATATATAAAATAACACCGACCAAAACTTTATATTTAAATACAAGAGGTTGGATTATTTGGTAAAACATCAAAGAAGAAAACACTGTTCCCCCTTTCTTTGTCGAGTAACTTGAAAATATTCTTTCGCATCTTTTCTTTCGGCTTCGATGAGTTCAGCCTAATAAAATATTTTGAAAGATCTAAAATGTTTGTGTGCCAATAAATAAAAACGAATTACTAACCAATTAGCGGTTAACATTTATGTCTAAAATGCCAAAAGGACAGTGTTCAAATCTAAGAGAGTTACTAAATTCTTAGATCAAAGATTAAAGCTGCTTAAAAAGCCAATGAAATCTTCACCAGAAACTACATCGATTCTAAAGATATATATCAACCATTACCATATCATCTTTTCTTTGCAATATGGAGAACGTTCTAGCTAGAGGTGTAAAACGTCTTGGGCGAAGATGACCGACACAAGTCGCGTCTTCACGTGCCATGTGCCGTGGTCTTTGTCTTGTGCCAACGATTTAAACGTGTTGTCTTGCGTCTTTGTGCTTTACTTAGTCAAAAGATAGGCACGCACATTACCACGTACAAAGACACCACGAATAAACGTTGTCGTCTTTGTGCCGTCTTTGTACACGTGCTATAAACAATTTGAAATTATTTAACGTATATATTAAGTCGGACATTATCACAAGAATTTGATTAGACAACATATCATTTGAAATTATTTCAAGTAAAATTAACAAGTTTATTCAATAAATAGAAATAGCCCATCAAATATAAAATTGGATTATTGTCATGTAAATTAAAGTTCTAGTTAAATATAAGTGACTACATTATAACAACGATATTGAAATATATTTTCCAAATATTAACGTATTATATGTGTTGTTATAGATAAGCCAACATAAAATGTTAAAAACTAGCTAGAATAGTGACTCCTTTGTGAAATATACAAAAAATATGAGGTATTATGCCTTGTTATATGGTGTATTTGTACATGTTATGACGTGCTCTCTTAACATCTTTGTCTTTGAAATTTGGGCCACGTGCTTATCCGTCTTAGCGTGTTGTCTTTGTGCTACTCTGTGCCAATTAGTCAAACCCAAGACGTCCCATTTAACTAACGTGATGTCTTGCGTCTTTAAGCTAAGTCACGTCTTTAAAAGTGAACGTCTTCAAATTTTAGCGTCTTTGTCTTTGAAAAATTTGTCTCGTGCTGGCACAGCCCAATTTACACCTCTAGTTCTAGCATACTGGCTTTGTTGCCCTACCTTGAAAATGTTCATGGAAGCGTACCACCACTTTTGGCAACAAGGTTGATACAGCCAATCTTGAACATAAAATCTTGGACACAAATAATTAAGTGTTGCCATGACTTTTCTCCTTTTGTGTTTTTGGCATGTAATGTTGATTGGCCTAAATTGTACCGGTGGGACACGTCGGTGAAATGACACTGACCAAGACGCTTAAATAATACTAATTAAGTGACTGGCGCCATATGGCAACATCAAATCACCCGATGAAAAAACCAATTTCTTTCTAGGAAATTTGGATCCATCCATTTTTCTATTTTTCTTAAGGCTTAGTCATGTGGTGTGCTAATCTAGCCGTTAGATTAGTGGTCCACGTCAGCCTATGTTGCATAGACACTGACACGGGACACGGTTACGATACGACTACAGAGACACGTTAAATCTCAAA
This sequence comes from Papaver armeniacum, assembly GCA_023531295.1. Classification (NCBI taxonomy): domain Eukaryota; kingdom Viridiplantae; phylum Streptophyta; class Magnoliopsida; order Ranunculales; family Papaveraceae; genus Papaver; species Papaver armeniacum. The sequence goes on along the minus strand of JAJJWW010014729.1, from coordinate 281,979 downwards.
AAACTGATTACGGCGACACGTTATATATATTACACATATATCATTAAATTGAGATTGTACACTAATCGTCTCAACATAATAATTATTCTTATTTTCAGAATACTTATTAACTAATAAAATAAAATTAATAATAATGAAATTATGATCAAATTTTTCATAAATAATGTTTATATTTGACAAAAAGACGAATAAATTAGCTTCACACTTAGTTTAGTTTGATTTTCCAAACCAAAATTAATCATTTATGGTGTGTCCGGAAGTGTCCAAATAGTGTCCGCAAAGTGTCAAATGTCGATTTCTACGGGAAACATGATGTGGCATGTCCATCGCGTGTCGGGAAGTGTCGTAACCGTGTCGTGTCCGATTATGTGTCCGACACGGTTACGGCATCTTTCTAGGTGTGTCCGTGCAACATAGACGTCATCTAGGACAACTTCCTAAGTCCTATGATAGTTCTAATCTAGCATACTAGATGCATTTGAATCATTCTATTAAAAGTAGATTTAGGAAGTCACTATTTGAACCAACTCAGCCGTCAGATCAAAAAATAAATCTAGATGCGCTGAACCATTCCGCGAAAATGTGATTTTGATTGCGTTGAACCAATCAGCGCAACTATCTCGCTACTACTTCAACTGCGAGCAAATGCTAGGAGAGAGAACTAGTGTTAACAAATAGACAACACTTTTTATTTTAAACTGCAACACTTTTTGGCTAATCTAACAGCCAAATCTAGCCCATAGGACTTAGTCTTATGATAAAAACTAAGGAATATATACTAAGAAAGAAAATGATCAGATTAAAGTTCCACATGATTTCCTTCCTGCATCTGCTAATTATACTTTCTTATGCATTAGGAAATTCTGAATTTAGGAAATCAAATTAGAGATAACTGGTTATATAGAATGACATGCAACAACTTATGCTTTACGATTTAACTTAATGTGTTATTACCAATAAAATAAAATAAAATAAAAACAACCTAGTTAGAAATATGGAGCAACAAAGTATTTTTCAAGTTTACACGCTCGAAGGTACTTTTCGAGTTTAAACACCCGTTAAATATGAGTTTTAACGCAATTGTTTTCTTTATCCATTTGAAAAAATTACTTAAATAGGCTTCGTGATATAAAAGTTTATGTAAATTTGACGATTTATTTTGAAAAATATCAGTGATAAACTTGGCTAGTACGTAAGCATCAATTTTTGTGGGGATAAATGAAAAATGTAGCAAATTAGAAAGTCCAATCATTAAGTAAACCTCTTATAGCTCGTCAGTATCTTGTAAGGTCATGGGATAATTATGGATCACGAAACAACTTTTGTATCACGGAAAAATTTGTGAACCAAAATTTAAGGCACATTTTGGGTAATAATGGTAGATTACATTGTAGATTTTAGGTCTCAAAGGTTATAAAATTTGATTTTGGGTTATATTGGCATATTTCAACTCATTTGGTTGAGGTGACTTGAGTAACAAGACAGATGTTATGTAACACCAACAAACTTTTTCACAAGATAATTTCTAGGACATGTGGTAGATCATGTCATTAGAGGTACTAGAAAGCAAAGTTTGGATCAAAAATAAATTTGTGTTCCAACAACAACTTCTAAGATACAATGCAAAATTTAGGAAATAACCTGAAGCAAAAGTTAAAGCGGTTTTGGGTCAATCATAAATTTTAGGTTGTAAAATACATTTTAAGTCACATAACATACATTGGGTCCTATCGACATTGTTACATGGAAAATTCTGGAACAAACTAGTCTCGTTCGAAGTACGCCTTTAATTGGTATTTCTCTATTATATAAAGGCAAATATGACTGGTGAAGTGGGATATTTTTCTTCTGGTTTTTCCCTTGCCTTTATAATTTTCTTAAAAGAAAGCCAAACTATATTTGGGGCGTAACTCCATGCGTATTTAATCTTATTATACTTTTTTTGTTATCATAATATATCCCACTTTTTATATAAAAAAAGTATTAAATTTTACGTATATGATTGTGCGTACATAATAATTATTAGGGGTTAGAAAAGTTTGTACGAACTAAAGTTAGATTCTTCATGTGGTGTGCAGTTCAAAGTAAGATTTTGATGAGGCATGAAATTAGCGAGCGCTTATTCTTCCTGTAATGAGCCTGAGTCGACGAACCATCTCTTTATCCACTGCACTTTTGCTTCAGCCTTGTGGAGCTTTATGCCTTCTCTATGGTTATTAACAAGGCTAAGTTCTTGCTATTCTCATGGGCATTATTTTTAGAAAATTTGGAGACATTTTCTTCAATTCGTTATTAGGGACCTAAAAGTTTGTAGTTCAATTGGTATTTGGTTCTTTGTGGTAGTCTGTAGGTTTTAGGCCTTCTCTCTCGTGTTTCTTCTCTTTTCTCTCTTGTATTTATACATATGTATTTCTTTTCTCTTCTTACTTGTTCCTCTTTGGGTGACACAAGAAGTCTTTTGTGCTCCATTTTTCTATCAATGAAACCTTCGCTTTATCGATCAAAAAATGCCTCTCTTTCATAAAAAAAGAACAATTAAATTTTACGTATATAATTGTACGAGCATAATACTTACTCGAATACATACTTAATTTTAATTACCATATAATTTTTAGATATTTTGTGACTCTTTCTATAATACGTAATTCACATACTTTGCTATTCTGGTTTAAACAATTGATTTTTTTTTGTCACAATAATAACACGCTCATAGGTTTAGCCGATTATTTCAGCACGCGCATCGCACATACCCAACGATCATCCTAGTTAGTCCGACCGAGCGAAGCGAGGGAGGACTCTATATATATGGTGACTTTTTGTCAATGTGAAGCATGATTTTTTTTCCAATTTGACACAAAAAGATTGGATTTGGTGTCCACGGTTAGTCTTTTTCACTTGACAAAATTGTCATTCCCTTTTAGTCCAATTACTATACCTCCTTATTATCCTATTTTTTAGGGGTATAATTGACAGCCAAACTTTAATTTTAATATAACATATATAAAAATCCGTGCCTGGGAGTTTTACAAATTTTATCTCGTTGGAATGGTTTAAGAAAAATACGCAATGAGTACAAAAAAGAATATCAAATTTAGAGTTTTTACGAAAAATTCGGAGGTGTTTATCATTTTAGGCACAAATGTATATCCGTTATGCAAACCACCAGAAATGATACATAATACTTTATGTAGCCATATTTTGGTTTATGCATCAACTTATTTTCCGTTGCAACTAATAAAACGATGTACTCCCTCCGTTTCACTTTAGGCACAATTTTCGAAAATTGAATGCATGGCCATTATGCAAACCACCACAAAAGATGCATAACACATTATGCAGCCATATTTTGGTTTATGCATCGGCTAAATTTCCGTTTTAGGAAAAATGATACTTTCACCCCGTGTCATAAAAAATGATACTTTCGCACCATATCAAGTAAAATGATACCTTCACGCCAATATTTTCGGTCGGTCGTCCCACCGTGGCAGCGGTCATCGGGTGAGTAGTAACTTTTGGGGTGATCTGTGATCAGTACAAAAACATTGGGGTAACTCCTAAGATGCCTAAATAATTACTAGATCGAATGTTGTACACACTTTTGTCTTTTGAGACAAAGGCAAATGCTGCTCCACCAAACTTCAATTAATTAGCCACAATTATTTTTGCAACTTTTGATGTATACGTGACACCTACACACACCAACCCGCCGCCACCCCCCACCAAATTCACCCAAAATTTTGTATTCTATTTGATCTTTAAAAACAACACTTAGATCTAATCTCATAATCATTGCACTATTTGTTTTGCTTTTTGTCTTTGCTGTGTAGCCCCTAAAGCCAAAACTTTGCTAATATGGTTTTGGATCTAGACCTTAATATTTTCATCTATGCGTTCCTTTTTGTTCTCCTACTATTTCCAACCAAAAATAAATGTCATCGTTTTCTTTTTGTAACTATAGTATACGAAACCATCAAAGGGAAACACATGCAAGAGCAAGACAACAAGTGGTTTGCACTGCTTTAGCATGATGTGGCATATCTTGAATGGATATCTACTATCCAGTGTAGGACAAGAGAGCAATCTGGTTGAACTCAGCATGACCAGGCGTCGGTTGAACGGATCTATCCAATCCTATGTAGCACGTAGAAGATAATAATTTAACGCTGTCACTGTAATAAGTGACAAAATTGTTGGGCGATGGTATAGTGACCTGATATACCAAATTCTATTTTATCTTTACCTATCAAGAAAAAGATAAAAGAATATTTCATATTTTTAAAACTCAAAAAGCTATTTTGAATGTCCAAATGGACTACACAAAGATAATTTTATGATGACCAATCCCGTAAAAACCAATAAAATAAACATCAACAAAAACGACGGAGATAAAAGTACACAAAATTGGTTAAAAAGACCAAAATCAATAATTCCTGGGTAAAAAAGACATTTAGATTTTGATATTGTTTAAATGGACAAAAATATAAAAATAGCCAGGATGTAACAAGTTTCATCCTACCCATTTTCAAATTTTTTTTCTTATTTTTTATTTACATCAGGATGCATCCAGTTTTATCCTCGCTATTTTTTAAGTTTAAGCCAGGATGAATCCAGTTTCATCCTTGCTATTTTTTTTGTGTCCAATCACCCATGATAATTTTTACTCGTCCATTTGAACCATGTTTTAATTTTTTTTGGACAAATGACCCATTTTCCGATAAAAGTAACTAGTGGATCTCATCTCCAGGAGATTAGCTGGAGCCTAGTTATTTTGTGTGGCTGGGTTTTTACCATGTTTACATTTTTGTTTGTTTTACGATTGAAATGAATGCTAAATGGGGCGGCTCTAAATAACATTAAATAAATATTTGTTGACGTGAAATTTGATAATATAAATAAAGCACTTGAAAACTGCCAAGCATTAATTGATCTTAGGTTTACTTTATTTTTCTATTGAGATAAAGCTATATACTATGTGGTGGATCCAAGGGAATATCAAGAATTTACTAGCAGCTAACCATAAATGGAGTGTAATGAGATTGATTGTTATCATTGACAAACAACCAAATTAAATAAAGGTTTGGGGCACTTGTACATTGATTTGGATAAGCATCTCAAGGATTTTTTTTTAATGACTAATCGGTGCCGTCTGTATTAGGTTTGCATAAAAGATTGATTTTTAAAAGGGGACAATTAGGATTTTGTTTATGAAGATGAAGATGGGTTCTCTTTTAGTTAATTATTGGTTATGTTTAGGTGAACTTAGAGATATCAATCAATACACTACTAGTACAAAAGAAACACAAAAGAAAAATGGAGGTTCAACTCGGTAAGAATGAGAGAGCCAAAAGAAGCAACAGTTCTGGAACTATTTTTGCTTCATTGATATTTCCGGTCAGTTACATGGTTTAAAAAACTATTCAACGAAACTATCTCGCTACTAATTGGAATGCGAGATATATCTAGAAAAAAAATAATATTAAAGAATGGGCTACATTTTTTGTGTAATACGCAACACTTTTTTTTTACACACAATTGGTTAAAAAGACCAAAATCAACAATTCCTGAGTGAAAAAGACATGTAAAATTTGATACTGTTTAAATGGACGAGAATGTAAAAATAGCCAAGATGTAAACAGTTTCATCCTACTCATTTTCAAATACTTTTTTTTTATTTTTAATTTACATCAGGATGCATCCAGTTTCATCCTCCCTCTTTTTTAAGTTTAAACCAAGATGAATCCAGTTTCATTTTCTTGCTATTTTTTTGGCGTCCATTTCACTCATACTAATTTTTACTCGTCCATTAGAACCATAATTTAAAAATTATCATTAGAACCATAATTTAAAAATATTTGGACAAATGACCCATTTTCCGTTTTTCTAGTCTAATCTAGTCCATATGATTTAGTCTCTTTTATTAAGCTGGATCTTATCCTTGCCACCGTACTTGCATGTCCTTACTCAAGGGCATGAACTTCGTGTTGATTTGAAAATTGTCAGCTAGCAATCATGCTTGAAGAATGATGGTCAAAACAACAACAGCCAATTATCTTCCGCACCACCACTTGAGCCACACTACAGATGCTATTCCACAAAGCATTAATGATGATGTAGCTGATGATGTTAATCTTTTCTTAGGTGCATTTTTTCTTTGCGATTTTTACAAATGCGTCAAGAATCAATGAACATCATCGGCTACATCATCATCAATACTTTGGCTAAATTTTAGTACATACCATAAACGATACAAGAATTCAATACGTTTGTCAGCAAATAAATTCGATATCCCGTTTTCTTGTTGGTTTTGAATAAACGGACAAGTTTTGAGGTGTAATTGATAACGATATATGTGGAGGAACGTACTACAGTCTACTTCATTCGACCTAACTTGCAAGCTATTATAACTACTATATATTTTTCTATATTATTATTCAAACAAGCTGTCAATGGCCAGAAAATATATGAAGACGAAGATTAAGATGAGGAACAAGACGTAACGTGAACAATCAGTCAAGCTTCTAGATGAAAGAATGTTTTTCATCTCATTCAAGAGAATTTAACAACTTGCCCGAAAATGCAAACAAGTTTCCTGGCTTGACCAAAAGTCTATCTCTATATATGTTTGGTTGCACTGCCGTGGAAGATAGCATTCACGGTTATGTGGAAGATAACTGTATTTTTTTTTGGAGTGCTTATCTTCTTATTAGGGACGGACCCATGATTCTCCATTGGATATGGCTGGAATGTAATACTCGATAATGCGGTCGGAGGCCGCGGCAGTTTTTTTTTGGAACACATTGTATACTTAGTGGCCAAATAGTGATCCACCCATAAAATACCAGATAGCTAAGCTAGGGGAAAAAAAAGTTAAAACGAACACAAATAACAGCAAAAACAAAGTGATTACCAAAAGATATTTTTATACAGAAGAAAATAAGAGTAGAAATATATTGAGTGGAAGAAGATTATTTACCTTTTACATGACTTCAATTTTGATCACCTCATAGTATGGGCTAAAAATCACATACGATTAGCTAACTATAACTAATATGTGAGCTAAACATAAAATTTAACCTAATTTTCTATGCTAATTTTTTTACCACAAAATCAGGGACGGGCTATAGCCTCCTTTAGCCCCTTGCTAGGCCCGTCCCTGCTTCTTATACAAGGGTTGCGTACAACTAAATAATAATATAATATTTTTTTTGTCGAGGGAGGTTTCCCTTATATGTTTACTTTCACACTATCTTACACAATATACGTTATTTTTGTGAATAAAGATCAAACAATAATGGATTTGACACTAATATTTTGGAAATATGTTCCTCTTACTTCGTACCAAAAATGAATGTATTCCTACATACTAAGCCTCATCGTCTACCAATCTTAATTTTACTACGTAGAAGATTTTCTCACGGGTCATAAGCCCTTCATTAAGCAAAGCAATTAAGAAAAAAATTATTTTGATTCTAGATTTCTTTAAAACTATTCAAAAATATTTTGTCCAAAAAGATAGATCTTAGCTGAATCCACTCCCAAGCCTAAGCCCGACCCCTTAAGGCGAGTGGGTTGATTAAGGGTCATACTTGGAATTCCAAGAATTCTAGTATTACGGAGAACCTTCCTCTTTTAGTTTATCATATGCGTAGGACTAAAGGTAATATTTCATTCACGATAATGAAAAATACCTAGTGAACCTTTGTGACCCATGGATCCCAAGTACAAATCATACTAAGACCATACAATTATATATTAAAAAGTTAATTTTCTCCAACAATCCTATACATGAAAGAAATCTCGATAAAATCAGAAATCGGAAAGCTAGAAATACCACTATAATCAAAAGGTGTCCATGAGGTAGTGAACCTTTCCTTTGTGAGAAATTACCGGAACTAATTGATAGTTGGTGAACGCGGTATTGGACTTCCATCGTTTGGTGTAGTTTATCATGACTTCCACAAATGATATATTTTTTCTAGGCAGTGCCAAGTTCGTGTTGTTTTGTCTATTTTGGCAATGCTGGACTATCCTGTTTCATAGAATGCTATAGAGAATCCACTTTATTCTCATTGGAAGCGATCCACTTCCACATTCAGATAGGTAACTTATCAAGAGTGTTCTGATACGCCACAGTTCATAATAAAGCTAACAAAATCTCATTAGGACTTTTAAAGAAGTCATCCTTCACATGTAGTCACACTATCAGATCTGATGGAGTGAATGCTCGTTCGAACCCACATACCTCCGTATGTCAAGTATGTTGTCATATTTTAGGTGCCACAACTATTTCTAGATACTGGTCTACTAAAGTCAACTTTGGTATAAAATAGATTAGGTAGTCAAGTCATATGAACTGATGAAGAATTGAAGATCACACGAAGATATCAATTTGAAGAATCTTCATCAAGGTAAATAAAGAAGACCAGTCATTCCTTTTGAACTCATTTCCATTGATCCATATCTATCTATCTTTCTGATTGTAGCAAAGTGCTCATTCAGTGGATCAAAATCTATGACGGTAAAAATACATTTGTATATACACCCGATGATAATTGAGCCTAGTATTTTAGTGAGAATATCCATTAATCTTGAAAATCTTATCGTCTTGAATTAAATGAAAAGATTAATCCAACGAGCGATGAATCACTACGAAATTATGAGTGATTTACTCAAACTAAAAAAGTGTGGCTAAAAGTTGATTTTGGGGTTAGAAGGGATAAAGATCCATGAACTTTGTTTGCAACATTGAGTTCGCGTGTGTTCGCGAACTCAACCTCATAATTGTGAATAAAGCCCTTTTTAGTCAAGTTTTTGATGGTTACTCTCCTAGGCGAGGTGGTTACTCTTTCACATGCAATCTATTGCCATATTTTGGCTCGTTTCTTAACCATGTGATGCAGTTATGATTTCGTAACCCAAGTTCTAATTTATTTTATTTTATTTTATTAAGAGATAATTTTTACTAAACCTTGAAATTGCTTGAACTTTAAGAAACTCTTTGCTTCAATTTCAAGCAACCTAGGCTTGGTCATTCAATATAAAAAGATGATTCATGTAGCTCTAAAGATTATCCCTTTGAAAAAATGTGTGGGAGATGCATAGGTTGTTTTCCACTTTTTTCGTTGTTCAAGAACAATGGTGAGACTTTGAAGACTTCACTTTGGGATCGCGAAGCACGATTCACCTGGTTCATCTATCTCTAAAATAATATTGTGACATGTTGTTTTAGGGTGAAAAATGATGTATTATAAAGGTATTTTTTTAGGTTACAAAACCCAAAATCGTACAAGATGAGCCTATACAAAGAAATAACCATTCATCTATTGCCTAGGTCACAAAGGTGGATACGATAGGGGGGGGGGGGGGAGGATTGAGAAACTACTGCGTGATGTGTTTTGGCAGTATGGAGTTATTGAAATACTGTATGAAGGCTAGATTTATGAATGTAAATCGGATATGATCCTTATGAATATATGAAGTCATTTATTTATAGTTGTAGTGAACACACAGATTTTTGCATAAATTGTGAAAGTCGTGAGGAAATTTAGAAATGATGGTCATGAAGGTAGTGTTGAAGTTATGTTACCATCAATTACGTATGACCACTACTCCCCCGTTTTCTTAACCACTCTTAATCGTTTCCACTACTTATTACCTTCATGGGTGTGTTGATACACCGTGTATTGCTGTAAATTGATGGAAAAATACCCCAATGAAAATCCCTGTATGTGACATGTTTGATGTCTTGTAGAAAATAATTGTGATGGACCGGAAAATCACGCCTAATGCGCCAGGGCGCGCACATAACTTCCCCGATGCGCCATATTTATTCTACTTACAGGGCCTTAAAAAGTAGCCAAATGCATGTTCTTTTGCCTTTGAAAGCATGCTCGTGGAGCATGATGCAGCTAACTTAGGTTTCATACCGTTCCGACTTACCCTTGTTCTGCAAAGGGTTTAAAGCCATAGAGGTTGATGCCTATGCATTACATGCATCACTGGCCTTTGACTCCTTTTTAGGCATAATATATGCCTTGAACTTGCGCGTATGCCATTGTATCCTAATTCCACCTCTTTATCGATCTTAGGCATTGATGAAAGCATGCACTTTTCTTGCTCGTGTCAAGGGTGCATCAATCAGGCTCATGCCGCACTTTTCTTAAGCATATGCAAGCTCCGCTACTTGCATACCGATTAGCTGAATTTCCTGGCCATGCTCAATGTGCCTTTGGTACATGCCTACCTCGAACACATTGATGAAGTATGAGCATCCAAGGAATAGTACGCAACTTGTCTCATCAAGTTTGGCCACAATCATCTCTTGTATCACAATACCGAGCCAGATGATATGAAGGCCAAAAAATATTCCAGAATCATCTCGCAATTAGATGATATGAGCGACAAAGTGATGTACCGGCAATGTTGCAACTCATTGTGGCTGCCTACGTACCCTTACCTACTCTAAAGGGATCAAGCACTGGCCGTAGTTCATCACCTAAGGGACAACAACTTAAGCAAACTTGTTTGCAAGGTTGTGGCCAAGTAATAATAGTAATGGCCTAGTCCGTGTAGGCCGCTCTATCGAAATGCATCAAAGTAATGCGTATTTAATCTGCGACATGGCATAATGATGCCCATGCTTACTATGGTCCAATGGTAAGGCTACACAACTATTAAATGAGGCTAAGAATCATTTATACTCTTCTGTCTAAGCTATGAAGCTTACTTGTGCATAGTTCGCATATGCACCTTCAACTAACTACCCCTCTCTATATATGTTTTACTGACACTTTTACAATTGAAAGTAGGTAAATGACATTCACCAAGTACCATTTTTGATGTGCTTGCTTCACTAACTAACTTGCAATGTATTTTTGAATAACCAGCCATGATAGTTGTACTTCAGTTTTGCCCCACAGGCCAATTCCAATGTCTGGCCATGATGGCTGAACATTTCCTAAGCCACATACAATGAAGGGCCATAACGGCTGTACTTCCAACTTTGTCCCTTAGGCAAATCCAATGTCCAACCATGATGGTTGTACATTGCCTAGGCCATCCAGCTCTGGAATGGTGTGGTATTGGCCATAGGCCAATGACCCGCGTAATGTTCTATGTTAGCGTCACATTGCTCAAGGCCATCCTCCCATATGGCCTAATGCACCATTTGGTGCTAGATTTGCCCTTGGCCAATATAACCCATATAATGTACCATATTTGGTGCAATATTGCCCTTGGCCAATCTGCCTTCGAAATGCGCCATATTTGGCGCTGTATTGGCCTAGTCCAATATTCCTCTTAACACGCAACAGAGCTTGAGATGAAGCTTCATCTCATGCCATGGTGCATCTTTGCGCATGCACTATGCTAAAAATACGGGGTGTTTCAATTAGTTGAGTTATGGACTATTTTTGGCAGCGACGGATCCAGGAATTTATGTTTGGGTGGGCTAATTTTTTTTTTCTCGAACTCTCAACTTAATTTATCTCAACTGCAAGAATGACAACTACGGTAATATACTTAAAGCTGAGTATGGGTATGCCACACGATCTCTTTTCCTTGGAGCATAAAGCTTTGAATCAAATTTTTTCACCTTGTAACTAATATTAGGGAGGAATAATTTGCGTATCGAAAATAATAATCCTGATTTATTTAGCGGCCGAAGGCCGCACAATTTTTTCTAGTTTTAAAGGTTATTATAGGGATGCAAAAATATTTGGAGTTTGTACATATACGCATAATAAGTCATGACATATTGTATTTTTGTCTCAAGAATACACTGCATTTTTAGATTATACATAGATATACATAAAATTGTAGTCACTTCATAGAAGAAAAATGAATTTTTGGACAAACACTTGCTTTTTTTCTTTTTTTAAAGGTGGACAAACGCTTGCTTAGTTAAGGACAAGACACCCCATTTGACACACAATTTTATTTTATCAAACTGACACGTAACAGTGAGCCCATCCAATACCTGATTTTAAGAAACATCATGAATACTTGTTTTTCCCTATAGCCTTTGAACGGTTGAGATGCTATTCAAAAATTAATCCATGCGACACGGGGTTCCAAAATCTTCGATTTCTTCCACGCAGGATCATATCTTAACAATTAATGGGCTAATTAAAATTTACACTGGACTAAATTTTACAAATGTTGAAAATTACACTAACAAAACACCTTTTTAGAAATTTTGGGGTGGGCTTCAGCCTGGGTAAGCCACCCCCTAATACCGTCCCTGATTTTTGGTTAGGAAAATAACCTCCTAAATTAGTAGAGTTATGGACTATTTTTGGTTAGAAAAATAACCTCCCAAATTAGCGAGGCAAGTTGCACAGGTTACTAAATGGTTAAGTAGACTGGTCAATACTAAGTCTAGTGAAAATATTAAGTTTAGTAGTGACATAAATTTCAGTAAGTCTAGGGGTATACTATGTTAATATGATTTGAGCACTGAGCTCTAATAATAAACCGTAAGCGACGAGATCTAAGCAATAGGACTCGATTCGGTATGGTTCTTCATCGAGAACATGGTTGGGTGTTGGTTTCTGAAAAAGAGAAGGTACCAAGTACACCACCAACTCTTTCATTCGCCAACCTGTATGGACAAAACCTAAAACAATTGTAAGTAGATCTATATTAAAGATCCTCAAACAATATGTATATAAATTTTGCTCTTTCTCTTCCACGGTCAATATGTTTAGACCAAGGTTTGAAAAATGGTCGTTATTTCCAAAAACAAACGACCATTAAAATTGTTAGAGCAATGCTCGGTCGAACCCGCAAGCGTTGCTATCTCAAGCTTGTTTGTCAAGTTTAGTTGACAAAACTATAAGTCTTGGTTTATAGTATACTTATAGCTAAGTCTCGGTTTAGGATAGAATGTGTAGTTGAGCTTTAGACTTCAGGGCGTTTATCGATTGAAGACGAAGAATTACTAAGGGGAGCTTGTGGAACTTCATCAACAAAAGGTATGTGGATACTTGAACTCATCTATCACTCAAAAGTCTATTTCTACTTTATCTCTTATTTGAGACAAAAGTCGTATAGCTATATGGACTTTGATTATACACATTTGATATTTCGAGCTGAGTTTAACTCGATTACATATTTCTCGAAATATGTGTTGGCAAGCTTTCGCTTTAACCAAGTTCATCTTATATTCTTGACGAAAGTCAAAATATGATCATGTAAAAATCTCCTGGTAACATCTCATATGATTTGTGTGAGACAGTCATTTGGTGTAGACTCGGAATGTTTCGTATTGATAGTTGCTCACTTGAAAATTTCTTTGAAGCTAATAGTTTGTGCGATAGAGCTATTGTCGTCTTCTCAGAATGTTTCAACGATTGAAATGGGAGTTTAGAACAATTAACCATTAATTGGATATAGCACGGATGCGTACTTGTATGCTAATCAAGCAAGTTATTCCAAGTACACGGAACCATAGTATGCATACTCTTATATGTACTAGTTTATTAGTTGAAGTCGGGGAACTTAGTATGCATACCCGTACGCGTACCGGCGTAAGTTCAAGTCCAGGAATTCAACTGAGTTTGGTGGTGTACGACAGTATGCGTACACATTCGCATACTGACGAACTCAGACCGAGTTCGGCTACTTAAGTATGCGTACCCATTTGCATACTTGAGTGGGTTATGTTCTAAAATCGGTTTGTTCATGAACTAATAAATTTATAAAATAAGGAATGCAATCTTTTTCAAACCGTGGCTATAATGTTCATGAATTGATTCGAGTGAATAAAAATCGATTTTGCTTCAATTGTGTCTTGTATACTTCTATGAGAACATAAACAATTGAACAACTCTATAACTAGTTTCATTTGAGTCATTTGAACTAGTGTTAAGATTAACAAGGTTGATATGAAAGTGTTCATATGGCTAACTTCGGTTAAATATTGTTGAGCCAAACAAGGTGTACACGTTTAGGTACGTTACCCATATCTAAATGATGTCACTTTTCATTTGTGTATAACAAGCTAAGTTCGATCTAACGGTTAAAAGATATTAGATTGATGAGTCTAATCAGGTTTTCATCTAACGGTGAATATTGAATACTTTGTTACCAAGGTAACATTGATCGCAAACTCTGATTTGAAGACTATATAAGGGAGAACTCTAGCAACTGGGAAACCTAATCCCCACGCCTCCTGTGTGATACTAGTTGCGACTAGAGTCGATTCTCCTTTAACTTAGGTTTTTCCTAAAACCGTTATAGGTTAACGACTTAAAGACTTCATTGGGATTGTGAAGCCAGACCCAACTATTTTCTCTGTAGTTGCGTGTTCTGATCTTGCTTTGTTCTATTGTATTGAGTATTAACTTCTTTAAGATTTGCTCGAGATTTAATCTCCTATAGGCAAGATAAAAAGTAGTCAACAAGCATATCTTCATCGCATCATTTATGATTCCATAATATCTTGTTTCTCTATGATACGATTAAGATCATTGTGAGGTGATTGATATTATTAGGCTGTTCATCGGGAATATAAGTCTGGTGTATCAATTGGTTCCTGTTCACCTTGATTTATCAAAATACGGAACAAAACTCATAGGTATTTATGTGGGAGACAGATTTATCTATTCAATAAACTTTTCTGTGTGAGACAGATTTGTTTATCAAGTCTTTGACTTTGGGTCGTAGCAACTCTTAGTTGTGGGTGAGATCAGCTAAGGGAATCAAGTGCGCAGAATCCGGCGTGGTTCTAGAGGCGTATGGAACACGACTGTACCTTGATCAGTGTGAGAATTTTTAGGGCTCAACTACCTTCTAGTCCGAAGTTAACTTGCATTAGGCTAGTGTCTGTAACGGCTTAATACAGTGTGGTGTTCAAATTTGGACTAGGTCCCGGGGTTTTTCGCCTTTTGCGGTTTCCTCGTTAACAAAATTTCTGGTGTCCGTGTTTTTTCTTTTCCGCATTATATTTTATATATAATTGAAATATCACTGGTTGTGCGTAGTTCAATCAATTAAATAATCCAACCTTTGGTTGTTGATATAAATTGATTGACACTTGAACATTGGTCTTTGGTACCGTTCAAGTTTTTTCTCATAATAATCAGGCTCACGGTTTGTATCTGTTTGATTTGCTGATTTCATTGAGAAACTGAGATACAACTCTTAGATATATTTTCATTGATTGAGTCTGACTGTCTAGTTGATTCTCTTGGAATTATATTCATACAGATTGCCTAAACGAAATATTGGGTGTGGTTGTTAGACCCCCGTTTTTTCAATTGGTATCAGAGCAGGCAAACACGTTTAAGACCTTATAAGTCTGTGTTTGTCGCGATCTGACTCTATGGACAGAAGTGCTATCTCTGTAAACGTACTGCCAGTCTTCGATAACTCAAATTACTTATGGTGGAAAATTGATATGTGTGCCTTCCTTCAAGCGTGTGATTTTCAATCATGGGTTATGTTGTTAATGGCTACAATCCTTCAATGGTTATAGTTGACGGTGTCTCTATTGCAAAGGATATTGGTAGATATGAACCTAACGAGATTCTCGCTGCAAAGCAAAATTCTGACGGTTTAAATTCTATCATTCATACCATTACCCCAGATCTTCAGCACCATGTGACTACATGCACTCGGTCTAAATATGCGTGGGATATCTTAGAAATTGTATTTGAAGGGAATACCTCTGAAAAGGAAGCTAAACTTCAAAACCTAAATTCTGATTGGGAAAACCTTCGTATGGCTGACGAAGATTCATTTGATGAGTTTAATCACAAAGTGTCTGAAATTGTTAATGCATCTTTTGCATTAGGTAAGACTATTCCTGAAAAGGACATTGTAATGAAAATTCTCAGATCGTTGCCAGCTAAATATGATTCTAAGAAACATGTCATCGTTGAAGAAAATAACCTTAACACTCTTTCCAGAAATACACTTGTTGGAAAGCTAAAGATTTTTGATCTTGAACTGAGCAGAAGAGAAAAACTTCTCATGGTGGCCATTTACTGTATGATCAACCACAAATATCAAGACCTTGAATTTCCAAGTCAAGGAAGTAAACTATTTCAGCGAAATCTTGCCTCCAACGAGAATAATCAATGGTGGACAGACAAATATTTGGAATCCCAACCTTCACAAAAATCTTCAAAGACATGGAAAGTGAGAATTTTCTATCTTTCCAACCAACACTTATACCAATGAGCTTATAGGAAATAATTTCACAAGAAGGATTCTTCCATTTGTCTAGGAAATGAGAAGTTTCCCATAGGTATACTTGTAAGGCTTGCTAATCCCTATCAATTTCAATGACTCTTTATCCAATTTTAGTTGTAAAAAACAATTTCTCAAGATCAACATCATGAATGTTAGCATAGAATCTTGTGAGAACATCAAGTCCTTCACCATGTTCACCAAAGATGTCAGAAAGATTAGTACTTTTCAAAACAAGATAATTCACCAATATCCATATACTCCTTGACCAAACTCTTTTCTAATATAAAACCTCTAGAAAGAATTTTATCATAGGTTTTGGAGCATTCTTCATCAACAAAAGTGATTTTAATTCTACAAGATGTTTGATTACTTGATTCTCCTTTTTCCTTAAGGGTAATAGCCTTTTGAGAAAAAAACCTTAAGCATTTTCTTAGGTTTTTTAACATCCCTTTGATTCCAACCATACTTGTTTAAAATAGTAAATTGAGAAGGAGAAAAAGGAAGAACTTACTTGTAAGAGACCTACTAGAGAGCAATCACCCAAATTGACACTCTCCTTGAAGAATAATTTGACTCCAAGAAAGATGGTATCAAGATTGAAGAAAATCAACTTCAAGATCATGAGAAGTACAACCAGCCGTAACCCTAGGTTTCCTTTCTCCAACCGTTCGTGAAGTGTTGCGAAGGAACACGAATAAGTAGTTCGCGAACCAGTGGACCCTATATATTTGCCTTATGGGCTTTAAACTTGATTCATGAATCTGATTCTATTTTGGGGAAATAACTACAACATCCAAATTTTTCTTCCAAAAGTACCCTTTTTGGGGAAACTCTTCTCGATAAAAATCGTTAAAAAAACTTATATGCTATCACCGAGGCTCACTAATAAGTCTTAATTGATGAGTGAAAAATCAACAAAATTGTGATATAAAATTGGTTAATTGATACATAATCCGACAATAGTATGTATTTTACCAAGATGAACTGCGTTATTCGAATATTTTTGATAAACAATTGAGATAACATTGAGAAGGTCGGTTTTTATTTCAAACACAAACCTAAGTTTAAATATAAATATGATGATTAGATAATATCTAAGACCATATCTCATTTTGGTTGGTTCATATATATTCCCATGGATCATGTTCTCGTCTTTTTCTTAGGAGGCAGATTGGCAAGGAGAATGATTTCTTAAGAGCATAAAATTTGTTGATATCCATATCGAGTCATTACATTTTTTGACTTACTTTTAGTGATGTGGTAGCACCCAAGTCGTATTTGACTTTCATTTATAGATACATGTGTGTAGGAGACAAACATGACATCACACAGGGAATTATGTCGTAGAGTCACATCTTTATGGAGCAGAGCTCAACGTAACAAGGAAGATCTTTCAAAGTCTTCACTACACGAAAGAATTCACATTCTTCATTATCCAGTGTAAAGTATTAAGAAATAATTAAATCCAACTAGAGACACTTGATAAGACATAAAACAGAAAGGTCACAATAAACCAAAATAAACACAAAAATAAATAAGAACTACTTATCTGTTACTTGCCCAATCTCAAGCTATATACATGATGCAGTTGTGCCAAACTCTTGTAACCAAAAAGTTGGGTGAGCAAGAATATGCTCACGAACCATATCAGAATGATAATCTTTGTCTCTCGTGCTTGGATTTCCATAACCAGAGTAGTCAACGTCTTTGCACTCTTCCTTTTAAGGGATTGTGCAATACTTCCTAACATGTCCAATTTTCCCATAATGATAATATATTTTATCAGAGTCGTAACTTTACCTTGTTCTTGATAAAGACCAAATATCGCAAGATTTCAAGAACATATTTAATGGCTTTGAAGAGATATTCGTCTATACACCATCCTTTACCGCATATCTTAAGAAGATTGAGAGACAACCTTTTAATACAATGAAGCCTAATACTCTTGACTTTTGCCCTTTTTGAGAGAACTGTTTCTTTTTCTTTGGATTATTTTCTATCAACCATCAGATCAGAAATCTTGGTTGAGTTGAGAGCATCTATAGAGACTAAACAATCATTTGATTCCCTAAAAAGAAGGCTCTAGAGAATCTTTAAGGTATTCTGGTATACGCTATCTGTGAAAGAAAAAAACCTCCCAATATAGTCACCCATTAGAATAATACTTTTAGGAACAATACAAACACTGACTTATGAGGTCTAACGATGCTTGTTGGCTCTGATACCGATTGAAAAGTAGAGGGTATCAAGTACACCACCAACTTTTTCGTTCGACAACATGCATGGAAAAAACCTAAAACAATTGCAAGTAGATTTAAATTGAAGATCCTTTAACAATATATATATATTTAAATTGAAGATCCTTTATATTGAAGATCCTTTAACAATATATATATATATGTTAGAGCATTGCTCGGTCGAACTCGCAAGTGTTGCTATCTCAAGCTTGTTTGTCAAATTTTAGTTGTCAAAACTATATGTCTTGATTTCTAGTTTACTTATGGCTAAGTCTCGGTCTAGGATAGTTAAGTGTAGTTGAGCTCCAGACTTCATGGCGATCATCTTACGAAGACGAAGAACTACTCAAGGAACTAGTGGAACTACATCCGACTAAAAGGTATGTGGAGACTTGAACTTATCTATCACTTAAAAGTCTACTGTATCTCCCACACTTGAGACAAAAGTCGTATAAGTATGATAGTTTTCATACATGCACATTTGCTATTTCGAGCCGAGTTTACTTGCCTATCTTTTTCTCGAAATATGTGTTGGTAAGCTTTCGGTTTAACCATTTTTCATCTTTACCCGTGACGAAAGTCATGATGACGTTTCAATCTTGAAAATGGCTTTGATGACGATAGTTGTGAATAACGACTATTATAACATTATAGAAGAATGTTTCAATGATTGAAATGTAGAGTTGAGATTACCATCTATGGATATAAGCATATATAGTGTGTTCGCACATTAGTGTATAAATCCATGTACCCTAAACCAAGTGTGTGCATACGGTATTGACAAGGAGACAAAGTTGGGTACGCAGCACCGGGCGAACTTTTCCTCCTGTAAAATTCTGCTGAGTTTGGAGTTTACGAACTCATAAACCAGTCACCTTAGGTACGTGTACCCGTATGCGTACTGGAGGAACTTTTCTACCCGAAAAATTATGTTGAGTTTGGAAACCAAAGCCAACTCAAATCCGGTAGCTAATGTACGCATACCCGTACGCGCACCCAAGCCGGGTTATTTCTCAAATCTAGTAGTTCATGAACTTAAAACAATAAATTATAAGGAGTGCAATCTTTGCAAACCGTGGCTATATTGTTCATGAATTGATTCGAATGGATCAAACCGATTTTGTTTCAATTGTGTCTATGAATAAAGACCTAAGTAATTGAACAACTCTTCAACTAGTTCTTATGAGTCATTTGAACTAGTTATGAGAAACATGAATACGGTTAATATGGAAGTGCTCATATGGATAACCATTGGTTAACTATTTGTGAAGCAACTAAGTGTACACGTTTAGGTACGTTTACTCAAGCCTAAATGAAATACATTTCATTTGTGTGTGACAAGCTAAGTTTCGATCTAAAGGTTGAAAGATATTAGCTTGTGTCTAATCAGGTTTTCATCTAACGGTGAATATTGAATGCTTTGTTGCTAAGCTAACATAGATTGCAAACCCTGATTTGAAAACTATATAAGGGGAACTCTAGCAACTGGAAAAACTAATCCCCACACCTCCTGTGTGATACTAGTTGGTTTTGCTAGAGTCGATTCTCCTTTAACCTTAGGTTTCTTCTCGAGACCCACAGTAGGTTAACGATCCAAAAGACTTCATTGGGATTGTGAAGCCGCATTTAAACTACTTCTCTTGTAGTTGAGCGGTCTGATCTTGCCATTTTCTATCGTACGAGTTCAATTGAATAATTGACTTGAGATTATATCTCCGATAAGGAAAGATAAAAAGAAATCACAAACATCTTCGTCTCATCGTTTGTGATTCCGCAATATCTTGTTTCGCTACCATACGATTAAGATTATTGTGAAGTGATTGATAATTCTAGGCAGTTCTTCGGGAATATAAGTCTGGGTTATCAATTAGTTCATGTTCACCTTGATTTCTATCAAAAGACGGAACAAACTCTTAGGTTTATCTGTGGGAGACAGATTTATCTATTATCTTAGACTTTTCTGTGTGATACAGATTTTTTTATTAAAGTCTTCGACTTTGGGTCGTCGCAACTCTTAGTTGTGGGTGAGATCCGCTAAGGGAATCAAGTGCGTAGTATCCTACTGGGATCAGAGACGTAAGGAGCGTAACTGTACCTTGAATCAGTATGAGATTTATTAGGTTTCAACTACAGTCCATACCGAAGTTAGTTTGTAGTAGGCTAGTGTCTCGTAGCGGCTTAATACAAGCAGGTGTTTAATGCGGACTAGGTCCCGAGGTTTTCTGCATTTGCAGTTTCCTCGTTAACAAAACTTCTGGTGTCTGTGTTATTTATATTCCGCATTATATTTTGTTATATAATTGAAATATCACAGGTTGTGCGTTGTATCGATCAATTATGAAATCCAACCTTTGGTTGTTGATTGGAATTGATTGATCCTTGGATATTGGTCTTTGGTACCATCCAAGTTTATATCTCTTGTATTTGATAAAGACTCACAGATTTCTATTTGTTGAGTATAGATCAAATCGAGAGATAGAGATATTAAATCCTTGATATACTTTTTATTAAGAATGAGTCAGACTGTCTAGTTGATTTTCTTAAAAGTATATTCGAGTTAGTCCATACAGATTGCTAATCAAAATATTGGGTGAGGTTGTTAGACCCCCGCATTTTCAATATATATATATAGAGAGAGAATTTTTATCTTTATATTCCACAATCAATATGTTTAGGCTGATAAGGCCGTAAACATAGTTCTTGGACGATCTCATAAATCAATACCCAAGATCAATCTAGTCATATCTAAATCAAGAGGATCCGAATTCTGAAAAGTATGGAACTTGTATTCTATCTTTCAAGATATGAATTCAACAAAACCAAATCTTGTTATTGAGTAAGGACTTAAGCTACCTAAGTTGAATACGTAATACTTGGCCATTCCTATTATGATAATAAAACAATATAATACGGAAAAGGAAAAACACGAGACACCAAAAGTTTTGTTAACGAGGAAAACTGTACCTGCAGAAAAACCACGGGACCTCGTCCAGCTTTGAACACCAAACTGTATTAAGCTGCTAAACACACTAGCCTACTATTAGACTTCGATCTGGAATGCAGTTGAGACCGAATTTACCCTCCAAGAAATTCAGCTGCAGTCGTGCTCGTTACGTCTCTTGAACCTCCCAAGGCCCTACGCAATTGATTCCCTTAGT
The DNA here is from genome assembly GCA_023531295.1 of Papaver armeniacum. Classification (NCBI taxonomy): domain Eukaryota; kingdom Viridiplantae; phylum Streptophyta; class Magnoliopsida; order Ranunculales; family Papaveraceae; genus Papaver; species Papaver armeniacum. Next base: position 260,387 of record JAJJWW010014729.1, on the reverse strand, counting down.
TGATGTCCTTTACAACGTAAGAGTTGTTTTTACCTAAGTGAATACTTTGATATTAATATGCCTCTAACAAATAAGTCCATTTGGTTTCCCTTTAGATCTTTAGATAAATTCTTGGAAATTTGTTTGCAATAGACAAATCTAGCAAACCTTACGATCCAGAACAGTAACTCAGTCAGCTGAGAAGCCTGGATTACTAACTACCTCTAAAGAATAAACTAAACTTGTTAATAAATAATAGTTTTAGATATCTATCGTGAGGAATCACTGAGACAAATAGAACTTTGCGATCTCTATCTAACTCGCTCCTGATCGAAGATTGACGAAACCCTCAACGATCAATAAGAACAAGATCCGGATACACGAACTATCAGGTAAAGATTGAAAATGCAGGGATCTAACAACCACACCCAACAATTCGTTTGGCAATCTGAGAGGACTTACTCCAATACACTTTATAGAGAATCAACTAGACAGTCAGACTCAATCTAAAGTAAAGTATATCAAAGAGTTTTAATATCTCTGTTTCACAATGTAATCAACGAATCAAACAGATAGAAATCCGCGAGCCTGATTATTATGTGAAACAACTTGAACGGTACCAAAGACCAATGTTCAAGTGTCAATCAATGTAAATCAACAACCAAAGGTTGGATATTCTAATTGATTGATCTTAACGCACAACCTGTGATATTTCAATTATATAACAAAATAAAATGCGGAAAAGCAATAACACAGACACCAGAATTTTGTTAACGAGGAAACCGCAAATGCAGAAAAACCCCGGGACCTAGTCCAACACCACATTGTATTAAGCCACTACAGACTCTAGCCTACTACCAATTAACTTCGGACTGGACTGTAGTTAAACCCTAATCAATCTCACACTGATTCAAGGTATAGTTGCGCTCCTTACGTCTCTGATCCCAGCAGGATACTACGCACTTGATTCCCTTAGTTGAACTCACCCACAACCAAGAGTTGCCACGATCCAAAGTCGAAGACTTGATAGGCAAATCTGTCTCACACAGAAAAGTCTATAGGATTGAATAAATCTGTCTCCCACAGAAATACCCAAGAGTTTTTGTTCCGTCTTTTTGATAAATCAAGGTGAACAGGAACCAATCGATAACCAGGACTTATATTCCTGAAGAACAACCTAGAATTATCAATCACCTCACAATAATCTTAATCAACTAGCGAAAGAAGATATTGTGGAATCACAAACGATGGGACGAAGTTGTTTGTGATTACTTATCTATCTTGCCTATCAGAGATATAAAATCTCGAGTCAATTATTCCAATTGTACTCAACATGATAGAAACAGCAAGATCAGATCACGCAACTACAAGATAATAGTTGGGTCTGGCTTCACAATCCCAATGAAGTCTTCAAGTCGTTAACCTACAGGGTTTCGAGAAGAAACCCAAGGTTAAAGGAGAATCGACTCTAGCTATGAAACTAGTAACACACAGGTGGTGTGGGGATTAGGTTTCCCAGTTGCTAGAGTTCTCCTTTATATAGTTTTCAAATCAGGGTTTGCAATCTAAGTTACCTTGGTAATAAAGCATTCAATATTTACCGTTAGATGAAAAACCTGATTCAACCAGGTTAATATCTTTCAACCGTTAGATCAAACTTAGCTTGTTACACATAAATGAAATGTACCCTCATTTAGGTTTATGTAACCGTACCTAAATGTGTACACCATGTTGGTTCACTAACAGTTAACAGAGGTTAGCCATATAATTAGTCTCATATCAACCTTATTCATCTTAACCATAACTAGTTCAAATGACTCAAATGAAACTAGTTATTCTCATGGATTATGCAAGAACACAATTGAATCAAAATCGGTTTGATTCAATCGAATCAATACATGAACATTATAGCCACGATTTGCAAAGATTGCATTCCTTATTGATAAATGTTTAGGTTCACGTATAACCGATTTTAGAAAAGTAACACACTTAAGTATGCGTACGGGTATGCGTACTTAAGTAACCGGATTTGTGTTTGTTTTAGTTTTCAAACTCAGCAGAAATTCACGGACGTGAACCTTCCGCCAGTACGCGTACTTTAGGTAACCGGATGAGTTTGGTTTTGGTTTTCAAACTCAGCAGAAATTCACGGACGTGAACTTTACCCAGTCTCCTATAACCTTTTTGTATACACACAAGTATGCATACTTTAGGTTCTCGGTTTTGGACTTATACACTAATGTGCAAACACACTATGCTTATATCCAAAGATGGTTACAAGATTCTAAACTCTTTATTTCAATCATTAAAACATTCTTCTATAATGATAATAGCCGTTTTCACAACTATTAGCATCAAAGCAATTTTTAAGATATTGAAATAATCATTATCGAAACATTCCAAGCCTACATCAAATGATTGTATCACACAAACCATGTAAGATGTTACTCATCAATTTTCTCATGATATAAGATGAACTTGGTCGAAGCAAAATCTTACCAACACATATTTCGAGAAATATGTAAGCGAGATATACTCAGCTCGAAATCTCAATCTCAAATGTGTATAGAGAAAACTATATCTTAACACGACTTATGTCTCAATATAGGAGATAGTAGAAATAGACTTTCCAAGTGATAAATGAGTTCAAGTCTCCACATACCTTTTGTCGAAGAAGTTCCACAAGCTCCCATTAGTAGTTCTTCGTCTTCAAATGATGAACTCCGTGAAAACTAAGCTCAACTATACAATCTATGTCCTAGTCCGAGACATCTATAAATAGGCTAGAAATCAAGACTTATAGTTCTGATCACTAACATTGACAAACATGCTTGAGATAGCAACACATGCGAGTTCGACCGAGTAGTGCTCTAACAAAGATCGTCGGACCCGGCTTCACGAATTCCTTGGTGAAGTCTTCGAGGCGTAAATATAATTATGTTTCACAAAGAAAACCTAGGTTAATAAAAGAATCTAGCAAGCAACTGGAACACAGAAGTGTTGGGGATCTAGAAGTCATGTTGCATGAGTTCTTTTATTTATAGACTTTCAAGACTCTAGGTAGATTTGAATTTAAGCTAAGATAACTTAATATTCAAGCAAACACTTTATCAGTTTAGATAAAATTCTTATTATGAATACATGTAAGCATGCGATAAGTTCGCTTGAAACACATAAGAATATATACTATGATACATGGTACTAGAACCGTCCGTATTGGCAAATATGCCTATGAACTTTCAAGCATAACTCGTGTTCATTAACACTCAAGACTTAAACCATGGTTCACAAACACATAGTGATTCGGTGAAAAAAGTTTTTCGGACGTATTTATGAGAGTTGTAGCAATGCCAAATATATTTGTAAAATAGTTTATGAGAATCTGTACTAGGTAGGTCTGTGTAGGGGTACGCTAGTCCGTGGACTCCGACATGTGTACCCTTAGACGTTCTCGAACTCAGGTCCTTGGGGTTCGCGTACTGGGTATGCATATGTACTTACCATTCTAGAACTCAGAACCTTGGGGTACGCGTACTTGGTATGCATACCTACCATGTGTCCATAATTTCAAAAGTTCTTAAAACTCTCTTTAGACAGTATGAAGCATTCCCAATCTCCATAGATAATGAATATCATTGCTTGGGAAATTTCCAAATGATCAACTTGAAAAAAAAATAGTTCATGAATAATAAATTGTTCTTAACCGAGATTATTAAGGATCTAGAACATTCATTGATTGAATCATATTTCGAGAGATTTATCAAGACAAGCTTGACCCGAAATTTCTTCTTTGCAATATAAAATCTACAAAATCATACGACATAGTCTCAAGAGATAGAATGGTAAATGCCGTGATTAAATAGGACGGTTCAATCTTCACATACCTTTTTGTCGATGGAGTTCTGCAAATATCTTCGTTTGATCTTTAGTTTTCAATCTTCGAGGATTAATCTGTGATGTCTAATACTCAACTACCATAATATAATTTAACTCTAGTTAATTAGAAATGAAAATATAATTTTGTGCATTTAATATTGACAAAAAACTTAAGATCGTAAAACTTACTAATTCGACCAAACAAAGGTTTTACCGTTTTAAAAACCATAAAACCGAGTCTCATGATCGGGAGAACACAAAATGGACTACCTAAATGGTTACTGGGAGAGAAACACGTGTATTCTAATCTCAAAATTTGGTGCTTCTTTCCCATCCCACCTAGGCCACACCACAGTTGCAATACCTCTTCGATTGTAAACCGAGCTAAAACCCTAAACTCAAACAAAGTTCCACTCTCTAATAAATCTCCAGAAATCAAATTTGATTACCGAATTTTTGTGAAAATGGTGGTTCGAATAAGATTAGCTCGTTTTTGGTTGTAAAAACAGACCATTTTATCGAGTCCTTGCTGCTGATAGTAGATCTCCAAGAGATGGAAAACATCTCGAAGTTTTAGGTTATTACAATCCTTTACCTGGTATGCATTCATTTTCATAAAAAAATGAATAACAACCATACAAGAAGCGTTGCACCACGTACTTCCATACAACATTAAGGCACTCTTTGTCTTTACCTTGTGGCACATATGGTTAACAAGAAATGCATCAGTTTACCGGAACAATCATCAATCACTAATTCAGATAACTCAAACGATCAAGGTCATGTTTGAAGAGTATCAATGGGCACAACAACACTTAATGCCAATAGTACCAGGACTTCAGCCATCTATACACAGCCAGAAGCGCACCACTGCATCGACACCAACAAACATATTGTTTGGATGTGAGGCAACACCTGAAGATTGGATTAAAGTCAACACCGATGGAGCAGCAAAAGACAAACCAGGACCAGCAGGAGCATGAATAATAGGCAGAGACACACATGGAACACTCCTAGTTGTAATGGCGGCACCTTTGGGGAATACAACATCAACCATAGCGGAAACATGGGGACTACTTCTAGCATCAAGAATAGCAGTTCAACAATAATGGAACAAGGTTTGGTTTGAAATGGATTCTCAACTTGTAATCCAACTACTACAACAATCACAGGATACCCAACCTTGGTACTTACAAACAATGCTGAAGGAAATCAAACATCTAATACACCAGATTCCAAGCGTAAAAATACAACACGCTTACAGAGAAGAAAATCAGGCGGCGGACGAGTTGGCAAACCCGTACAACATCAGAAAAGTAATCCAACATCGATCGACTAGAATTTGGCAAAACATATGCCCCGCATTCCTTTCTAACATTATCTATCTTTGATAAAATGGGTACCAAATACCCTAGAAGTGTAACACATCTTTGAGTTTGAATGAATTGGCCACACCTTTCAAAAAAAAAAAAAAAAGATAGAATGGTAAATATTGACTAAATAGGACGGTTCAATCTTCACATACATTTTTGTCGATGGACTTCTGCAAATATCTTCGTTTGATCTTTAGTTTTCAATTTTCGAGAATTAATCAGTGATGTCTGATATCTAACTACCATATTTTAATACTAGTCCGAAACGTGACTGAATAAAAATCTAATTTTGTATCTAATATTAACAATAAACTTAAGATCGCAAAAACTTGCGAATTCGACTAATGCTCTTATCCGAGTCTCATGATCGGGGAAAACACAAAATGGACTACCTAAATGGTTACCGGAGAGAAACACGTGTACTCTAATGTCAAAAATTGGTGCCAATAGCCAAAATGTTTTCTTTCCCATCCCACTCAAGCCGCACCACACAGTCCAATACCTCTTCGATTGTAAAACTGAGCTAAAACCCTAAACTCAAAACAGAAAGTTCCACTCTCTAATAAATCTCCAGGAAATCAAATTTGATTTACCTGATTTTGTGTGAAAATGGTGGTTCGGATAAGATTAGCTCGTTTTGGTTGTAAAAACAGACCATTTTATCGAGTCCTTGTCACTGATAGTAGATCTCCAAGAGATGGAAAACATCTCGAAGTTTTAGGTTATTACAATCCGTTACACTGGTATGTATTCATTTTCATAAAAAAATGAACAACAATCTTATTTTTGTCACTTCAATTGTTTCAATTTTGTATTTTTGTTTATACCCTTCGCTTGATTTTTGTTTTTCACAGTGAAAAATTCTCAATTTTAACGAGTTTCTTGATTTTACGGTGTTGGTGTTTTCTAGGGCAGGATGGTGGTAAGAGAATGGGTCTTAATTTTGATAGAGTCAAGTAAGTACCAATTTTATGTTAATCGTATCATTGATTGTCTCTTTATTTCAGCTGGATGTTTTATGATCTGTCTATAAAAACTAGCCGGCATTGCTTTTAGGTATACTCGGTCTTTTCTTGCATCTGGCTTTGTTACTATGGCTTTCTCTCTTATAGGTAGCAATGCTAGGGCGGAATGAAAATGTTTTGTGCCTTGTTTGCAGTTTTGATTATTGCTCGTTTATATGATATGAATGTGCCTGGCTTTCAGCTGGTTTAGGTTAATGTAGATGAGCATGTAAGAATGTTTGTAGTTGATTCGGCTTTTTTGCCTTGCCGCACCAATGAGTATTAAAGCATCTCAGTTAGAGCAAATATCTCAAGAATCCTGAAAGAATCAATAGATCAAACAGTTCAAAGACATTTAGCTTATTCAAGTAGTGGAAGTATTTGCAGTTAGGTTACTTGTTAGTAATGTGAAAAAATCAATCAACGGGCATCAAAAGTCGTTGTTTCTTTTTTACGTAGGTCCAGAGTAGATTTATTCTGATAGTGTATCTTGATTCATTAATTAATTGTCTGTTTGTGCGGGAGACTTGTTTGCATGAGAAGGACACATTAAGAGGATGAACAATGTAATCAGAGGAAATGATTTTGAGAAGCGTTTTTTGCTCTCTCAATTTTGGGACATATATATTTGATTTTTCATGTGGTTTTTTGTTGTCTTGATCTGTAATATCATTGTAATATTATGTCAAGTTCTCGCTTTTTCTATCCGCACAATCTCTATCATACTGCAATAAGCTATAAAATGGTATGTATAAACATGTTTATCGTGATATTACCTCCACATTTCTATACTGATCATCAATCTATTATCATCTCTCATTTGCATTTGACAGATACTGGTTATCAGTTGGTGCCCACCCATCAGATCCCCAATCTCTATCATACTGCAATAAGCTATAAAATGGTATGTATAAACATGTTTATCGTGATATTACCTCCACATTTCTATACTGATCATCAATCTATTATCATCTCTCATTTGCATTTGACAGATACTGGTTATCAGTGCATTTGAGTCTTCTCTAATTTTATATTATTTTCATGATTTGAAGGAAATATCATGAAATCAAGGAATTTCATGGGATGAAGGAAATAATAATAAAATAATAAGGAATCATGAGGTGTGGGATCGTCCACAACTAGGGCATAGCGGGCCGGCTAGTAGATCCGGTCCCATGAAACCTTTCCTAATTTTATATTACTTCCTTGATGTGAAGGAAACACCATGAAACTGAGGAGTTTCCTTAAAACGAAGGAGTTTTGTTCAAATGAAGGAATCTTCCTGAGATCAAGGAAAAATAATAAAATATGATAAAATAAAGAACTAGGTGTGGGACTGGCCATGGAATGACCGGCCGGCCGGTTGGCCCAGTCCCCTAGCGCCTTCGTTAATTATTATTTTATAATTATTTTTCTCCCTATTTTGCATAGGTTCATCGTTCCTTCGTATTTTAGAATGCTCGGTCGTGCATTCAGGTTCTCGTTAGTGCATTATTGTTGAATACACTTGCACCATTTTGGTCGGGGCTTACTCGATAGCGGCTCTGATACCCGTACGTTGAATATTTTTTACTAACCCATGGAATTCTGCTGGGAAGAACCACGAATTGAAGTAACGAAATATTATAAAGAACATAAAATATTGTCAAACATTAGTTAATGAATTTAAGGATTAGAAATAATTAATTGATGGCTCTATACTAGCAGGCATACTGTCTATGAGCATTAATTATTTGAGAATTGAGTAATATGAGCTTGTTGAAGCGTCATATTTCTTTTATATAGTCAGGGAAAACATTGTTACATCCTGAAGACATTATTGCTCTATACTAGCAGGCAAGCTGTCTAGGAGCCATCCAATCGTTCGATTTTATATGAAGTTATTAATTTAAATTGCTCGCATTCATGAGATATGCCGTTGCCTCAGTTGAGAGACTACACATCTACATATATAGTGAGAGATAGTATTCTCAGACAGAGGTTCTTGCGGCACAAGCTTTCATGCTTCGATGAGAGACATGAGCCTCAATACTCATCTGATTGCTGGATCAGGAGTATGTATAATTATGGTTTTACGATTTTAGCCTTCGCCGAAAATCCACCATCTACATTAAGTCCCCTGCTTAGTGAGGGATAGTCATGTTCCTCAGTCAGCACTGGATGGTGATTTTCTAGTTACAAACGAAATAAGTAATTGAACTTAGTCGTAAGATAAGATGTTACCGGATTTCGATTGCGTGAGCAAACCATGGCTTGAACGAAGATCCCAGTGGCATGATAGAGCATCATCTAACGAGCATAAAGTGGTGTAGCACCATTGATTTGGTGATGGAACCTTGGTCGGTTTAGAATTCACGGGTCCGGGCCCAAGAAAGGAAATCCGTTTTAGTGCGGACGTTCGTTCGTTTAAGAAACTAACAAAATAGACCTGAATCTAATGATAAAAATTTGTCTATGAGCTTTCACGAAAAATAAAATTTTATTTTTTAAATATGTGAGATTTCACAAAGTGGAATAAACTATCATTTCAATGGTGGATGCTCGTACGAGAGATTTTTTTTTTTTTTTGAACAGACGTGCGTCTGTTAGTAATAAAATTTTGTTTACGAGCTTTCATGAAATTTTTTATATTTGAGCTTTCAAAAATCTTTGAAAATATACTCTCGCTTCAAAGACAGATGCCCGCGCGAGGGAGCAAATATATATATATTCAAACTTACGTGAGTTTCACGTTAAATATATATATTTTTGTAAAGCCAATGTTTTGATTTTGAAAAATTGTTAGAAAGTAGACAATTATACATGGTGAAATAATGTCTGTATGTAAGTTTTTACAATTGTAGAATGGACGTCTGTCCAATTTTGAAAAACCAGTGGATGTTAAAATTCACGTGAGTTGTTCACGGTTTTATGAACATCAAGTCATGATTTTGAATAATGAATTTTGCTCGTCTTTGCAGGTATTAAGGAACGAGCAAGTTTTTCGAAATTCTGACGTTATAATCACTACAGCTAGTGAAATCGTATATAGGTAAGAGTTGGATTGTTACCGTTTTTGTTGCGTGTTTGTTATTGGTATGTCCATGACTCTATGTCTTTCGCCTCAGGTAGTGGTGACTTCTGGTTACAACCACTCTTCTGTCTCTTCCGGGGAACGTTCCAAAAATATCAAGTCAAAGATGAAGACTTCTGCATATGCTCATACCGAGGTCAACCTTTCAGAGACGCGGGAAAGTTGACACATTGTATGCCTCTCGATCATCTGGGAGTCGTCCCTCATCAGCTGAAGCACTGCCGACTTCAGCAAGTAAGACTATCGGATGAAGATGATGTTAGGATTTGCGTTGATGGTGTAGCTCCTGATCCAATGCGGATGAATGGAGAATTTGGTCATAATTCATCAGAAAATTCAGAAGTTAGGTCTTCATTGAAATTGCTGTAGAATCTTCGTCTGACGTCGGATTTTTGTGATCTACCTTTCCAAGCTTTTGCAAAGAATCGTTTTGGCTTTTGAGCACGTTTAAGGGCCGAAATTGACGAAACAGTAAATTTCCAGGAGGTTTTCAGGAAATTTTCAGCTGTCATGCAGTCCAAAGTTTTGACCACATCTTTTTGATCATTTCTCCAATTGCCTTGAATTTTGGATATGTTGTAGAGAACATCCATACGAAGAGAATGGTACATTACTCATCCCTAAATTCTTCACTAATCCCATCTCGCTGCTTTGTGCGGGATAGTGTAAAATCATCTCATACGAGCTTGTTGTAAAACACTCATGTTGTGTCTTTAGATCATTCGCTTGTGTCTTGAACGGTTGGTGAAGGATTTTAATGTCATTGATTCATTTGATATCAAGACACCTTGATTGATACATGGGCATGGTGCTTGCAGTGCCGTCTTGTTGTTGTCAGTCGTAAAAACATCACTTCTGAAACCCTGGTCACAGGACCATAACTGAGGTTGCTCTCATGACCATTGTTGCATGTCCCGGTAGTAGTTCCTTTTAAGATGAATGATTAGCACTGGAGAGCCCGGAACCACGAGTCTTGGACAGTGAAATTGATTTTTTCGTCAGTGGACCGTCGTATTTAAATATCTCCTTTTCGTTTTCCCTTCTTCTGGCAAGACCTAGATAGAGGACCCGGGTAGAAAAATTGATGTAAAGACCCAGGTGGTAGAAGTTGGAGGTACCTTGATGAAGGACTTAGCGAAAAGACCTGGTGGACATCGATTGACTGTAGAAGTTATGATTCCCGTCCACGAATTTCTGCTTGCATGTTGTATGCTCTGGAAGCTGTAGGATCGTCATACGACGTCAGAATTCGGTGCTTGACCCCAACTTTTGAAGCTAAGAGACTGAGTTATCATATTAGAAAAGAATCACTCAATTATGTTGTATATTATTGATAAATGCTCAAGTATGTTGTATATTATTTTGTTGTTGAAATTTTGTACCGACGGTCCACAAACGTTCGCGTCCTCCTCTTGTGAGTTCATAAGGTTTCCTTAAAAAGAGTTTCCTTCTCATGTTTACAAACACATATATATTCACTTTATATTGTGTTTTTCCATCCCTAACAAAAAATTACATGGAGAACTCTGCAAAATCTCAAGAGATTGTGCATCTTGATATGAAGGAAGATACTCAAGGACGCGAGTCTATTCAAGAGCTGGTTCTAAAGAAGATGCTTGAAAGAAAGGATCACAACTCTTGGATCAATGAGTATGTCAAGGATTTAACTCGTTCTCAGAACGATTCAAATATCGATCTTGCAAATCTTCAACTGCAAATAAACCATATCTTAGATGGTCAGGCCAGAATCCTTGCCAATCAGAATATCCTGATACGGAATCAGAAGAAGCTCATCATGGACTGCGTCAAGGCTAGACAGCTTGCTCGGATTGTTTATCGTAAAGTCGGTGTTCTAACTCACAATGAACTTCTTTGATGGATTCATTGAAAGGTATGAGGTTCTCAATGAACTTTGATTTTATTTTACCTAGTAAATCTTCAGATAAGAATTTTTATTCTTGTTTTGTTTAAGAAGGATAACTAGGGTTTTGAATATCCATTATTATGAGTACACATAGCTATGTCCAACGTTTTCATCTTGCAAAGTTTTTAGATTTATTTATTTAAATTCTGAAGTTGATTTGGAAGATGATTTTTCCAAAGTCGAAGACTTGATAGACAAATCTGTCTCACCCAGAAAAGTTTATAGGATTGAATAAATCTGTCTCCCACAGAAATACCCAAGAGTTTTTGTTCCGTCTTTTTGATAAATCAAGGTGAACAGGAACCAATCGATAACCCGGACTTATATTCCCGAAGAACAACCTAGAATTATCAATCACCTCACAATAATCTTAATCGACTAGCGAAAGAAGATATTGTGGAATCACAAACGATGAGACGAAGTTGTTTGTGATTACTTTTCTATCTTGCCTATCTAAGATATAAAATCTCGAGTCAATTATTCCAATTGTACTCAACACGATAGAAACAACAAGATCAGATCACACAACTACAAGATAATAGTTGGGTCTGGCTTCATAATCCTAATGAAGTCTTCAAGTCGTTAACCTATAGGGTCTCGAGAAGAAACCTAAGGTTAAAGGAGAATCGACTCTAGTTATGCAAATAGTAACACACAGGAGGTGTGGGGATTAGGTTTCCCAGTTGCTAGAGTTCTCCTTTATATAGTTTTCAAATCAGGGTTTTCAATCTAAGTTACCTTTGTAACAAAGCATTCAATATTCACCGTTAGATGAAAAACCTGATTCAACCAAGCTAATATCTTTCAACCGTTAGATCGAACTTAGATTGTTATACACAAATGAAATGTACCCTAATTTAGGTTTATGGAACCGTACCTAAACGTGTACACCATGTTGGTTCACAAATAGTTAACCGCGGTTAGCCATATGATTACTCTCATATCAACCTTATTCATCTTAACCATAACTAGTTTAAATGACTCAAATGAAACTAGTTAAAGAGTTGTTCAATTGCTATATTCTCATGGATTATACAAGAACACAATTGAAGCAAAATCGGTTTGATTCACTCGAATCAATACATGAATATTATAGCCACGGTTTGCAAAGATTGTATTCCTTATTGATAAATGTTTAGTTTCATGTATAACCGATTTTAGAAAAGTAACACACTTAAGTATGCGTACAGGTATGCGTACATAAGTAACCGGATTTGAGTTTGTTTTAGTTTTCAAACTCAGCAGAAATTCACGGACGTGAACTTTCCGCCAGTACGCGTACTTTAGGTAACCGGATGAGTTTGGTTTTCAAACTCAGCAGAAATTCACAGACGTGAACTTTACCCAGTCTCCTACAACCTTTTTGTATACACACAAGTATGCATACTTTAGGTTCCCGGTTTTGGACTTATACACTAATGTGCGAACACACTATGCTTATATCCAAAGATGGTTACAAGATTCTAAACTCTTTATTTCAATCATTGAAACATTCTTCTATAATGATAATAGCCGTTTTCACACACTATTAGCATCAAAGCAATTTTCAAGATATTAAAATAATCATTATCGAAACATTCCAAGCCTACATCAAATGATTGTATCACACAAACCATGTAAGATGTTACTCAGGAATTTTTCATGATATAAGATGAACTTGGTCGAAGCAAAAGCTTACCAACACATATTTCGAGAAATATGTAAGCGAGATATACTCAGCTCGAAATCTCAAATGTGTATAGAGAAAACTATATCTTAACACGACTTATGTCTCAATATAGTAGATAGTAGAAATAGACATTCCAAGTGATAGATGAGTTCTAGTCTCCACATACCTTTTGTCAAAGAAGTTCCACAAGCTCCCCTTAGTAGTTCTTCGTCTTCAAATGATGAACTCCATGAAAACTAAGCTCAACTACACAATCTATGTCCTAGTCCGAGATATCTATAAATAGGCTAGAAATCAAGACTTATAGTTTTGATCACTAACATTGACAAACATGCTTGAGATAGCAACACATGTGAGTTCGACCGAGTAGTGCTCTAACAAAGATCGTCGGACCCGGCTTCACGAATTCCTTGGTGAAATCTTCGAGGCGTAAATCTAATTATGTTTCACAAAGAAAACCTAGGTTAATAAAAGAATCTAGCAAGCAACTGGAACACAGAAGTGTTAGGGATCGAGAAGTCATGTTGCATGAGTTCTTTTATTTATAGACATTCAAGACTCTAGGTAGATTTGAATTTAAGCTAAGATAACTTAAGATTCAATCAAACACTTTCTCAATTTAGATAAAATTCTTATTAAGAATACATGTAAGCATGCGAGAAGTTCGCTTGAAACACGGAAGAATATACACTATGATACATGGTACTAGAACCGTCCGTATTGGCAAATATGCCTTATGAACTTTCAAGCATAACTTGTGTTCATTAACACTCAAGACTTAAACCATGGTTCACAAACACATAGTGATTCGGTGAAAAAAGTTTTTCGGACGTATTTATGAGAGTTGTAGAATGCCAAATATATTTGTAAAATAGTTTATGAGCATCTATACCTAGTTCGATACTAGGTAGGTCTGTGTAGGGGTACGCCAGTCCGTGGACTCCGGCATGTGTACCCTTAGACGTTCTCGAACTCAGGTCCTTGGGGTTCGTGTACTGGGTATGCGTATGTACTTCCCATTCTAGAACTCAGAACCTTAGTGTACGCATACTTGGTATGCATACCTACCATGTGTCCAGAATTTCAATATTTTTTAAAACTCTCTTTAGACAGTATGAAGCATTCCCAATCTCCATAGATAATGAATATCATTGCTTGGGAAATTTCCAAATGATCAACTTGAAACAAAAATAGTTCATGAATAATAAATTATTCTTAACCGAGATTATTAAGGATCTAGAACATCCATTGATTGAATCATATTTCGAGAGATTTATCAAGACAAGCTTGACTCAAAATTTCTTCTTTGCAATATAAAATCTACAAAATCATACGACATAGTCTCAAGAGATAGAATGGTAAATGCCGTGATTAAATAGGACAGTTCAATCTTCACATTTTTGATCTTTAGTTTTCAATATTCGAGGATTAATCTGTGATGTCTGATACTCAACTACCATAATATAATTTAACTTTAGTTAATTAGAAATGAAAATATAATTTGTGCATCTAATATTGAAAAAAAACTTAAGATCGTAAAACTTGCGAATTCGACCAAACAATGCTCTTACTATTTTAAAAAACCATAAAACCGAGTCTCATTATCGGGGAAAACACAAAATGTACTACCTAAATGGTTACCAGACAGAAACACGTGTATTATAATCTCAAAAATTGGTGCCAATAGCCAAAATGTTTTCTTTCCAATCCTTCCCAGGCCACACCATAGTCCAATACCTCTTCGATTGTAAAATTGAGCTAAAACCCTAAACTCAAACAAAAAGTTCCACTCTCTAATAAATCTCCAGGAAATCAAATTTGATTACCTGAATTTTTGTGAAAATGGTGGTTCGAATAAGATTAGCTCGCTTTGGTTGTAAAAACAGACCATTTTATCGAGTCCTTGCTGCTGATAGTAGATCTCCAAGAGATGGAAAACATCTCGAAGTTTTAGGTTATTACAATACGTTACCTGGTATGTATTCATTTTCATAAAAAAATGAATAACAACCATACAGGAAGCGCTCCACCACGCACTTCCATACAACATTAAGGCACTCTTTGCCTTTACCTTGTGGCACATATGGTTAGCAAGAAATGCATCAGTTTACCGGAACAATCATCAATCACCAATTCAGATAACTCAAACGATCAAGGTCATGTTTTAAGAGTATCAATGGGCACAACAACACTTAATGCCAATAGTACCAGGACTTCAACCATATATACACAGCCAGAAGCCCACCACTGCATCGACAACAACAAATATATTGGTTGGATGGGAGGCAACACCTGAAGATTGGATTAAAGTCAACACCGATGGAGAAGCAAAAGACAAACCAGGACCAACATGAACATGAATAATAGGCATAGACACACATGGAACACTCCTAGTTGTAATGGCGGCACCTTTGGGGAACACAACATCAACCATAGCGGAAACATGGGGACTAAAATTAGCATCCAGAATAGCAGTTCAACAATAATAGAGGTTTGAAATGGATTCTCAACTTGTAATCCAACTACGACAACAATCACAGGATACCCAACCTTGGTACTTACAAACAATGCTGAAGGAAATCAAACATCTAATGCACCAGATTCAAGCGTAAAAATACAACACGCTTACAGAGAAGCAAATCGGGCGGCAAACGAGTTGGAAAACCAAGCCGTACAACATCAGAAGTAATCCAACATCGGCATCGACTAGAATTTGGCAAAACATATGCCCCTCATTCCTTTCTAACATTATCTATGTTGATAAAATGGGTACCAAATACCCTAGAAGTGTAACACATCTTTGAGTTTGAATGAATTGGCCACAACTTTCAAAAAAAAGAAAGAGATAGAATGGTAAATATTGACTAAATAGGACGGTTCAATCTTGGGCTGTTTAACAAAGTGTCCATGCTTTTGAAATGTATTTCAGAAAGTGGTCGTTTTTTCAAATGTTTATATAAAGTGGCCGATATTGACATTTTCCATCCCGTTTTTTTCTTCAAAAAATGGTTAACTGTTGTTAAATGTACACGCCTCACTTAACGTCCTTAGTAAAAGACAGTTAAACCCTCGAATGAGTGACCCTATGAGTTCGTATTAAACAGGATCGATTCAACTCGGTAACTCATAACATGTTTTATACACGTGATGCTATGTAACGGTCGGATTGACACGTGTCATCAAATCTACCCGAAAAAAATCAAGGGACCAGATTTCATCCCTTTAATAACGGTCTTCTTCTTCAACTTCCTCTATAAATTGCAGAGAAGAACCCTAGTTCTCTCTTACCAAATATCTCAAAAATTCCCCAAAGTATAAAGATATGAGCAGCCAAAGTTTTACAAATTCTCCCGTTAGCAGTAACAGCAGCAGTAACAAGGTAAGACCCAAAAAAACCTTAACTTTATGTTCTATTTGTGAACAGGGAAGCCATGATCCAAAGGTCTGTCCTTGTATTTATTCCAGGTGCAA
The DNA here is from genome assembly GCA_023531295.1 of Papaver armeniacum. Taxonomy (NCBI): domain Eukaryota; kingdom Viridiplantae; phylum Streptophyta; class Magnoliopsida; order Ranunculales; family Papaveraceae; genus Papaver; species Papaver armeniacum. Next base: position 244,018 of record JAJJWW010014729.1, on the reverse strand, counting down.
ATACATACCATGTAATGGTATCAAGCAATTATTATGCTCAAAAACCCAAGAAACAAATGGAAAATGTTTTTGAAGTGTTCAATTACAACCTGTGAGTACTTCGAATGGTTTGACTATGCCATGGATCCTGTCAAATGCAAGATGGTGAAATTACCAGTAGAGCATGGTTGTTATGCTTGCGGAGAAGCTGGTCATTCCTTCAAAAACTGCCCACTGTAAAATTAAACTTGCAACAAAGATCACTGCAAGTCAAAAATGGAGATGAAATTTTGCAAGAATGAACACAACAAGAACATAGCATACCTCACTTGTACAAATTCTGATGGTTTTAAGTCGATTTCAGATGAAGTCTTCATTGCTGCCAAAAAAAAGAATTATGAATTCAAGTTTACAACTTAATGCCATATGCAAGGAACTTAACAATCTGAAAATGTAAAATGTAACCTGCAAATGTACTAATAAACAAATTTTTCATTTATAATTAAGTCTTAAAGTCTGCAACAACAAAAGAAAATGACTGCAAACACATGTCTGATTTCTACTTAGTCTTCTTAAACATTGACTGCAAACACAAAAAGAAAAGAAATGACAAAGAATAAAACAATCTAGGGCCCAACAATCTATCATTTCTTCTTAGACTTTCCATTTCCTTTTCCTTGTTTTATATTTTGAGACACAGACCCAATGCCAAAAAAGTTCTGACTCATGCTAGGTCCTGTAGAAAGTGAGCAAAGATGGAACTATCTCGATCATTAGGTCTGTAGAACATTCACCTACAAATGATGCAGTTCCCTTCCTCTTGTTTGACTTAGCTGCACCCTTCACTTTGGTAGTTTGACTTGTCTGTGTGTTGGTGAAGGTGAAGGTCTCTGTATCACATTCAGTCCTTTGCCTCTTTGCAGTTGAATTAGATCCAACTTCACCACCATCACATGTTCTTTTGTTGTGATTAGTGATCTCTCCACATTTCCCACACCTCATTTTCCTCTTCTCCACACGAGGTTCATCATAACTTCTAACCCTCTTGCTTTTAGGTCTTCCAGCTTTCCTACTGTGAGGAGGGTTCAAGATCTTCTTCTTCATCTTTGGCTGCAACAAGAAAGAGAAAAGAGATAGGGCAAACAGATAGTACTTATGAAACCCTAAATATATAGAACTTATGAAACTCTAGATGTGTATAGAAAACTAAATGCACTTGCATCAATGCAGTTGAGATTATAAATATAAAAGGGCTCAATATAAATATAAAAGTACCTGTACCCATTCTCTTTTATCATCTAGTGGTTCAAAAGTTGGTGCATAAGTGGCCTTGTTGTTTTCTACTGAATAATAATCACTGCAGTACCTGCTCAAGCCCAGTATTAAAAGGTTAGTGCTAGGTACAGTCAGAAAAGAAGTATTCCTTGATTCTATAAGGGTCTAGCATAACTTTTTTAGGCTTATTCTTCATCTGATCAAGAACAAAATCTTTCACAAAATGAGGATCAACAGATTTATTCCTATTTTTGTGATCCCCTTCACACTTGTGTTACAAATTCATTTTCCTAAGCACATGGTCGGTTGTCAATCCGTCAAATATAATTTCACTTTCTCAATCAACTAAATATAAATATAGTATGCGATAAGAAAGAGTTCGTATCCACAGAGAGGCGTTTGTTGTTATAAATTTCCAGTTTCTAAGTAACCCAAGGTATGTTTGTTGTATTTAAGCAAATAAAAGTAATTAAAAGCAAAGTAAGTAATTGGAATTATCAATAAGGAGAGAATATTGGTCAAGGGATGGTATCATTCACAAACATGTATTTTCATCAATGATTAGAATTGGTATTTAATCTCGTATTTATTAAAAGTCCTAGGATATCTTGATCGCAAGATTAACCCGTTAATTCCCTGTTTTCATCACAACCACATTAAAAGATGCATATATGAATTCTTCGTAGAAAGAAACCTAAAGTGTAAAAGCACAATTAAGTCTAACTCCCTAAAAGCATTAAGATTTATGGAATAAGACTCATCAATGCAAACGAATGTGTAAAAGCACTAAACGTTTTAACAAAAGTTATGATTCACTTGTGACTAATAGGATATATCACTATAAGCACTAATCACAATTATGCTACTTAGAATCGAGGATAAACAACGTTTTCGATTGAAAACCCTAATATAGCTCTAGAGATGAACACAAATCGGATTGATTCCGGACTCAACCTAACAAGTTTTCAAATCTTATAACACTATTAATTGTGAATCACAAACAATAAGTACTGAGACAAAACTAATTCATTGAATCAAAAGCATGTTGAGAAATCAACTTTTATCCCATAACCAATAAGATGTTTAGCTACTCATAGCTATGGAGTTCATCATCATCAATATTCATAATAAAACAAGGAAGAAGAAGAACAAAACCAAACCCTAGAAGCGTAAACAAAAACGGCTCTCCAAAATTCCAAGAATAAGATATGATATGTTATTGAAGACCTTCCCTTTTATAGCTTTCTCCAACTTCTAAAACTAGGTCTAGTCTTCAAAGTCCATTAGGTGAGAATCCACCAAGCCCACAAGAAGGAGAAACCCGTGAAGAAAATACGCCCCAAAACGGTCGCCAAGTCTGAGATTGTGGTCGGAAATCGGCCGGAAAAAGTCGCGGAATCGGTTCGGAGTGACCAAACAAAGTCCGGGCCGGCCACGGTCAACGGGTCGGATCGGTCGGGTCAACGGTCAGCTCGATTCAACTCGGTCAGACGAGTCGGGAGAGTCAATCCGGGTCACTTGTCGGATGAGTCGGGTAGCCAAGTTGGACTGGGAGTCATATGCTAACTCAGCTTACTTGGCTCACCTTCTTGGCTAGTGCACCTTGATTGTGCTTCACCTAAGTCACAGCCATGATGGCCCTATGTGCTGCATTTCATCACCAGTTTCTCAGTTCCATTCACAGAACCATCAAGTCATAACAACAGCTCCATCCGACCAACAAACATTAGCTCAACCTGCCATTGCACAACCACCTGCAGTTTCAATCCACCACTGCCACCACCATCTATTTCATAATCTACCAAAATCACTCCTGCAAGCTTTGTATGCCAACACCAGCTTGGTCTTGCTGCTCCACTTCATTGTCGCCAAAGAAGCCATCAACCCAAGAACAATACCCAGGTTTGTTGTCACTTTCCCATGAGTTCAAATGACTCAAATCTCACTTCACTCCTCTCTTCCTCTAGTTCAATCGGACATACAAGACACCCATTAGCTCCATCTGCTCCAACGGCTCCTTCATCACCGAGTTCCTTTGCTCAAATCACTTCCATTATCATCTCCATCTCGACTTTGCACTCAAAGCCACCTAACACTAATCGAATTTCGGCTTATTAAGCTGCAAATTCGATTACAATGACTTCACCGCATCGGTTGTAGCTTCCCTGCTCTAGCATACTACACAATGACCACTTCACCGCATACCCGGACTCAACGCCTTCACTGTACAGCTCAGTGCCACTCATTCCACCACTGCATCACCACTTCTCTTCTTTATCTTCCATCTGAGCTGTAGCTTGCATTCACCAATATCACCAGGTTCAAGCCACCTGCAACATAACCAACTCCAAGTCTTGCAAGCTCCAGCCCACATTTTGCACCTCCTTCTCAGTCAGGCCATTTCATCTCCAGCCTAACCTTGAGCCCATTCATCCCCTCGGCATACATCTAAGGCACCGATTCAACCACACAGAGACCTCTGTAATTTTAATTCACCATCTTTGCCTGTTAGACCATCACCGGCACTCTAGCACCATTATCATCCACCTTTCCCAACAAAGAAAATCACCATAGAACCCTAGCCCGAGCTCTATCTCTGCATTACCATCCGAGTATCAACAGCCCGAGCTCCAGATCGCTCTCGATCCCGCCAGTAAATCCTCATCAAGTACCACTAACTCAAGCAAAACTTCAATCGATCTCACCATACACAATCAAGCTCGAAACCCCTCCATTTCATCACCCTGAGTTCAATCTAAACAACAATCGCGACTCAAACTCCTTTCAATCGCTGCTCCACCTCACTCGACAATCAACACAACCACAAATCATCAACACTTGCATCTGATTTCTCAAATCGACAACACCACCAACAAAAACTCTCAATCGACTCAAACCCATCTCTATTTTACTCAAGAACATCAATTACTTCTCTGTTCTCCCATCGATCTCAAAAGCAGCAGCATCGATTCTTTGTTCTTCAACCAAAACCCATCTTCTCTGCATCTCGATCTCTGCCATGGAAGCAGCAGCTCACGAGTTAGCACATCACCTTCTCGATCTCTCCATTTTTGAACGATCTCAGAAGCAGCAGCAGCCATTTTTTTTCTCTCTTCTCTGCATTGATTTCAGGTGAAGAAATGATTGAGAGAAAACATCTCTCGAGTTAGGTTTTAGTGTAGGAAAAACGATGGTGGAAATAACCACCTGTGTCTAGCGGATAAGGGGTACCAGTGGTAGCCCCTTAACAATTGTTTAGCTATCATTTAATACCTCTCCAAAAGAAAGTTGCCCCTTAACCTTGGCGGTCAGCTCCATATATCACTTGCCTGTGAGATGACAATTTCGCCCTTTGGCTCAATTTGGATAATTTCTTCTTTTTTTCCTCCGTGCGACTCCATTGCACCTATAAAACTCAAAAGCACGCGTAAAGTACATAATTCACAAGAAAAATAGCAAAGAAAGCGTAACTACTAGATAGTAAATACGGTGTATTCTACACCTATCAGATTCCCCCACACTTAGACTTTGCTAGTCCTCGAGCAAATCAAACAAAACAAATTCTAAAACATACATACAACTCCGTGTCGTCGAGGCTACGGTCACTTTTAGCATAAATAACAAGCCTTTAAACTCCTAGGTGTCCCTAGTGGACGAGTTATAGTCTCGTGAGGGTTTACTAGAGATATACCCACAAAACCTATTTTTCCAACTTACTAGTTCTCCGTAATGATAGTATCCAACGCGCTAAGAAGACATAGAGATTCTGCACACTAGTCATAAGAAGTTAGACACATAAATGAACACAATCTCATTCTTAAAAGTTGAGAGAGAGATAACCATCCCTTCTCGACTAAAATTCGGGTTAGGAGTGATCGAAAGTCTTGACTCTGCCTCACAAGAAAGGGTTTTATGATATTGCTCTCAATAATAAACAGCTTTTTATGGGTCACACATGTGTCCAAGTTGGAATGAAGAGAGAATCCTGAGACACGTTGAATGGTAGGAAGGCTTACCCCTCCGAAATATTTTGAAAACCCACATCTTTTATATATTTTTGAAAACCCATTTTTCTGACGATCTCTTCTAAAGGAAATCAAACCATTTAACGAAGGTGGGAATATGTTACTTACAGTGAATCCGTTCGGCGTGCAGCTAGCACCACTCTCACAACATCCATAGAAACGTCTTCGGTCTTCTATCGGTGTCTTCATCTTCGTCTTCGGTCTTCAACTCTTGATGATAACTCTCGAACTTCGTAGAATCTTGACAATATGATTCTTTCCTCAAATTCCTTGTCGCTTGAAACTTCATTATAGATATTCCTTCTTTCCATAGGCTTTATTGAAAGAATACAAAAATAAAAACAAACTATACAAACCCAAATTTTTTTTTTTTTTTTTTTGAGACACAAATACAAAATAAAAAATTAAACAAAAATAAAAACTATTGATAAACCTAAAAATTTTCTCTTGTCTCTTTTTCGTTTTTTTTTTTTTTTTTTTTTTTTTTTCGAGATAAGAGAAAGTAAAATACAAATAAAATAAAATAAAATAACAATGTAAGTAAAATGCCATGGTGTAAGTACTTTACCGCTTGAATCTTCACAACTTATATGTCTTGATATCATAAACTTCTCGAACTTTCATCCTTGATAATTTCCGCTCTTGTATTATAGTCTTCAACTTATAAAAATTCTGCCCCTGTTTTTGTTGCTTTACTCAAATCAAATCGCCCATTTACGTACCGTTGTTTGTAAACCTTGAACGTGTTCAACTTTCCTTCGAATTTGTGATGCTCCTCTTGTTGATGATGATGGTGTTTCTATGGACCTGTTGGTGTAGAGAGAGATAAGGTGGATGGTGCTAATCATGAACAAGATCACAAGTGGTATGTAAGTTAGCAATTCGATGTCACCAACATGGTTGATAAAAATAGCACTCAAGAGATCAAAATAGTGCTTCTATGGTGGGAAATTGGACAGCTCACCATTTTGCCCGGAATTCACGTACGGTGACACACACTCTAAAAGCACAATTTAGACAGGTACAAAGAATTGAAGATTGGTGCCTCACATTATGTAACATGGGTAGTCTCCACTATAGGGGATCACTGTTCTAATACCGAATTCAGTCTGCACCTTATTTGCCACTGGCATGGTTAAATCCAACTTTAACTCTCATACAATTAAGAAACCCGATCATGTTCTCTGTCATCTCTAAGTTCAGTCACTATTGTGAGATTCTCGATGTAATCTTAGCGACATGTATACTATGTGACTCTAAACTAACTACAAGTTGGAGTTTTCTTATTCACTAGTTCACCAAAAAGTTGAAAAATTGCAAAAACTTACAACATAAACCACTCCCCCACACTTAAACTTTACATTGTCCTCAATGTAAATTGAATCGTCCAAAGTAAGTCAAGGTGGGAAATCCTAATAAGAAATCAGCAAAAACAAAGAAAACAAAACAAGAAAAACTAAAAACAAGAAAAGAAATACTCATCCTTTGGGTTGCCTCCCAAGTAGCGCTTGGTTTAAAGTCGTCGGCCCACTATCTCCTTGCTTTCTCGACTCCTCCGGAGGAGCACATCCACAAAGTTAACTCCTTCCACCACTTCGGAAGTGAAATTCTCATAATATGGTTTCAACCTATGCCCATTAACTTTAAGTTCTTTCCCGTAGCTATGCTACGAATTTCCACCGCACCATGAGAAAACACATTAGTAACAATAAAAGGTCCGATCCATCGTGACCTTAGTTTAGCCGGAAATAATTGCAAGCGAGAATTAAACAAAAGCACTTTCTGCCCAATGCAAAATTGTTTCCTAGAAATCATGTTATCATGGAATGCTTTCGTTTTTTCTTTGTAAATCCGTGAGCTTTCAAATGCATCATTGCGAAGCTCCTCTAGCTCTTGGAATTGTAACTTCCTTTGCTTTCCAAATTTCCATCCATCTCTATGTTGCATTGCTTAATAGCCCAAAACGCCTTATGCTCAATTTCCACGGGTAAGTGACAAGGTTTACCATACACAAGCCTAAAAGGAGACATCCCAATAGGTGTTTTATATGCGGTTCTATACGCCCACAAAAGCATCATTAAGTCGCATGCTCCAATCCTTCCTTGTTGGGTTCACTGCTTTTCTAGAATGGATTTCACCTCTCGATTAGACACCTCGGCTTGTCCATTGGTTTGGGGATGATAAGGTGTTGCAATCTTGTGCGACACATTGTACTTCGACAACAAGCTTTGTAAAATCCTATTTTTGAAGTGAGAACCCCCATCGCTAATTATGGCTCTTGGAATTCCAAACCTTGCAAAAATATTAGCTTGCACAAAATCTGAAACCACTTTAGAATCATTAGTAGGGGTGGCTTTAGCTTCCACCCATTTCGAGACATAATCAACCGCAAGTAAGATATAAAAATTCCCATGGAGTTGACAAAAGGCCCCATAAAATCAATACCCCATACATCAAAAACTTCAATAAATTGAATATAAGTTTGTGGCATTTGATTTCGGGGAACCTAGATTGCCGTTCTTTGGCACCTATCACAAGTTGTACAAAATATATGTGCATCCTTAAACAAAGTTGGCTAATAAAAACCACTTTCAAGTACCTTGTGCGCGGTTCTCTTACTCCCAAAATGTCCTCCAAAGCATAAGAGTGACAAAAAGACAAGATAGAGTTAAATTCGATTCGGGCACGCACCTTCGTATTACTTGGTCACTACCATGTTTCCATAAGTATGGATCATCCCATATGTATTGGTTACCTAACCTCTTAAGTTTGTCCCTCTCAGCACGAGACAAGTTCTTTGGGATTTGTTTAGAAACTAAGTAATTGACAATATCGGCATACCATGGTTCTCCAAAGGCAATTGAGAAAAGTTGCTCGTCCGGGAAACTTTCACGTAACGGGATAGTCTCCTTGTCCACAGCAAGTCGGCTCAAATGATCCGCAACGGTGTTCTCAATTCCTTTCTTGTCTTTGATTTCAATATCAAACTCTTGCAAGAGTAATATCCATCGTATGAGCCTCGGTTTCGCCTCTTTCTTTGTAAGCAAGTATCTAAGTGCTGCATGATCAGAAAAGACAACAACTTTTGTACCAATTAGATAAGAGCGAAACTTTTCTAAAGCAAAAACAATGGCTAATAACTCCTTTTCAGTGGTTGTGTAGTTTTGTTGAGCCTCATTTAACGTTGTAGAAGCATAATAGATAGCATGAGGAAGCTTCCCCACATGTTGCCCAAGCACCGCACCAACCGCATAATCACTAGCATCACACATGAGTTCAAACGGCTTACTCCAATCCGGTGGTTTAATGATAGGGGCTGAAATCAAAAGTTCTTTCAAACGATTGAATGCCGCCATACATTTCTCATCAAAGTTAAAAACCACATCTTTTTGCAATAAGTTACAAAGTGGTGATGCTATCTTGGAAAAGTCCTTGATGAACCTACGATAAAAACCTGCATGACCAAGAAAAGAGCGTATCTCCCTCACCGTAGTGGGAGGGGTTAGAGCACGAATAAGGTCTATCTTAGATTTATCGACTTCCAAGCCCTTAGAAGATATTATATGGCCTAAAACTATGCCATGAGTTACCATGAAATGGCACTTCTCCCAATTTAGCACAAGATTTGTTTCAACACATCGTTCAAGGATTAGAGACAAATTGTTCAAGCAAAGGTCAAAAGAATCACCAAAGACACTAAAGTCATCCATGAACACTTCGATTATGTTTTCAACATATTCCGAAAAGATACTTACCATACACCTTTGAAAGGTAGCCTGAGCATTGCATAAACCAAAAGGCATCCTTCTATAAGCAAAAGTACCGAAGGACAAGTGAAAGTGGTTTTCTCTTGGTCCTCCTATCTATACTGTCTGATTATAACCCGAATAGCCATCAAGAAAGCAATAGTAAGAGTGTCCAGCTAAACGTTCAAGCATTTGATCAATAAAAGGTAAAGGAAAGTGATATTTTCTAGTGGTGGCATTCAATTTTCTATAATCAATACAAACCCTCCACCCGGTTTGCTACAGAGTTGGGACAAGTTCATTCTTATCATTCTCCACCACCATCACACCCGATTTCTTTGGTACTACTTGTACCGGGCTTACCCACTTGCTATCGGATATGGGGTAGATAACACCCACTTCCAAAAGCTTGAGTATCTCCTTTTTCACAACTTCCATCATGGGAGGATTCAAACGACGTTGCGCGTCCCTTTTAGGCTTTGCATCATCCTCCAAACGAATTTTGTGCATACAAACGGCAGGGCTAATACCCTTGATATCGGCAATTGTCCATCCTATGGCCGTCTTGTACTTCCTTAGCACCCTTAGAAGTTTTTGCTCCTGTAAATCACTAAGCTCGTTAGAAACAATCACCGGTAACTCTTCATTATCACCCAAGTACAAGTACTTAAGGTGGTCGGGAAGAGGTTTCAATTCTAAAATCGGAGATTTAATAATTGAAGGTACAAGCTTTTCATCACTGCATGGTAAAGAAATAAACGAGATATTATGAGTTTTTGGGCATTCTTGTAGTGAATTGAGATCACCAAGAGCTTCCTTGACTTCATTACCACACTCTACACCATTATCCATGGATGTAGTTAACACGGTTCCAAAGCATCATCACCGTTTAATTCAAACATTTGTTGTGCCAATGTATCCATCACATCAATGGAGAAACAAGAGTGGACATCGCTAGGATATCGCATCGTCTCGAAAATGTTGAAACGTATTATTTCTCCATCAAACTCCATAGTTAGCGTTCCCTTATCCACATCAATTATGGTTTTCGCCGTTTTCATGAAAGGACGCCCAAGAAGCAATGGAAGAGATGAGTCCGTGCACCTTCATCCATCTCTAACACACAAAAAAAGTCCGCTGGAAATACAAGTTGATTAACCTGCACAAGAACATCTCAACAATACCCATTGGGTAGACATTAGAGTGATCGGCTAATTGCAATACAATTTCATCATTTTTAAGAGGACCAAGATCAAGTGAATTATACATTGACGCAGGCATAACATTAACTAAGCACCTAAGTCCAAATATAGCTTTGTTAAAAGTTGTGTTACCAATTGTGACGGAATGTCAAAACTACCCGGATCCTTGCACTTAAGTGGGAGTTTGTGTTGTAAGATTGCCAAAGCATTCTCCCCACACTAAGCACTTCATTACCTTTGAGCCTTTGCTTATTGGTACACAAGTCCTTCAACACCTTTGCATACTTTGGCACTTGCTTGATTGCATCTATGAGTGGTATGTTCACATGGATCTTCTTTAGAACGTCTAAAATCTCCTTTTCTAGTTCCGCCTTTTTAGAACTTGCAAATCTGCAAGGGAAAGGTAGAGGAGGAACATAAGTAGAAACCGGAGTTTTAGAGTTAGGAATAGGTACCTCGAAAGTTTGGGGAGAATCCTCGGTTTTCTCCTCCAAAACAGTTCCTTTGGTATTTCCACCACGCCCGAATCAAGAATCTTCGGGTTGCACAAGTTGTGTACCACTTCTCAATGTAATTGCATTGACACCCTCTTTTGAGTTGATAGGTTGAGAAGGGAGTTTCCCACCATTTTGTGCCTTCAATTGATTCAACTCCATAGCCATAGAACCAACTTGAGTTTGCAACTCCTTAACCGAACTCTCCGTTCGTTGCATAAAAGATTTCAGCAACTCCTCCATATTGGATCCCATATTTTGATGTTGTTGTTGTTGTTGAAATTTTTGCCTAGGTTGGAATTGTTGTTGTTGAGGTTGAAATCCACTCGGGTTATTGAAACTAGGTTGTTGAATCGCTCCTTGCTTATTGGCATAGCTAAAATTGGGGTGATCTCTCCATCCCGGATTGTAAGTGTTGGAGTAGGGATCATACCGTCTTTGTTGATTTGGAAAGATCGCATTAGCTTGCTCGTCTTCATAAGATTGAGAGGAACTTGGTATCACCGCTGGCTGCAACTTGTAGAAGCATTGCGTTCATGTTACCCATTTGTTGACGAAGCTCTTCAACCTCGCTCACTTCACTCACCCTTCTTAGAATCACATCCAACCACGGCTCAAGAATTGTTGTGAGTTCACTGCCATGTTTTCAATCAACTCTCTAGCTTGTGCCACCGTCTTGTTAACTAGTGCACCACCACCCGCAGATCGAGGAGATTCCTATCACTTGATTGGAGTCCTTCATAGAAATATTGAATGATCATAGCATCACTAAATTGGTGGTGAGGGCAGCTTGCCACCAATCTCTTATATCGTTCCCAACATTCATATAGAGATTCTCCCACATTTTGCTTCATCCCACAAATCTCCTTGCGAATTTGAGTAGCCTTTGATGCGGGAAAATATCTCTCTAAAAAGAGTTTCTTCAACCCATTCCATGTTGTGACACTTCCGGAGGTAAATAGAACAACCAATCCTTAGCACTATCCATTAAAGAGAAACGGAAAACTTTCAACATTGCACCATCCGCTGCAACATCCGCTGAAGCATGGCCGTGACAATGGTGTGGAAGTCCATAAGATGTTTGTTTGGATCTTCATTCACCATGCCATGGAACTTTGGTAATTCTCTAAGCAACCCCGGTTTAATTTCAAAAGTAGAGTCCGTTTGAATACACCCCTGTTGTATATCAAGCCTATGAGAAGCTAAGTCCTTGAGTGAACGATTTGCATCACCCATTGCTCCTTGTTCTTCCACGTGTGTTTCCTCTACGATTGGAACCTCTTTTACTTCTTCTTGTTGTTGGAAAATCTCTTCTCCTACTTCCTCCTCGTGCTCGTCCGTTGTGTCTTGACTTGGTTGGAGTATTGTGCCTCATCGAGTAGCTATCCCGCACCTTGGATAATTCCAATCCTTAGAAGCCAGATTAGGTACCGCAAACAATTCTCGCAAACAAGTGAGAAACAAGACAAGAAACAAAAAGCAAAGATGAAAGCGTAAATTGTAAAAGAAACTAAAAACTTAATAACTAGCCGTATGCCTCCCCCGTGAATCTGCGCCAAAATTTGGTCGGTTGTCAATCCGTCAAATATAATTTCACTTTCTCAATCAACTAAATATAAATATAGTATGCGATAAGAAAGAGTTCGTATCCACAGAGAGGCGTTTGTTGTTATAAATTTTCAGTTTCTAAGTAACCCAAGGTATGTTTGTTGTATTTTAGCAAATAAAAGTAATTAAAAGCAAAGTAAGTAATTGGAATTATCAATAAGGAGAGAATATTGGTCAAGGGATGGTATCATTCACAAACATGTATTTTCATCAATGATTAGAATTGGTATTTAATCTCGTATTTATTAAAAGTCCTAGGATATCTTGATCGCAAGATTAACCCGTTAATTCCCTGTTTTCATCACAACCACATTAAAAGATGCATATGTGAATTCTTCATAGAAAGCAACCTAAAGTGTAAAAGCACAATTAAGTTTAACTCCTAAAAGCATTAAGATTTATGGAATAAGACTCATCAATGCAAACGAATGTGTAAAGCACTAAACGTTTTAATAAAAGTTATGATTCTCTTGTGACTAATAGGATATATCACTATAAGCACTAATCACAATTATGCTACTTAGAATCTGGGATAAACAACGTTTTCGTATTGAAAACCCTAATATAGCTCTAGAGATGAACACAAATCGGATTGATTCCTGGACTCAACCTAACAAGTTTTCAAATCTTATAACACTATTAATTGTGAATCACAAACAATAATTAATGAGACAAAACTAATTCATTGAATCAAAAGCATGTTGAGAAATCAACTTTTATCCCATAACCAATAAGATGTTTAGCTACTCATAGCTATGGAGTTCATCATCATCAATATTCAATAATAAAAAAAAGGAAGAAGAAGAACAAAACCAAACCCTAGAAGCGTAAACAAAAACGGCTCTCCAAAATTCCAAGAATAAGATATGATATGTTATAGAAGACCTTCCCTTTTATAGCTTTCTCCAACTTCTAAAACTAGGTTTAGTCTTCAAAGTCCATTAGGTGAGCATCCACCAAGCCCACAAGAAGGAGAAACCCGTGTAGAAAATACGCCCCTAAACGGTCGTCGGAAGTTCGGGATTGTGGCCGAAATCGGGCGGAAAAAGTCGTCGGAAATCGGTTCGGTGGCCGGCAAAAGTCCGCGCTTCCACACGGTCAACGGTCGGATCGGTCGGGTCAATGGAGTCACTCGATTCAACTCGGTCGAGGCCAAGTCGGGGAGAGTCAAACCGGGTCACTTGTCGGATGAGTCGGTAGCCAAGTTAGACTCGAGTCATATGCTAACTCGGCCTTACTTGGCTCACCTTCTTGGCCGGCACGTGCTAGTGCACCTTGATTGTGCTTCACCTAAGTCACAGCCATGATGGCCCTATGTGTTGCATTTCATCACCAGTTTCTCAGTTCCATTCACAGAACCATCAAGTCATAGCAACAGCTCCATCCGACCAACAAACATTAGCTCAACCTGCCATTGCACAACCACCTGCAGTTTCAATCCACCACGCCACGCACCACCATCTATTTCATAATCTACCAAAATCACTCCCCGCAAGCTTTGTATGCAACACCAGCTTGGTCTTGCTTTGCTCCACTTCGATGTCGCCAAAGAAGCCATCAACCCAAGAACAATACCCAGTTTAATTTGTCACTTTCCCATGAGTTCAAATGACTCAAATCTCACTTCACTCCTCTCTTCCTCTAGTTCAATCGGACATACAAGACACCCATTAGCTCCATCTGCTCCAACGCCTCCTTCATCACCGAGTTCACTTCTCAAATCACTTCCATTATCATCTCCATCTCGACTTTGCACTCAGGCCACCTAACACTAATCGAATTTCGGCTTCGGTTAAGCTGAAATCCCGATTACAATGACTTCACCGCATCGGTTGTAGCTTCCCCTGCTCTAGCATACTACACAGCCCGAGCACTTCACACCGCATACCGGACTCGGCGCCTTCATCAGACAGCTCAGTGCCACTCATTCCACCACTGCATCACCACTTCTCTTCTTTATCTTCCATCTGAGCTGTAGCTTGCATTCACCAATATCACCAGGTTCAAGCCACCTGCAACATAACCAACTCCAAGTCTTGCAAGCTCCAGCCCACATTCTGCACCTCCTTCTCAGTCAGGCCATTTCATCTCCAGCCTAACCTTGAGCCCATTCATCCCTGGCATACATCTAAGGCACCAGATTCAACCACACAGAGACCCTGTAATTTTAATTCACCATCTTTGCTGTTAGACCATCACCGCCACTCTAGCACCATTATCATCCCCTTCGCTCATTGCCAACAAAGAAAATCACCATAGAACCCTAGCCCGAGCTCTATCTCTGCATTTCAACCATCTGAGTATCAACAGCCCAGAGCTCCAGATCTGCTCTCAATCCCGCCGTAAATCCTCATCAGAACCCTAACTCAAGCAGCTTCAATCGATGTCACCATACACAATCAAGCTCGAAACCCCTCCATTTCATCACCCCGAGTTCAATCTAAACAACAATCGCGACTCAAACTCCTTTCAATCGCTGCTCCACCTCACTCGACAATCAACACAACCACAAATCATCAACACTTGCATCTGATTTCTCAAATCGACAACACCACCAACAAAAACTCTCAATCGACTCAAACCCATCTCTATTTTACTCAAGAACATCAATTACTTCTATGTTCTCCCATCGATCTCAAAAGCAGCAGCATCGATTCTTTGTTCTTCAACCAAAACCCATCTTCTCTGCATCTCGATCTCTGCCATGGAAGCAGCAGCTCACGAGTTAGCACATCACCTTCTCGATCTCTCCATTTTTGAACGATGTCAGAAGCGGCGGCCTATTTTTTTCTCTCTTCTCTGCATTGATTTCGGGTGAAGCAATGATTGAGAGAAAACATCTCTCGAGTTAGGTTTTAGTGTAGGAAAAAACGATGGTGGAAATAACCACCCAGGTCTGGCAGATAAGGGGTACCCAGCTGGTAGCCCCTTAACATTTGCTGACTATCATTTAATACCTCTCCAAAAGAAAGTTGCCCCTTAACCTTGGGTCAGCTCCATATATCACTTGCCTGTGAGATGACAATTTCGCCCTTTGGCTCAATTTGGATAATTTCTTCTTCTTTTCCTCCGTGCGACTCCATTGCACCTATAAAACTCAAAAGCACGCGTAAAGTACATAATTCACAAGAAAAATAGCAAAGAAAGCGTAACTACTAGATAGTAAATACGGTGTATTCTACACCTATCAGATTCCCCCACACTTAGACTTTGCTAGTCCTCGGGCAAATCAAACAAAACAAATTCTAAAACATACATACAACTCCGTGTCGTCGAGGCTACGGTCACTTTTAGCATAATAACAAGCCTTTAAACCCCTAGGTGTCCCTAGTGGACGAGTTATAGTCTCGTGAGGGTTTACTAGAGATATACCCACAAAACCTATTTTTCCAACTTACTAGTTCTCCGTAATGATAGTATCCAACGCGCTAACAAGACATAGAGATTCTGCACACTAGTCATAAGAAGTTAGACACATAAATGAACACAATCTCATTCTTAAAAGTTGAGAGAGAGATAACCATCCCTTCTCGACTAAAATTCGGAGTTCGGAGTGATCGAAAGTCTTGACTCTGCCTCACAAGAAAGGGTTTTATGATATTGCTCTCAATAATAAACAGCTTTTTATGGGTCACACATGTGTCCAGGTTGGAATGAAGAGAGAATCCTGAGACACGTTGAATGGTAGGAAGGCTTACCCCTCCGAAATATTTTGAAAACCCACATCTTTTATATATTTTTGAAAACCCATTTTTCCGACGATCTCTTCTAAAGGAAATCAAACCATTTAACGAAGGTGGGAATATGCTTACTTACAGTGAATCCGTTCGGCGTGCAGCTAGCACCACTCTCACAAAGATCCATAGAAACGTCTTCGGTCTTCTATCGGTGTCTTCATCTTCGTCTTCGGTCTTCAACTCTTGATGATAACTCTCGAACTTCGTAGAATCTTGACAATATGATTCTTTCCTCAAATTCCTTGTCGCTTGAAACTTCATTATAGATATTCCTTCTTTCCATAGGCTTTATTGAAAGAATACAAAAATAAAAACAAACTATACAAACCCAATTTTTTTTTTTTTTTTTTTGAGAAACAAATACAAAATAAAAAAAATAAAACAAAATAAAAACTATTGATAAACCTAAAAATTTTCTCTTGTCTCTTTTTCGTTTTTTTTTTTTTTTTTTAATTTACAATAAAAATGGTTTCATTAGTTTTAAAAATTAATATTGTCTCATTATCTTAATAGTAACTAACACGTATACATGCCAAAAGAAAATATTAATGTTTCCAATTTTTAATGTCTTAATAACCATTCACGTGATATTAATTAAAAATATGTGCGTAGAGACACTAAATAAAGCTTTTGGATGGAAGCCTAGCAACAAGCTGGGCTCCAACTCCTCTTTGAATAGCCACACCTAGTCTATGAAAGATAAAACTACCAAAACCACTACTAGCATCATTACTAGCTAGACAGTTTTTCAGACGCTTGAAAAACACAAAGTATCTTCACCAAGCTCCCCTAGAGCATCATTTTTCGTTTTTTTTTTTTTTTTTTTTTTGAGATAAGAGAAAGTAAAATACAAATAAAATAAAATAAAATAACAATGTAAGTAAAATGCCATGGTGTAAGTACTTTACCGCTTGAATCTTCACAACTTATATGTCTTGATATCATAAACTTCTCGAACTTTCATCCTTGATAATTTCCGCTCTTGTATTATAGTCTTCAACTTATAAAAATTACGCCCTGTTTTTGTTGCTTTACTCAAATCTGAAATCTGCCCATTTCTGTACCGTTGTTTGTAAACCTTGAACGTGTTCAACTTTCCTTCGAATTTGTGATGCTCCTCTTGTTGATGATGATGGTGTTTCTATGGACCTGTTGGTGTAGAGAGAGATAAGGTGGATGGTGCTAACTGCGAACAAGATCACAAGTGGTATGTAAGTTAGCAATTCGATGTCACCAACATGGTTGATAAAAATAACACTCAAGAGATCAAAATAGTGCTTCTATGGTGGGAAATTGGACAGCTCACCATTACCCTGAATTCACGTACGGTGACACACACTCTAAAAGCACAATTTAGACAGTACAAAGAATTGAAGGTTGGTGCCTCACATTATGTAACATGGGTAGTCTCCACTATAGGGGATCACCTGTTCTAATACCGAATTCGATCTGCACCTTATTTGCCACTGGCATGGTTAAATCCAACTTTAACTCTCATACAATTAAGAAACCCGATCATGTTCTCTGTCATCTCTAAGTTCAGTCACTATTGTGAGATTCTCGATGTAAACTAACTATGTGACTCTAAACTAACTACAAGTTGGAGTTTTCTTATTCACTAGTTCACCAAAAAGTTGAAAAATTGCAAAAACTTACAACATAAACCACTCCCCCACACTTAAACTTTACATTGTCCTCAATGTAAATTGAATCGTCCAAAGTAAGTCAAGGTGGGAAATCCTAATAAGAAATCAGCAAAAACAAAGAAACAAAACAAGAAAAACTAAAAACAAGAAAAGAAATAAATATGAGACAAGAAATACTCATCCTTTGTTGCCTCCCAAGTAGCGCTTGGTTTAAAGTCAAGTCGGCCCACTATCTCCTTGCTTTCTACGACTCCTCCGGGGAGCACATCCACAAAGTTAACTCCTTCCACCACTTCGGAAGTGAAATTCTCATAATATGGTTTCAACCCTGCCCATTAACTTTAAGTTCTTTCCCCCGTAGCTATGCTACAATTTCCACCGCACCATGAGAAAACACATTAGTAACAATAAAAGGTCCGATCCATCGTGACCTTAGTTTACCCGAAATAATTGCAAGCGAGAATTAAACAAAAGCACTTTCTGCCCAATGCAAAATTGTTTCCTAGAAATCATGTTATCATGGAATGCTTTCGTCTTTTCTTTGTAAATCCGTGAGCTTTCAAATGCATCATTGCGAAGCTCCTCTAGCTCTTGGAATTGTAACTTCCTTTGCTTTCCAGCCCCATCCATCTCTATGTTGCATTGCTTAATAGCCCAAAACGCCTTATGCTCAATTTCCACGGGTAAGTGACAAGGTTTACCATACACAAGCCTAAAAGGAGACATCCCAATAGGTGTTTTATATGCGGTTCTATACGCCCACAAAGCATCATTAAGTCGCATGCTCCAATCCTTCCTTGTTGGGTTCACCGTCTTTTCTAGAATGGATTTCACCTCTCGATTAGACACCTCGGCTTGTCCATTGGTTTGGGGATGATAAGGTGTTGCAATCTTGTGCGACACATTGTACTTCGACAACAAGCTTTGTAAAATCCTGTTTTTGAAGTGAGAACCCCCATCGCTAATTATGGCTCTTGGAATTCCAAACCTTGCAAAAATATTAGCTTGCACAAAATCTGAAACCACTTTAGAATCATTAGTAGGGGTGGCTTTAGCTTCCACCCATTTCGAGACATAATCAACCGCAAGTAAGATATAAAAATTCCCATGGGAGTTGACAAAAGGCCCCATAAAATCAATACCCCATACATCAAAAACTTCAATAAATTGAATATAAGTTTGTGGCATTTGATTTCGGGAACCTAGATTGCCGGTTCTTTGGCACCTATCACAAGTTGTACAAAATATATGTGCATCCTTAAACAAAGTTGGCCAATAAAAACCACTTTCAAGTACCTTGTGCGCGGTTCTCTTACTCCCAAAATGTCCTCCGCAAGCATAAGAGTGACAAAAAGACAAGATAGAGTTAAATTGATTCGGGCACGCACCTTCGTATTACTTGGTCACTACCATGTTTCCATAAGTATGGATCATCCCATATGTATTGGTTACCTAACCTCTTAAGTTTGTCCCTCTCAAAGACGAGACAAGTTCTTTGGGATTTGTTTAGAAACTAAGTAATTGACAATATCGGCATACCATGGTTCTCCAAAGGCAATTGAGAAAAGTTGCTCGTCCGGGAAACTTTCACGCAACGGGATAGTCTCCTTGTCCACAGCAAGTCGGCTCAAATGATCCATAACGGTGTTCTCAATTCCTTTCTTGTCTTTGATTTCAATATCAAACTCTTGCAAGAGTAATATCCATCGTATGAGCCTCGGTTTCGCCTCTTTCTTTGTAAGCAAGTATCTAAGTGCCGCATGATCAGAAAAGACAACAACTTTTGTACCAATTAGATAAGAGCGAAACTTTTCTAAAGCAAAAACAATGGCTAATAACTCCTTTTCGGTGGTTATGTAGTTTTGTTGAGCCTCATTTAACGTTCTAGAAGCATAATAGATAGCATGAGGAAGCTTCCCCACATGTTGCCCAAGCACCGCACCAACCGCATAATCACTAGCATCACACATGAGTTCAAATGGCTTACTCCAATCCGGTGGTTTAATGATAGGGGCTGAAATCAAAAGTTCTTTCAAACGATTGAATGCCGCCATACATTTATCATCAAAGTTAAAAACCACATCTTTTTGCAATAAGTTACAAAGTGGTGATGCTATCTTGGAAAAGTCCTTGATGAACCTACGATAAAAACCTGCATGACCAAGAAAAGAGCGTATCTCCCTCACCGTAGTGGGAGGGGTTAGAGCACTTAATAAGGTCTATCTTAGATTTATCGACTTCCAAGCCCTTAGAAGATATTATATGGCCTAAAACTATGCCATGAGTTACCATGAAATGGCACTTCTCCCAATTTAGCACAAGATTTGTTTCAACACATCGTTCAAGGATTAGAGACAAATTGTTCAAGCAAAGGTCAAAAGAATCACCAAAGACACTAAAGTCATCCATGAACACTTCGATTATGTTTTCAACATATTAGAAGATACTTACCATACACCTTTGAAAGGTAGCCGGAGCATTGCATAAACCAAAAGGCATCCTTCTATAAGCAAAAGTACCCGAAAGGACAAGTGAAAGTGGTTTTCTCTTGGTCCTCCTAATGCTATCACAACGATTATAACTTTGAATAGCCATCAAGAAAGCAATAGTAAGAGTGTACAGCTAAACGTTCAAGCATTTGATCAATAAAAGGTAAAGGAAAGTGATATTTTCTAGTGGTGGCATTCAATTTTCTATAATCAATACAAACCCTCCACCCGGTTTGCACACGAGTTGGGACAAGTTCATTCTTATCATTCTCCACCACCATCACACCCGATTTCTTTGGTACTACTTGTACCGGGCTTACCCACTTGCTATCGGATATGGGGTAGATAACACCCACTTCCAAAAGCTTGAGTATCTCCTTTTTCACAACTTCCATCATGGGAGGATTCAAACGACGTTGCGCGTCCCTTTTAGGCTTTGCATCATCCTCCAAACGAATTTTGTGCATACAAACGGCAGGGCTAATACCCTTGATATCGACAATTGTCCATCCTATGGCCGTCTTGTACTTCCTTAGCACCCTTAGAAGTTTTTGCTCCTGTAAATCACTAAGCTCGTTAGAAACAATCACCGGTAACTCTTCATTATCACCCAAGTACAAGTACTTAAGGTGGTCGGGAAGAGGTTTCAATTCTAAAATCGGAGATTTAATAATTGAAGGTACAAGCTTTTCATCACTGCATGGTAAAGAAATAAACGAGATATTATGAGTTTTTGGGCATTCTTGTAGTGAATTGAGATCACCAAGAGCTTCCTTGACTTCATTACCACACTCTACACCATTATCCATGGATGTAGTTAACACGGTTTCCAAAGCATCATCACCGTTTAATTCAAACATTTGTTGTGCCAATGTATCCATCACATCAATGGAGAAACAAGAGTGGACATCGCTAGGATATCGCATCGTCTCGAAAATGTTGAAACGTATTATTTCTCCATCAAACTCCATAGTTAGCGTTCCCTTATCCACATCAATTATGGTTTTCGCCGTTTTCATGAAAGGACGCCCAAGAAGCAATGGAAGAGATGAGTCCGGTGCACCTTCATCCATCTCTAACACACAAAAGTCCACTGGAAATACAAGTTGATTAACTCCACAAGAACATCCTCAACAATACCCATTGGGTAGACATTAGAGCGATCGGCTAATTGCAATACAATTTCATCCTTTTTAAGAGGACCAAGATCAAGTGAATTATACATTGACGCAGGCATAACATTAGCTAAGCACCTAAGTCCAACATAGCTTTGTTAAAAGTTGTGTTACCAATTGTGACGGGAATGTCAAAACTACCTGATCCTTGCACTTAAGTGGGAGTTTGTGTTGTAAGATTGCCGAAGCATTCTCCCCCACACTAAGCACTTCATTACCTTTGAGCCTTTGCTTATTGGTACACAAGTCCTTCAACACCTTTGCATACTTTGGCACTTGCTTGATTGCATCTATGAGTGGTATGTTCACATGGATCTTCTTTAGAACGTCTAAAATCTCCTTTTCTAGTTCCGCCTTTTTAGAACTTGCAAATCTGCGAGGGAAAGGTACAGGAGGAACATAAGTAGAAACCGGAGTTTTAGAGTTAGGAATAGGTACCTCAGAAGTTTGGGGAGAATCCTCGGTTTTCTCCTCCAAAACAGGTTCCTTTGGTATTTCCACCACGCCCGAATCAACAACTTCGGGTTGCACAAGTTGTGTACCACTTCTCAATGTAATTGCATTGACACCCTCTTTTGAGTTGATAGGTTGAGAAGGGAGTTTCCCACCATTTTGTGCCTTCAATTGATTCAACTCCATAGCCATAGAACCAACTTGAGTTTGCAACTCCTTAACCAAACTCTCCGTTCGTTGCATAAAAGATTTCAGCAACTCCTCCATATTGGATCCCATATTTTGATGTTGTTGTTGTTGTTGAAATTGTTGCCTAGGTTGGAATTGTTGTTGTTGAGGTTGAAATCCACTCGGGTTGTTGAAACTAGGTTGTTGAATCGCTCCTTGCTTATTGGCATAGCTAAAATTGGGGTGATCTCTCCATCCCTATTGTAAGTGTTGGAGTAGGGATCATACCGTCTTTGTTGATTTGGAAAGATCGCATTAGCTTGCTCGTCTTCATAAGATTGAGAGGAACTTGGTATCACCGCGGCTGCAACTTGTTGAAGCATTGCGTTCATGTTACCCATTTGTTGACGAAGCTCTTCAACCTCGCTCACTTCACTCACCCTTCTTAGAATCACATCCGAACCACTACTCAAGAATTGTTGTGAGTTCGCGCCATGTTTTCAATCAACTCTCTAGCTTGTGCCACCGTCTTGTTAACTAGTGCACCACCACCCGCAGCATCGAGGAGATTCCTATCACTTGATTGGAGTCCTTCATAGAAATATTGAATGATCATAGCATCACTAAATTGGTGGTGAGGGCAGCTTGCCACCAATCTCTTATATCGTTCCCAACATTCATATAGAGATTCTCCCACATTTTGCTTCATCCCACAAATCTCCTTGCGAATTTGAGTAGCCTTTGATGCGGAAAATATCTCTCTAAAAGAGTTTCTTCAACCCATTCCATGTTGTGACACTTAGGGAGGTAAATAGAACAACCAATCCTTAGCACTATCCATTAAAGAGAAACGGAAAACTTTCAACATTGCACCATCCGCCGCAACATCCATTTGGAAGCATGGCCGTGACAATGGTGTGGAAGTCCATAAGATGTTTGTTTGGATCTTCATTCACCATGCCATGGAACTTTGGTAATTCTCTAAGCAACCCCGGTTTAATTTCAAAAGTAGAGTCCGTTTGAATACACCTGTTGTATATCAAGCCTATGAGAAGCTAAGTCCTTGAGTGAACAATTTGCATCACCCATTGCTCCTTGTTCTTCCACGTGTGTTTCCTCTACGATTGGAACCTCTTTTACTTCTTCTTGTTGTTGGAAAATCTCTTCTCCTACTTCCTCCTCGTGCTCGTCCGTTGTGTCTTGAATTGGTTGGAGTATTGTGCCTCATCGAGTAGCTATCCAGCACCTTGGATAATTCCAATCCTTAGAAGCCGGAGATTAGGTACACTGAAACAATTCTGCAAACAAGTGAGAAACAAGACAAGAAACAAAAAAGCAAAGATGAAAGCAGAAATTGTAAAAAGAAACTAAAAACTTAATAACTAGCCGTATGCCTCCCAAGAAGCGCCAAAATTTGGTTTGTCAATCCGTCAAATATAATTTCACTTTCTCAATCAACTAAATATAAATATAGTATGCGATAAGAAAGAGTTATTAT
Organism: Papaver armeniacum; assembly: GCA_023531295.1. NCBI lineage: Eukaryota > Viridiplantae > Streptophyta > Magnoliopsida > Ranunculales > Papaveraceae > Papaver > Papaver armeniacum. The sequence goes on along the minus strand of JAJJWW010014729.1, from coordinate 220,523 downwards.
CCACGAGAGAGGCGTTTGTTGTTATAAATTTTCAGTTTCTAAGTAACCCAAGGTATGTTTGTTGTATTTTAGCAAATAAAAGTAATTAAAAGCAAAGTAAGTAATTGGAATTATCAATAAGGAGAGAATATTGGTCAAGGGATGGTATCATTCACAAACATGTATTTTCATCAATGATTAGAATTGGTATTTAATCTCGTATTTATTAAAAGTCCTAGGATATCTTGATCGCAAGATTAACCCGTTAATTCCCTGTTTTCATCACAACCACATTAAAAGATGCATATGTGAATTCTTCGTGAAAGCAACCTAAAGTGTAAAAGCACAATTAAGTTTAACTCCCTAAAAGCATTAAGATTTATGGAATAAGACTCATCAATGCAAACGAATGTGTAAAAGCACTAAACGTTTTAACAAAAGTTATGATTCACTTGTGACTAATAGGATATATCACTATAAGCACTAATCACAATTATGCTACTTAGAATCGTGGATAATAAACAACGTTTTCGTATTGAAAACCCTAATATAGCTCTAGAGATGAACACAAATCGGATTGATTCCGGACTCAACCTAACAAGTTTTCAAATCTTATAACACTATGAATTGTGAATCACAAACAATAATTACTGAGACAAAACTAATTCATTGAATCAAAAGCATGTTGAGAAATCAACTTTTATCCCATAACCAATAAGATGTTTAGCTACTCATAGCTATGGAGTTCATCATCATCAATATTCAATAATAAAAAAGGAAGAAGAAGAACAAAACCAAACCCTAGAAGCGTAAACAAAACGGCTCTCCAAAATTCCAAGAATAAGATATGATATGTTATAGAAGACCTTCCCTTTATAGCTTTCTCCAACTTCTAAAACTAGGTCTAGTCTTGAAAGTCCATTAGGTGAGAATCCACCAAGCCCACAAGAAGGAGAAATCCGTGTAGAAAATACGCCCCAAAATGGTCTCCGGAAGTCTGGGATTGTGGCCGGAAATCGGCCGGAAAAAGTCGTCGGAAATCGGTTCAGGTAACCGGCAAAGTCCGCCCGGTCACCGGTCAACGGGTCGGATCGGTCGGGTCAACGGGTCAGCTCGATTCAACTCGGTCAGACCGAGTCAGGGAGAGTCAAACCGGGTCACTTGTCAGATGAGTCAGGTAGCCAAGTTAGACCTGAGTCATATGCTAACTCAGCTTACTTGGCTCACCTTCTTGGCTAGTGCACCTTGATTGTGCTTCACCTAAGTCACAGCCATGATGGCCCTATGTGTTGCATTTCATCACCAGTTTCTCAGTTCCATTCACGAGAACCATCAAGTCATAAAGAATAACTCCATCCGACCAACAAACATTAGCTCAACTTTGCCATTGCACAACCACTGCAGTTTCAATCCACCACCTGCCACGACACCACCATCTATTTCATAATCTACCAAAATCACTCCTGAAGCTTTGTATGCCAACACCGACTTGGTCTTGCTTTGCCTCCACTTGATGTCGCCAGCAAGCCATCAACCCAAGAACAATACCGGTTTCAATTTGTCACTTTCCCATGAGTTCAAATGACTCAAATCTCACTTCACTCCTATCTTCCTCTAGTTCAATCAGACATACAAGACACCCATTAGCTCCATCTGCTCCAACAGCTCCTTCATCGCTGAGTTCACTGCTCAAATCACTTCCATTATCATCTCCATCTCGACTTTGCACTCATGCCACCTAACACTAACTGAATTTCAGCTTCAGTTAAGCTGCAAACTCAGTTACAATGACTTCACTGCATCAGTTGTAGCTTCCCTGCTCTAGCATACTACACAGACCACTTCACCCCTCGCATACCGGACTCGGCGCCTTCACCGTACAGGCTCGGTGCCACTCATTCCACCACCGCATCACCACTTCTCTTCTTTATCTTCCATCCGAAATGTAGCTTGCATTCACCAATATCACTGTGTTCAAGCCACCCGCAACATAACCAACTCAAGTCTTGCAAGCTCCGACCACATTCTGCACCTCCTTCCGATCGAGGCCATTTCATCTCCAAACTAACCTTGAGCCCATTCATCCCCTCGGCATACATCTAAGGCACCGATTCAACCACACGAGACCACTGTAATTTTAATTCACCATCTTTGCTGTTAGACCATCACACCGCCACTCTAGCACCATTATCATCCCCGCTCGTGCCAACAAAGAAAATCACCATAGAACCCTAGCCCGAGCTCTATCTCTGCATTTCAACCATCTGAGTATCAACAGCCCAGAGCTCCGGATCTGCTCTCAATCCCGCCTCGTAAATCCTCCTCGAACCCTAACTCAAAGCGGCTTGATCGATCTCACCATACACAATCAAGCTCGAAACCCTCCATTTCATCACCCCTGAGTTCAATCTAAACAACAATCGCGACTCAAACTCCTTTCAATCGCTGCTCCACCTCACTCGACAATCAACACAACCACAAATCATCAACACTTGCATCTGATTTCTCAAATCGACAACACCACCACCAACAACTCTCAATCGACTCAAACCCATCTCTATTTTACTCAAGAACATCAATTACTTCTCTGTTCTCCCATCGATCTCAAAAGCAGCAGCATCGATTCTTTGTTCTTCAACCAAAACCTATCTTCTCTGCATCTCAATCTCTGCCATGGAAGCAGCAGCTCACGAGTTAGCACATCACCTTCTCGATCTCTCCATTTTTGAACGATCTCAGAAGCAGCAGCAGCCATTTTTTTTTCTCTCTTCTCTGCATTGATTTCAGGTGAAGAAATGATTGAGAGAAAACATCTCTCGAGTTAGGTTTTAGTGTAGGAAAAACGATGATGGAAATAACCACCCAGGTCTGGCAGATAAGGGGTACCCAGCTGGTAGCCCCTTAACATTTGCTGGCTATCATTTAATACCTCTCCAAAAGAAAGTTGCCCCTTAACCTTGGGTCAGCTCCATATATCACTTGCCTGTGAGATGACAATTTCGCCCTTTGGCTCAATTTGGATAATTTCTTCTTCTTTTCCTCCGTGCGACTCCATTGCACCTATAAAACTCAAAAGCACGCGTAAAGTACATAATTCACAAGAAAAATAGCAAAGAAAGCGTAACTACTAGATAGTAAATACGGTGTATTCTACACCTATCAGCACAAAAGTCTTCTCACCTTCATTTTTGCTAGCATATACAAACCATGGACAATCATATTCATCTTTAAACCTACACTCAACCTTAATTCTAGTGAGATTAGTCCTAGTCAATAGATATTGACACCTTTCTTGAACACAATATCCTCTAAGATGTTTCTTAAATGACTCTTTATTTGGAAATCTAGTTTTTAGCTCCATTTTGGTAGGGTCAATTGGAGTAAATACCTCAAATTCAGGGAATATATCTCCACCTCCTTCATCCTTCATGTACTCACCAAAATCCTCCTCAAATTGATCCATGTAAGCAGGTCTTTCATCTACATCCTTATCCGCACATTCAACATTACCATTAGTACTAAACAATGATGAATAATAATAATAATAATAATAATTTGCAAATGAAACATACCTTCTTCTTTGTCTTTGTCTTCTTCTTCTTCTTCTTCTTTGTCTTTTTCTTCTATCTCTTCTGCTTCTTCATCTGACTCATATTCAATATCTTCATCACTGTCAAATACTGGAGGAGCTTCTGGATCCTCAATTGGGTGACAAACATCTATTTTGATGTTTTGTAACTGAATATTCTCTACATCTTCAACAAACTTAACTTCATTTGTAGCTTTGACCTAATATGAAGCATCCCATATATCATCATCAATGTCAATGACTTTATCTGCTTTTGATCATCGCAACCACCGCTACTAGTCGAGAATGTTTGGAAATGGGCACATCCATGAAACTCAAAACTTTCTTGATGCACCTTTACTGATTTATCCACACTATTTAGCCTTGGGGATCTTCTAGGGGTGGTTCCCTTACTAAGTGTCTTCTTCTTTGGAGTAGTCTTTGGAGTCCCAAATACTGTGTCTTTCATCCCCATCCACAAACATATACATCCATCCTCATTTACAAAAGAATCCTCCCAAAAATTATCAAAATCATCATTGTTTAACAATGGCAGTGGCAGACATTCATCCTTAAACCAATATAAATTAAACTTCTCTTTAACATCCAAAGATAAACCCTTATACACCATATACTCAAGTGTCCTCAACTCCGTGTCATCTCTATGGCAATCAAGAAATACCAAAGTCTCATTCTTTGGCTCCACATATACACTGATATTCCTAAATTTGAACTGACTGCAACACAAATGAAAAAAAAATCAGATATAAACCCTATATCTCCCAAGCAAACTATAATCAACCAATCAATCACGAAAAATTACACCATAATTAAACAAATAACATCTGAATTTCAATTAAACCCTAATTACAAAAGGGGAAAAAACAGAAAACCCCAAATAAATCCCACACTAAACCTATGAAACCCAAAGAAAACCTAATTAAGCAATATTACATAAAATCAAACACCCAATCACGAAAATTAAATCCCAATTAAACAATAAAAATTGGATTTCAAATAAACCCTAATTAAAAAGGGAAAAAAACAGAAACCCTAAAAATCAATCGATCAATTAAATCAATTAACTATCAAAACAATGATTTTCATCATATATTAAGTCAAGGTTTTCGTTCAATCCCGGTTTGTACCTCATCTTCACTGTATCACCACTGTCTCTGAAACCCTAAATATCTAGAACTTTTCTTCCAAATACACTGTGGTCTTTCACTAACATCTACGTCTTCAACAAAAAGCGACTTCAATAACATCGCCTTTCTTTTCAAACAACTTTCAATACCTAACCCTAGTTTGAACAGGGGAGAAGAGAATGAGGGAGAACGAAAAGAGAGAGAGGACGAAATAGAAAATGTGTGAGAGATTACACCACACGCGTCTTTAAGTGGGTAAGGGCACAGTTGTAAATTCTCGTACCGAGTTTGACTTATTCAACGCAACCAACCGGTCACAGGTGGGCCGGTGTCAAATCTGACGGAAAGGCCAGTTTCTAAAAGAATTAAAAATTTTGGCCGGTTTGTAAAAAATATGCTAGGAAGCTGGACACTTTGTTAATTAGTGATGTCTGATATCCAATTACCATACTCCTAGTCTGAATCGTGACTGAATAAAAATCTAATTTTGTGCATCTAATATTAACAATAAACTTAAGATCGCAAAATTTGCGAATTCGACTAATGCTCTTATCCGAGTCTCATGATCGGGGAAAACACAAAATGGACTACCTAAATGGTTACCGGAGAGAAACACGTGTACTCTAATGTCAAAAATTGGTGCCAATAGCCAAAATGTTTTCTTTCCCATCCCACCCAAGCCGCACCACAGTCCAATACCTCTTCGATTGTAAAACTGAGCTAAAACCCTAAACTCAAACAGAAAGTTCCACTCTCTAATAAATCTCCAGGAAATCAAATTTGATTTACCTGATTTTGTGTGAAAATGGTGGTTCGAATAAGATTAGCTCGTTTTGGTTGTAAAAACAGACCATTTTATCGAGTCCTTGCTGCTGATAGTAGATCTCCAAGGGATGGAAAACATCTCGAAGTTTTAGGTTATTACAATCCGTTACCTGGTATGTGTTCATTTTCATAAAAAAATGAACAACAATCTTATTTTGTCACTCCAATTGTTTCAATTTTGTATTTTTGTTTATACCCTTCGCTTGATTTTTGTTTTCGCAAGTGAAAAATTCTCAATTTTAACGAGTTTCTTGATTTTACGGTGTTGGTGTTTTCTAGGGCAGGATGGTGGTAAGAGAATGGGTCTTAATTTTGATAGAGTCAAGTAAGTACCAATTTTATGTTAACTGTATCATTGATTGTCTCTTTATTTCAGCTGGATGTTTTATGATCTGTCTATAAAAACTAGCCGGCATTGCTTTTAGGTATACTCGGTCTTTTTCTTGCATCTGGCTTTGTTACTATGGCTTTCTCTCTTATAGGTAGCAATGCTAGGGCGGAATGAAAATGTTTTGTGCCTTGTTTGCAGTTTTGATTATTGCTCGTTTATATGATATGAATGTGCCTGGCTTTCAGCTGGTTTAGGTTAATGTAGATGAGCATGTAAGAATGTTTGTAGTTGATTCGGCTTCTTTTGCCTTGCCGCACCAGTAGTATTAAAGCATCTCAGTTAGAGCAAATATCTCAAGAATCCTGAAAGAATCAATAGATCAAACAGTTCAGTACATTTAGCTTATTCAAGTAGTGGAAATATTTGCAGTTAGGTTACTTGTTAGTAATGTGAAAAAATCAATCTGAACGGGGCATCAAAAGCTGTTGTTTCTTTCTTACGTAGGTCCAGAGTAGATTTATTCTGATAGTGTAGCTTGATTCAGTTAATTAATTGTCTGTTTGTGCGGGGAGACTTGTTTGCATGAGAAGGACACATTAAGAGGATGAACAATGTAACTGTAGGAAATGATTTTGAGAAGCGTTTTTTGCTCTCTCAATTTTGGGACATATATTTGATTTTTCATGTGGTTTTTTGTTGTCTTGATCTGTAATATCATTGTAATATTATGCTGTTCCTGCTTTTTCTATCCGCACAATCTCTATCATACTGCAATAAGCTATAAAATGGTATGTATAAACATGTTTATCGTGATATTACCTCCACATTTCTATACTGATCAATCTATTATCATCTCTCATTTGCATTTGACAGATACTGGTTATCAGTTGGTGCCCAACCATCAGATCCTGTCCAACGTATTCTCTTCAGAGCTGGAGTATTACCTCCACCACCAATGCTTGCCATGGCACATAAAGGAGGACCCCGTGAAACTCGCCCTGTTGATCCTTTGACTGGTCGTTTTGTAACTCCAAAAGAGCTTAACAATAGTGATCAATCTACAAGCTCCGAAAGTGCTGAGAACAAGTCAGAGGTTTAAAAATCAAATCCACGAATACCTCAAGAAAATTATATCTTTGTGTCCTATTTTGGGCGTTCAAACCAAATTATTCCTGCTCGTGCTACAAGAAAGCGAAGCTGCTATTGAATCATTTAGTTTCACTTTTGTCAGGGTGGAGAGAATTTAATCTAGTTTTTTAAAAAGAGAATGTAGTACATATGGCCTTTTTCGCGGAGGAGTTTAGCAAGAATTTGATACCTTCCTCCATATACAAGGTTTATCTTGAAATCTTTCTGACTTTTGAACTGTCATGTTTATTCATAACAGGGTATGGCCATGTGTGAGGAATAACTGTATGTTTCTTTTCTGGTTTTTCTTTTTTGCACAAAAGATTGCTCTGGCTTCTTCTTATAAATTTTTGTAGGTTTACTGGCAGTTCTGTAACCATATATTTTATGGATTTTGATTCAATCATAGGTTAGTATTAGTTTGAAAACCTATGTGACATAGCAAAGAAAGGAATTGCTTCTTGTTGAGGCCATCAAAGTGTGACAAATCACAAAATGCTAAACCCAAGTATGTCAATCTACAACAGAGAAGGTAAGTTCTTCTCTCTTCAATTTGAAAACCTTCAAATACACGAACTGTGGGGGACCTGAAAACCAACGGAACCGAAAACCACCAATTTTTCAAAAATGAAAATCGTTGTACCCTCTCGATTCCTTCTCACCGTCCTTGTTGTTCTCCTCTCATCTCACTTGTATTCTTGCACGTTCACCATAACAAACAACTGTCCTTATACTATTTGGCCTGGTACTCTTGCTGGTGCAGGAACACCACAGCTACCGACTACCGGGTTTGAACTAGGTTCTGGCCTAAGTGTCAGGATTCCCTCAACTCCAGGATGGTCGGGTAGGATTTGGGCAAGAACAGGTTGTACATTTGATCAGACAGGACTTGGTGTCTGTCAGACAGGAGATTGCGGTGGAAGGCTAGAGTGCAGCGGAGCTGGTGCAACACCTCCAGCATCCCTTTTTGAGATAACTATGGGGAAGGGAGACGACAAAGATTTCTATGATGTTAGCATTGTGGATGGATATAATCTGCCTCTCATTGCTACACCTCAGACAGACATAGGTGGATGTAATGCAACTGGTTGTGTTTATGATCTCAATCTAGGTAAATTTTGTATATCAAAAATCCATTAAATATCTCAATTGAAAAATTCTTAACCTGTTTTTTAAATTTAAAGATCAGCAACTAATAGTTTATATCAAATTCTTTATTACTTTCAGGTTGCCCGAAAGAGCTGCAGGTAGTGCAGCGTCTGAATGAGGCTGGTGTTATTGGTTGTAAGAGTGCATGTGAGGCATTTGGATTAGATCAGTACTGCTGTGCCGGCGAGTTTGCAAACCCAAACACTTGCAGACCCTCTGTATACTCCACAATCTTCAAAAGGGCTTGTCCCAGGGCATACAGCTATGCTTTTGATGACGGCACCAGTACTTTCACTTGCAAAGCAATCGAATATAACATCACTTTCTGCCCTACACAAATCGGGTAAGGTTCAATCTTGATCAATAGGGATTGCTCAGGAGTAAAATTTAAACATAATTATCGTAATTAGAATAGAATACAGTATCACTTTTCTTCTTCTCATTATCCGTGAAACAGAACCCCGACATGGAAAAGGGTTTTGCCCAACTGTAATTTATAATTTTCTATATCTTTTTCTGTTCCCATGCAGAGTGGGAGGCAAGATGATGGAGTCAATTCTGAGCCTTTACGTGACAACAGTTACGGAGAGGTTGTGGCAGTGGTTCCCTCCTCTTCGAACAATCTAGCATTCCCGAAGTCGGTCATTCTTCTACTCATCCTTACATTTTTCTAGACCGTTTGAGCTCTGGCATCTGCGCTGCGGTGATAAGAACTGCATTTTATAAAGAATCTTATTAGCAAATAACTCAAATTAGCTAACATAGCGGAAAAAGAATGGATTGCTAACCCTTCTTGTAAATTTGTGGAGAATGTAAGAAACCGATATAGTGTATAGAAAATGATACAAGTAAATATCTTGGTTTCTTTGTAAAGTATTTATTTACTGTTCTAAAGTTGTGCTTAATTTTAAAAATATTGACAGCAAAAGTTTATATGTAAGGACTTAGGAGATCAAAGATGCCAAAGATCATATGAGAACCTTTTGCCCCACAACAGTGCAACTGAATGATTGACAAATGTGAAATGGGTCTTGATTATTGATCATATAAAGTTCTTACAAATAACTCTAATATTTGGAGTTATTGACCAACTACCAGAATGGATAAACAACCAAAACTCATTGTTAATGGCTCGTACACGAGTGTTGAAGGTATCCGACCTTGTACGAGGGGTGTCTGATGCGGCGACCTATGTAATACGAACCAGTAGAGTTGGACAAGGCCTGAAAACGAAATAGGTGGACTACAGAGAAGAAAATACAAATATGCTGACTCCCAACTATGTCCCATTCAATCTGCTTTATTTTCTTTAGCTTCTGTGAAATCCTAGAGGATAAGGAGATTGCAGTACCACTGCCATGTGTCAGTCACGGGTATCAATGTCGATACGGGATTTCCCTTCCCCCACCTACTAAATGCAGTACCTTTGGTGGGAAGGGAAATACTACTACAAATAAAAGAACTAAATTTCAAGTTGTGGAGTTTTAAAAGTCAAGTTAATATTGGATATATAAAACAAAACTCCTTTGACTTTAGCAGGCGATACCCATCAAATTATGGTCCGTTTCCTACATGTAACCATAGCTCAACGTTATCAAATAGCTGTATGCCTGTATCAACTAGTAGGCCTAAACTCGACCTAAAGCTGGTGGAGTGTTTCTGGCTTGCTTCTATCAATTTATGATGGGTGACATCTTTCTTAAATCTGTTCATAATTTCGGAGTTCATAAATATAGTTCCAATCAAAAGTTAGATCAGATGGATTCGATGACATACATATTTGACTTCTCATTTCTTGGAGCCCTTGCCTTTCTTAGAAACTGGGGCTTTCTTTTTTACCCTCTTAGGTGGTGGCTTAGCTGCTGTTTTGCCCTTCTTTTTGACGCCCTGCACAAAGACATATAGGATAGCAATTTAGCATACTACCCTGTAACATCATAAATTATTTTTAGTTTGAATGGGGGAGATTGATTTTTTCAAACAGGTTTCATGAACTTACCAATGCTTTATCAGCTTTTCCCTTGATCTTTCCATTGGCTTGTTCTTCACCTTCTTCTCCTTGTATTTTAGCCTTTGGAATTTTATCTGTCTCTTCATCAGAATCAAATGAGTATCCCTCAAGTGTCCCTGGTCGTTGTAAATGAAATTAAAATATGTTAGAAGCACAATACTGGTATTTGGTAGAAGCTTTAAGATGACTTGCTTCAAGTTAAAATAATCGAATGCCAAATACAAAAAGATCAAACGAGTTCAAATCATGACGAGAATACATCCCCGAAGAAATTTAACCTTCAATCATGGTCTCCGACTCATAAACATTGGAGTGTGGTTTCAGTTGAATGAAGTCATCCATGATGGCTTCTATCTGGTTATGCAAACAAAACTTGTATCAATAAACTAAGTAAAACAAAAGGAATCTCAGCAGTTAAAGCAGATAGAACACACTTTCAGAATATCCACAAGCCTAGGGACTCCAAATTCTATAAATTCAAGTCTTATGAGTTAAGAAGTTTGGTTACTGCAAGTTTGTGAAAAAGGTCAAATTCCATATTTCAGTCGATAAAACTACCAGCTACCTACTAGATATTCCAACTCAAATCTAGAATAGGACTTCGATGTCTTCCAATTCTAATCATTTTTTTCTCCAAAACTGCCAAAAGGCTGGACCTACTTGTGGTGGAATCACATATTGCACATATGCTAAATTCAAGAAAATAGAGTTGAGCAATATTTCTATCAAAGGTCATCTCTAAGACTAGGCATTAAAGCTAAAGAAACAATATACAAAATTAGCTTTGACAGCAATAAAAGCTTAAGTAAGTCATAAACGTACCTTTGCTTCCGTTTGGCCAAAGTTAACCTGAATAAGAAGAGGAATCTGTTATTTCCGAATCTGCAGTAACTTAAAATCAATTTATGCTCTAAATTTTACAACAACAAAGAAAGAAAGGTTTTATACACATTCGGTTCAAAACAGACTTAGAGGTCTCTGATTGATTTCTTTTTGGTGACAATTATCTTCGTTCTGAGATATCATCATCTCAAAAATCCGTGTTAGACAAATTTAGGTGAGCTAAACACTTATTTATACAGCAAGAGAATTGGAAAGATAAAAAGGGAGTAAAGGACATACAACACAGAATGTTCTCGATGGAACTATTGTTGTTTTGTATATGGTTCCTGAAAAAAAAAAACATAATCGATAAACAACACTACACAAAAGATCTGCAGTAATATTGACAAGCTAATGGACAGATGTCTTCTAACTAACATCAACTGTTGTAAAATGTAAATGCATGCATAATTGCATACTGGAATTGTGGTTTCTTCTGGGGGACCTGAATCTGATTCTTGGGAATAGCCACTAAACTGTGTGGGATAATTGAGCTTAGGAAAATTAAGATAACATCCAGACTAATCAGGTGTCAAAAAAAAAAAAAAAAAAAAAAAAATCAGACTAATCATGTACTAGACAGCCCACTTCGAAATGCTTACTCCACACGTAGAGGAACAACAGTACAAGCATTTGAGATGTTAAACTCAAACAAGTTATTTAGACAAGTTAGACTCAGATGCCTAACCAATATAATTTTAAGGCCCGGAGATTAAAAAACTCAGAATAGATGGATGAAATATTATATAGGGGAACGTAAAGTTTAATTTGTTTGCTATCTTTAGTGACAGGCATGAAAGATTTGACAACAGAGCAATATTAAAATAAAAAACCGCAAGATTTCACAATACCTTTTAAATCCAAAAGCAGTTCACCGCTACCACATGGTGTGTCTGAAATTACTAATCGCCCAACAGAACCAATATCTCCACTCATATCTATGGAATCTCCTTCACATTCAACAAGTGCCTGCACCAATATATACTCATACAAATTAAGTCGTCTACAAGGAAAACTAAAGATATGTGGCACCCAAACGGCGCTAAACATAACAGCCAGCGAAAATCATTCCTTTGAAATGCAATCCAGAAAAATTGTACCATATGTATAAGTGAAGCTAATACTTACATGCAACCGTGTAGCTAACTCAGTATAAGGTAAACAGAATAAGAGGAACACATCCTTTCCCCCTAGCTCTTACGCTTTTATTGATTTCTCCAAAGATTACCCTATTTCTAGTCAATTTGTTATACGTCTTAAATAGCCTAATTCTGTCTCATTTGTTCACAAGCGAAGCAAACATGCCTTGATCTGGTCTATGACAATCTAAGCAAAATCAACAACCACAATGACAGTCGCGTGCGTAAGCTCATATTCTGGCCAGTGAAATACTTCCAGGAACTCGACATAAATACAATTAGACTTTATAACAAAAAAAATGAAAAGAATAAGGTACCTTCGACCGCTGGACTTTCTCTGCCATCATCAGAGGCAATCTTGACGAGCCCTGCCAAAAAGAAACAAAAGCCAACATACTCAAAAGGAAAGCTAAAGGCCTCTTCTTTCAATAGTTTAAACAGTCCAGATTCACAGGTGAGTTACTGGCTAAAAGTATGAGATGGGAACATAGAAGCTGTTAGAACTTCTTACATGAGGTATTGCACTCTTCTCGGCTACTTCTTCCTTCACAGCTTCCTCTTCAATATCAGTCTCTATATCAGAGATGAAGGAATAAATAAATTAATCATCACTAACTTTTTTCTCCCATTATACAACCTTCAATTTAGTTTGCCATCAAGCAGTCTAACATACCTTCTTTATGGCTTTGAGTCTCTACTTTCAATTTCTTTTTTGGAGACTTTGATTTGGGAGACTTTTTAACTTTTGAATCCTCAACATTTTTGTCAACATCTGCACCTTGATTCTTCTCTCCTGCCGCATCATTTAAGAATAAGGTTTCTGAGACTTACCATCTAATTATAAATCCTCTAATTTAGAAACATTATCTAGTGGTCTGACTTACCATCTTCTAGGACTTGAGTTTCCACTTCCGCTCGAGCCTTTGTAGTCTTGGACTTAGATTTGGGAGCTTTACTAACCGAAGGTTCTTCTGCAACGTCAATGAGAAGAGCGTCTTGATTGTTATCTTCCTTTCGTGATTTCGATGATAAACCCAAAGTTTCGCTTATAGGACGGAAATCATCCTCGTCATCCTCATCTGATGATAATGCTATAAGTGGTTGCTTGGGAGCCTGTTCATTAAATGCAACACATCAGCCATCACTGAGTATAAGTATATGAGCTACTCATAGTATATAAGTGATAATATACTAAACTGCATAATTTCCATTACACCCAACCATCAGATGTAATAGAAGAACACTTCTCCCATCTTGCATTATGTGCCCATTATGTTGCTCTCCCAAAAGAACCACACATCTTGCAAATTTAAAAGGTCCAGAAACCACTCCTATATTTTGCGTTATATTTTCTCGATAGATGAATAATGATTTATTAAATGAAACCCAACATACAACGACTAACATTGTTCAACCAAATGGAAGAACCAAATAATCAACAAAGAGGAACAGACAAACAAAAACATGACCAAATATACGACAGGAAGAAAAAAAAAAAAGAAACACTTGTAAAACTTCCACTAAGAGTAATACGAGTAATACACAACGGAGGTTACAGTTCAAAGGAGGCTCAAATATGAAACCCAAAAGTTACTCTACTATATCCAAGAAACCATGTTCTCACCCACTTATCTGTGCAAGTTTAAATCTTACCCTCATTGTAAATTATTCAGTAAAGTCCTTTAAAACAACAGAAATCACACCCTCATATTTCACATTACACCTCCATTGCTCCTCAAAGATATCTTACTTAAAACATAAAATCGCCACCGATTTTACTTCATACCTAATTTCCACAACCCATGCCACCATAAATTGTGGCAGACACTTAGATACCATCTAGGGTCTAGCTTAACATCACAAACAGAAACAATCTTCAGCCTACTCCAACTTACTGCATGATTTCTCTAGAATCTCGAATCTAAGAGTATAATTATTAAATCAGCTCATATCAAAACCTAACTCACTCAAGTATGCTCAAAATGTGGCTAGGATCTAGATAACTAAGGATAAAGTAACGTATGATGGAGAGATACCTCAAAAGTGCGCAACCAGTCCGGAGAATCGCCCATTTTCTTCTTCTTCTTCTCTCTGCTTAAATTTTTGCCGCCCCTTTTTCACAATTTCTCTGGGTTTTTTCCTCCTCCGCCGAAGAAGAAATAGACAACTTTTTTGATTTTAAATTACGGACATCTAAAATTTGATGCATTTACCGATTAGAGTCCGTCACGTGACTGAAACCGCTAGCTTCGGTTAGACAGTGCAACCATGTGGGCTCCGTCCATGGTCCATCTCAATATTCTCGTAGACTTCTCTTAAATATAGCCCACGTTTTTATTAACCATAGCCCATTTGATTTTGGTCAGTATAGTTCGACTAAATTTTTTAATTTGACCTTTTTCTATTATTATTCATAGCCCCTAAGACTAAGTCTTTAGGCTAGATTGGAGGTGCTAGATTAGTACTTAAGTGTTGCAATTCAAAAAAAAATTGTGGCAACAAAGTTAACACTAGTTCTCTCTCCTAACAGTTGCTAGTATGTGAACTAGCATGCTAGATAGTTACGCTAAATGATTCAGCGATTGAAAACCCACCTTTTCGCGGAATGGTTCAGCGCTGAGAGATTATTAGGCTTTATAACAAAAAAATGAAAAGAATAAGTGGTGGGTTTGGATGTAGAATTTTAAAGGTGGAATTTATGGGTCCAGAGGATTTGGTAGAATTACGTTTCCCTCTGTATGTTTGGTTGTATGAATCCTTGGAATCACGTTTCCTACGGGATTCAGTTTTCCAGCAAATCCTCCATATGGTGGAGTCCGACCCCTCCCCCTAAGATTTGCTGGGAAACTTATCAAGGGATTTTTAGACCCACATTTTTTTAACTCTAAATCCCATATATATTCAATTTTAAGATTTGAGGATAATGCCAAACGCTATAAAAATTTAAGACTTTAATACAAGAAAACTCTATAAATCCTAGGAATTTTAATTGAATTACCAAACACATAAGGAATTTACATAAATCCCAGAATTTGTAATCCCATGGGATTATAAATTCCTGAAAACGGTGAATTATGCAAACAAACCCACCAAAGGTACCTTCGACCGGCCGGACTTTCTCTCGCCATCAACGGAGGCAATCTTGACGAGCCCTGCCAAAAAGAAACAAAAGCCAACTGGTTGAGGGTGAAAACGGTTTCTGCTGATTTCGGTAATTTCGCGTGAGTGGGTGAGAAACTGAGTTTAAACCCTAAACAATGTACTGCAAGGGAGTACTTTAGATTCGAGAGATCAATCTGTACAAATTCGGCCTAAACCAAGAAATGGTCGTTCCATACTTGCTTCGGTCACAAAGTGAAGGAGAATGGTTGGTTTTAGGGAGGGAAGCGAAGATAGTGTTGAGACCAGAATAGTTGATTCTGGAAGAGTAGTTGTTTGACTTGTATCGAAAGTGAAAGCTAACGAGATGGGAAAGCTAGCAAGTGGTTTCGAGTGTTGTATGCTCCTGCCCTAAACTTGTCGTTTGGTGGAAATAGGTAAGACCTATTTATACAAGTCGTAACAAAACGTACTCTGGTCTCGTAAGAAATGGGAACGGCCGAGTAAAGTGGAAGGAGGTGGTAACGGGTAACGCCTGGAATTGATGTTCCATAATGAAAGAAACGTTTCACCATTACTCCTTGTATTTACTAACCGACTCATTCTTATGACACTTTCTTGTAACGGGCGTAGTGTACGCCGCACGTTGTAAACCGCCAAACCAATACCCTAATGAGCATCCCCCAGTTTGTGACATGTGTTGATGTCTCGAGTATTTTCGTGGAAAACATGTAGCATGTTGCTGTTGCTTGGCAAGTTGAGCTTGTGAGACTTTACGGCTCGGTGGTGACCCTCGACGGTCGAGATTTTGCATCTTGAGAGGAAGGGTAGCTGTTGATTGTTGCAACCCTTCGTTTTGGCAGCCAGCGTCGTGCATGGCTTTGGCATGTGTTAGGCGCGACCAAAATTAGGGTTTAGTACAAACCATGATGTTTGGCTTTGGGCCGCAAGTTGCCATGCGTTAGGTGGCGAACTTGTGTGGCTGAGATTTGCATCTCAGGTGGAAGGGCAGCCGTTGATTATTGCAACCCTTCGTTTGGCGACCGTGACATGACTGGTCTGGTTTTGGCATGCTCGTGCATGTTTTAAGCGCGACCAAAATTTAGGGTTTGGTACAAACCGTGTAGTTTTGGCATTGGGCCAGAAGTTGCCACGCGTTGGGTGGCGAACTTGGACGGCTGAGATTTGCATCTCAGGAGAAAGGGCGCCCGTTGATCGTGGCTACCTTCCGTTTGTAGCCTGACAACTTTGTCTAAATTAGGGTTTGGCATGCTGAAACCCTAATTAGCGCCCTTTACTAGAATCGCTGTAGAATTCTCGTACGGACTCGGATTTTCACGGTCCGCCACTTCATTCGATCGAAAAAGATTTCCTAAATCCGTAGGAGGGGATATTTAGGTTTTGAGCTCGTTCGGGAGGTGAAAACAGCTCAACAGTAAAACTCAGGAAAAATTCAGGAGGGATGTTGCGGGCCCGAGGTGGCATATCCGCGCCTGTGTCATGGAGGCATGGATGGCATGGCTTTTTGGTATGCGCGTGCGGCATGTTGGCGCATTTTTGGGAAGCTAGCGTGTTTTGGGAAGCTAGCCTCTTTTGAGACCGTGGCAGGTGTGGAGCAACCTGATTGGTCAATGAAAGTAGGGGACCAACAAGCTTTGGCATTGTTTATGGGTGAAAACTACTCCTGCCGGTTTTGGTAATTTGGGGTGTGTGGATGAGGAATGAATCTAAACCCCTAAACAAATGCACTGCACGGTGAGTGCTTATAGATTCGGAAATCAATCTGTGCAAGTCCGGCCTAAACCAAGAAATGGCCGTTCCATACTTGTTTCGGTCACAAAGTGAAGGAGATGGGGTTGATCTTAGGGAGGGAAGCGAAGAAGGTGTTGAGATTGTGAAGGTATTGGCTTGCTTATGACTTGTAACAGAAAGCTGAACCGGCTTACATGATGCAAGCTATCAGTTCCGGTGTTTTGTATTAACACTTGGTTTCTGTATTTTGTCTGGACTTGCTCTTTTTTTGTGATAATAGGGAGGAGAACCTATTTATACAAGTCATTGAGCCTTATTCACGTCTCTCGTGGGAAGTGGAGGAAGTGGAGTGATGGAGTAGTGGAGTTTGTGTGTCAGTGTTACACGATCAGTCTTTGCCCACTTCTCCTGTCATCGCTAACCGTCCATAACTTCCTAACACGTTCTTGTGATGGCGCGTTGCACACTGCACGCTGTAAACCGCCAGACCAATACCCCAATATGTATCCCCCCAGTTTGTGACATGATTGATGTCTGGAATGTGTGAATCGTGGATCCACGAAAAGTAGCATGTAATCTTGAATTGAATAACTGCGTTATTCAGAAGTTGATACTTGTGAAGTATCATGTGTATTTTATGCGGTCTTTGCATCATGGTGTGGTAAAGTGATGGGTGGTGACGCCTCACCGACCAATTAACTCCCGACCAGGGTTGTATAACCAAGTCGGTGAAGTTGGACGGACAAGATGATCTTTGAGACACTCATCTGCGACCGTTAATGAATTAGGGTTTTTGAAGAGGTACGCAAGCATCACTCTTCAGCTTGGTCGAAACCAAGTATGGGAAGGTTTTTGGAAAGGACCGACCGGGCATGCGTGTAGACAACATACCGATGTACACGTCCATATCTCACTGTCCCATGAAGGTGCAATCTAGGCCACTCAATTTGACCGGCAAATAGGAGTGGTGGAGATCGATTTTGTAATAGGAATTTGGTACCGCAAAAAGCCGCGCACCATACTCACTTCCAATGCGCGTTCCAAGATGACCTAATTTGGTCGGTCTTGGCGTGTAAGTGGTAGGATGGTGTTCACGCCTACACCTGACTATCCCATGAAAACGTGATCTGAACCACTCAAATCGTCCGGCGAAGTTGAGCGGTCGAGATTAGTTAGCGGTTTGGGAGGTGTGACTATGCTAGTTTGAGCGCGCGTCTTGGAATGACCAGGCGTGATATGCCTTGGCCGATCGGGTGAGGGGATAGATGGGTCCACGGTGGTCATGCTGGTATGACCGGACCTGCTTAATCTAATCTTGGACCCTCCATTCGTACCGGAGAAGATGGACACTCGTGATGCTCAAAACCCTAATTTTGGGTTTCAAGGCCGTGTGTCAATGCTTCATTCGACGTACGAATTGGGATAACCAACCATGGTTGGTCCTGACCGATTGGTCAGGTATGTAGGCGGGCCCAAGGTGATTGTGTTGACATGCTCCGGGCCCTTTAAATCTACATCTACACCCTCCATCTATACCTGCGAAGATGGATGGTTAAGACTGTTTTGCGACACATGTAATATGCCGCAAACCCTAATTTTAGGGTTTTCCGCTCATACTTGCTATGGTTTGGACGTTTTGGCAAGCTAGGCCAATTTCGGAGGGAGGCCGACCATGCGGGTCCGCGTTGGTTCTGCAGCGGGATATTCCATACCGCTTGGGGGTGATGGAATTGATCCGGGTCATCCAATCATGCTTGTGGAGTTGGATGATCAGATCATATCCTGGACCGATACGGTCGATCCCCGATGCTCAATCGGGCTAGTATAACACACCGAGAGGGGCTCAATCGGGCTAGTATAACACACCGAGAGTCAGCCTGTATGGGTATTTCGCACATGGTTTCATTATAATGCTTGGAGGTTCGTGTTGCTCTGTAAGAGTAACACTCAGTCGTCATGCCGCACTGATAATGAGTACAGGAAATACAAGGCCGATTGCGCATTAATTAATAATGCTAGAAATTCACAGGTATATGGGATTGTTGCTACATGCTCCAACCTGGATGAATTTCATGTATTCACAGAATGGGATTGTTGCCACATGCTCCATTCTAGGTGAATTAAGTGAGGGAGTATCCAACACTTATTGATGGCCTTATGTTTTACAAGATGTCGGCGCATAATTTTCTCGGTTTTTACAATTTTAACCTTAAATGAAAATCCACCATCAACATTAAGTCCCCCGCCTAGCACATAATGGTTACACTATTGTGGGGTAGGCATGAGATGGTGACATACATATGTGAGAAAGACAGGATAAAAGAAGTTTACCCGGAAGAGTATTGATCGACCGCTAGTCGCCCACGCCGTTGTGCTTGTATGGAATCCTTTGGTGGGACCCATTTCTTTCTTTGTGTATTTGAATCGAAAAGGAATCCAAAAGAGGTATCCTTGTTCTATTGGGATTCTTCTAATTTTTTTGTCTATAAAAGAGACCAACTCCTTTGCTTTTCTCACGATTTTTTTTTTTTGGTTGTTTGCTTAGCGTTATCTTCTTTGCCGCTTGCCGACCGCCGCCGCCGGAGTGCCGTTTATTGAATCTGCCGTCCGTCCAAGGTAAGTCTCGTTTTTTTTTTTTTTTTTTTTTTTTTTAGGAAAAACCCTAATTTCTTAGGTAAAATCCTTTGATAGATACATCATGATTAGTTCCTCCACCTAGATTGATAGCAAAAACGCCCCAGGATTGCTTAGTAAAACAAGCCATGAATCCATGTTGTTTTTGCTTCCTTTTTTCCACCGTTGCATGCAGAACTTAGCTTTTAGGTTATATCTTGAAAAACCCTTGGCTTGAATCTCGTAGACACGATTCCCATGAATAAAGAAAAATCGTGTTATGATGTGGCGAATGAACGCGGGCCCGCCGTGTATGCTTGATTGAACGTGGGTCTCACCCACATATGATTGACTGAAAGTCGACTTTGTATTAGTCTTGTGCCCGGGCTTAAAACTTGAGTAACACCGAACTTGAAATTTATACCGGACTTGAAATCAATACCAGATCAAACTTGTCTGACTTGAAATCAATACTGATCAAACTTGTACCGGACTTGAAACCAATACCGCATCTAAACTTGTGTAATCTTTGGTGTTTGGACCTAATCCCGACTTTTGAGTATTTCAACGTGTCTTGTCGTGCGTGACTACACACTTCATGTGCTTTTCATACAAGTTCTAACTCCTGTCTTTTATTTCATTGTGGAATGAAGAAAAGAATTCCTGTTGAAATGTCTTCCGGAGATAATCTTTGGTGCCAAGCCGGAAGTGTTGACGGCTTCAAAGATATGCCGAACATCGATGATGAGTTGTTCACCTCGCCTTTTCCAAACATTAGAAGACATCCTTCTCATAAGATAGTCACGCTTTCCGATTCGAAAAATATGGATCTTTGATCCATTTTCTTCTTCAAGACTTGTGATGAGATTTTGTCTCCGGAGAAACGAATATCTGCCTTCCCCTATTGACTTCAAGATTTGTCATACTCCATTGGGTTCTTATGAAGGATGGATGAGACGCATGTTGAGTAATAAGGACATTAAAGATAATTTGACCAAAGCGCAAATCCTCAATACGGTCATGGCATCTCTTTGCTCTTGAAATTAAGAAAGACGCTTTGCGGGTTTGATTACCTTCATTTCTTGGTGGCGCATTTCTACTCATACGACCATATCTAAATGGGGAGAGATGACTATTACTGCGGGAGAGTGTAGCTGCATTAATGAACCCTGCTTTTGTTGCTAGAAGTCTTTCTTACGATCTCTCCGATACGGAGCAACGTAACTATGATGCTATACTTCAAAAGGTGGCGGGATTCGACGGTCTGGACAAGGAGGAGAAAAAATATACAAGATGCTTTTACACCCGGTGGGTGTCGGAGTGGTCTCCTGCGGACCACCGGATCAAGAGTTGGAAAATGAGCTCAGCGTGATTGCGTTCTGTCTTTATGGCTATCCGAGAGATATATTCGACGACGGTTGGAAAGAAGACCATTAGAGGTGACCTTGTTAAGATCGCTATAAAAGGCGGAAAAGGTAAAGTTCTTCCCCGGGTGCCTTGTTCCTTGGATCGTTGTACTCTCATCCGGACGCCTTAGCAATGGACATGCATGTTTCTAACGGTACAAGAAGGTGGAATCGCACGTTCAATTCGCTTTTCTTCGGGCATTCTTATGGGAACACTTCAAAAGCTATGCTCCTTCTCCCGCAAATTTGCTCGGCAGAACTTGTATGGTGGCTCGAGAATACTCCGCTGGAATAAGAGGCGTCCCAGAACAGGCGCGAAACTCGTGGACATATTTGACAATGTGTCTTCGTAGATTTCCATCCATGAGGCGAGATCCACCCTTCCATTGTTCGGCTAAAGACTTTTGCTCTGCTTCGATGGTCCCGATCTTTGTGTTGCGCACCGATGTTAAGACTATGAGATTTGGGAAATTGTTTACCTACACGGTTGTATCCCGGGATATGTCCGTATTTATTCAACGAAGAATTTCTTGTGACTCCGTACAATATTGACAGGGCGGCTCGTCAAATGGGATTTGATCGGGGTGTCTCATTTATCCGTCCACCGGGGTTCCGAAAGAATTCCTCCCAAATATTCTTAACGCCGACGTGTTTTTAGAACGGGTGAGCCTTCCCTTCGGCCTATTGGGAGTAACCCGGTGGTAACCGATAAGTACAAGGAATTTTGGAGGAGGCAACTGTTGATTTTCCAGGAATTCTCGGAGAGTGTTGTGATAGGTTCCCGTGGTGAACCATCTTCCGACGTTTTGAAAAAGCATTTCCGGTTGAAGCCACTTCCATCCAAACGGACCAGAGCTGAGGATTGCAGTCCCCAAGCAGGAGAGAGATCCAAAAGGCAGGCATGTGGTTCGGTGATCCTCAATTCCTCCAATATGCGATATTTAAATCTTTTCCGTTGGTTCCTTCATTTCTCCCGGAGTAAATTCTTCTAAGAGTGATCCTTGCTTGAAATCGGGGAATTCCGAAAGAGAATGTCTTCACAAGGTTGGCGCGCATTCGTAATGAGAAGGCTGGTAACGTTGTCCTTCATGTTGAGAAGTCCGCGATGACCGATCTTCATCTTGAGAAGTCTCAGCGACTGATATTCATCTTTGAGAAGTCTGGAGAAACCGCTCCTTTTTCCGACCATGACAGAGATGATGCAAGCTCGGTTGGACAAGGCGCCTCCCTTAGTGATCTTGTTGACGGGGTCGTGATGGAAATTAGTACCCGGAGCGAAGTAGATGTCGGAAGGAATATAAGAGAGGTAACATCCGCTATAGTTGAAGCGGCTCCCCTTGAAGAATGTTCTGAACAGGATTCGGCCAATAAAGCTGTCGTGGTGACTCCTTCTGAAAGGCCCCCCTGTAACTGACAAGGCTCCTGTGGTTGGTGAAGTATCGGTGATGCAGCCTGGGGATTTGTTCGATCCTCATTTTACTGTCCCTTATCCAGGCCATGTGTTGGTTGGAGGATTCAGTGTGCCGATTCAGTTCAAGGAGTTGTACACGGCAATATGGGAGAAACACAGCCACATTGCTACCACTACGAAGCTCGAAAGTCGTCTTGCATTGGTCAACCGCGTTCAGGAGGCTTTATTTTCTATCCATGGGATGAGCGTCACAACTGGTCGAACAGTTTCTGAGGAGATGGTTGAAGACTGGAAGGGCCATCGAGACGTGTTTGTGCAGTTGATCGCTGTCGTATGCGTCAAAAATAATTTCACTTTCCTAAAGTATATGATAAGAAAGAGTTCGTATCCACAGAGAGGCGATTGTAGTTATTTCGTAATCAATTTCTTAAAGTAACCAATTGGGGGGGATTTCTGAATTTTATGTAAGCAATAAAAGTAAATTAAAAACAAAGTAAATTGTAGAAAGTAATCAATGGAGAAAGATATTGGTCAAGGAATTCATCTTCAATCTTAGACATGTTCTTGCATATACGATTAGAATTACGATTTAATCTCTTGTGTTATCAAAAGCCTAGAAAATCAAGAGAGCAAGATAATCTATTAATTTCCTAAGTTCATCAACACACACATTAGAGCTGCGTATGTGAATTCTACCTAAAGAATAACCTAACGCCTTGCGCTAATCAAGTTCGATTCCTAGGAGCATTAAGTTTCAGAAATAGGCTAATCAATGCAATTGTCATGCGTTGCACATAACAATTCGGACAATGGTCAAACTCTACATATGATTACGAGAGTGTATCACTACAAACCGTAAACATATCATGCTACTTGTATCCAGGTTTATCGCTCGATGAAAAACCCTAAAATAGCTATGGACTAAGATGCAAGTTCAATTAATTGGCCACTTAACTAATCAAACATCATAATCCTATCACAATACTTCAATCATGTGATCATAAAAACAGTAGAGAATTGAACGATAATCAAGAGAGAAAACTAATACATAAAGCAAACACAAGTTTTAGAAATAGGACTACATCCTTAACCAATAATATAGAATTAGCTACTCATAGCTATGGAGTTCATCACCAAAAATATATGTTGAATAAAGAAGAAGATGAACAAAAGCAAACCCTAGAAGCGTAAACAAAAACGGCTCTCCAAGTTCCCAAGAATAAGATCTCCTCCCAAAAGTTGTAGAATTCCTCTTTTTATAGCTTTTCCTTTCTTCCAAAATTAGGTCAAGTCTCAAAGTCCATTAGATAAAAATCCACCAAGCCCATAAGAGAGAGAAACCCGTGTAGAAAATATGTCCAAAAAGTCGTCGCCGGAAAACTGGCATTGTGACCGGAAATCGGCCGGAGAGGTGGTCGGAAAACGGTTCCGGTGACCGGCAAAGTCCGCCCGGTCACCGGTCAACGAGTCAGGACCAAATCACTGAGTCAACTCGGAGTCAGTGATGTATTGAGTCAGTCGGTACCAGTCAGATGAGTCAGGTCTGAGTTAAGGCTAACTCAGCTGACTTGTTCTAAGCTACAGCCATTTCGCACAGGCCAGAGCTTTGTTGCACAATGATGACGCATCCAAGCTTCCTTCCACCAAGATGGCTGTGCACCTACTTTGCGCCCCAAACCAGCTCATTTATCCATCCTGATTTGAGCATTTTCACTCGTTTCAACCCCGGCTCGATCGTAGAGTCACGCTACACCTGTCAATCGCTTCACCCGAAACTCCATTATAGCACCAACACAACCACCTGAGACTGCTATCTCCTCTGTGCATTCTTACCGCATTCCACTGTCACAACCACACACCCCTTCAATACTGCAATACCACCAGAGCACAGATACAACTCTGAGTTTTCTGTCACAGCACCAAAACAAACTTATCTGAGTTGCACATTCATTCCTACTTTCTGGCCCTTGCTACTACAACCTCCTTTACGTATTTCTTTTGCTCAATCAATGCTTCACCCTGCCACTCAAATACTCATACAAGCAACAGTGCAACTCATCAATAACCCTGAAATTAGCACACACAGCACCATTGATACTGCAACCATTTTAATTGAATCATAACCTGCAATATCAGCTCAAACACCTGAGCCATCTTCACTATTTCTCTCGATTTCATATGCCACAACCTTCTCTACCTGTTGCAACCTCATCAAGACTGCCTGCAAAATCCATCAACATCTCCCTTGCTCTAGACCTCATCCTTCTCAGCTGCTCAGCACCAGTTCCAGCTCAGTTCTCTTAGCTTACAGCCACCACTGCAATATCAGCTCAAACACCTGAGCCATCATGAGCTCAACCCTTCTTCTCAGTCATGAACCAACACCACCTGCAGCTTTACCAAGACAACCACACCATCTGCTAGTTCCCTTCCTCTCTCATATCATGCAACAAACCACCACTAGCACTTCAGCTTTTCCTTCAACTTGCTTAGCTCCATAATTCCATCAACCGCCACAACCTATCTAACCCTTGAGCTCAAACTTGAACTCAATCCCACAGCTCAGTTCTTAGCTGTGGCTACACTAGCAGAATAACAACATCAGTTCTGTCTCAGGACCCATTGTAACTTCGCATCCATTCTCTACCTGTATCACCAACACAACAGAACCTGCTTCCTCCATCTCTCTGTGTTGTTCTCTATAACATCAACACAATCTTGTAACTTCCATGGCAGCAAAACCCATTATCAATTTCATCTTTGTTCTTCCAAGTTCAACCATCCGAGGACTCAAATTCTATGAAACCCCCAAATTGGCAGCAAACCCCATCAGCTCTTCACCCCAAATTTCCATCTCAAAATCGATTCCAGATCCAACCCGTTTCCCTGTCAACAACAACATCATTTCACTTCTTCCCTGTCGCCTTCATCATCATAACACCAGCGAAAAACGAAATCGATTTACAGCCTTTTCCTCCACCGAGATCTCTTCAGCAACTTCTCCTCTCCGAGATGCCATACCTCTCTCTCTCTGGTTTCGGGTGGAGAAACTAATAATTGAGAAATGAATTTTCTCAATTGTAGGGCAGTGTAAGAATGGCCATTAGCTTTAGGCGCCCAGAAATGGATAAGAGCCACCCCAGTTTATCTTTGGCTTGTCAGTTTCGCAGAACCGGCTGCCTAACTCTTCCTTGCTCAACTGTCAGTTGCGGGGAACTGACAGTTCATTCTTCGCCTCCTTTGCGCAACCTTAGCCTGCTCCAAGAATCACCCGCCTATGAATTGACCTTCTAGCCCTTTACGCTTCAAATGGGTGATTTCTCCATCTTTTCGTCCGTGCGACTCCAAAGTACCTAATAACTCAAAAACACGCGTAAAATACATAATTTACACGAAAACTCGCAAAGAAAGCATAACTACTAGATAGTAAATTAGGTGTTTTAGACACCTATCAGAAGTACGACTTCAATGCTCCTTGGTTCCTCAAAGGGTTCTCCAAGATTCAGGAGCTCCAGAAATTACAAGGTAAAGCTCCTTCTGCAGAATGTGTTACTCGCCAGGAAGAAGAGGTTGAAAAGTTGTATGAGGAGTTGAAGCTGAAGCGGGCTGTACTTCAAAGGATGAAAGTCGCTCTTGCCCAGAAGGACGAGTTGCTGCTGAAGGACTTTCCTTGAAGGATTCGTGCCATATACCTGTCTCTTCTTTTCTTTTTGAGTGATAGTGAGGATTTATTTTCATAACTTGACTTCTGGTTTTGAATTAATATGTAATTGAATTGGTTTGTTTTGAGATAGTTTTGTGAATAACTTTTCTGAAGGAGGTTATTTTAAATGAAATTTGCATCTTGGTCATGAACGATTGCACATGTCATATGAAATTGCAAATATCGTGTAAAAGGGAGGTATGAAGGGAAGCAAACATGCGTTTGATCACTGAGTCTCTTTCTCCATGTGCGGGATGCTAAGTCCCCAGTGAATTCTAAAACTATCTTTCTTGTAAATTTGCTGAATAGAACTTACTTGTTTTCGAAGTCTCACTTGTATCAAACCGAAGTGGCCTCTCCAAGGAAGTCGTCCACATTAATTTTTTAGAGAATGAGAGTTATCCCTCTGAACCAAGTTTCTCCTGAACAATGCGCTTCAAAGCGTTGCATTCACTGGTGGGGTGGTGAAGGAACCGGTGGAAATGACAGTATCTCGGGTCCATTATTTCTCGATCGGTTGGTGGACGCCATACAGGAGGTAGTTCCACCTCTCTATTTCGTACCCACATCTCCAAAGAACTCCAAAATCTTTTCCATCGGGACGAGAAAGTGTAGGTACTTCGAGTCCAGCTTTTCCTGCGTTAGTGGGCGTTGTGATGTCTCTACGTGGCTTTGATGTGGAGCACGTTCCGGAGATGAAGTTGGAAGATTTGCGAGTGCCATCATATCCGCGGATCGCTTTCCTAGGTAAAGGGATGTGGAAGGTGTCGTAATATCACTGGGAAAGTGATCGAATTGAACGCTCCCATCCTCTCGTATTCACGTATTTCTGATCGATCTCTCATTCCTCAAGCATTTCTTCGCTTGGATAAAAGGCCGATACGGATTGGACAAGTCGTTGGGCTTCAACAAGAGTTTTGAGATATAAATCTTCTAACAGGGCTCCATAGGCTGCAGGCTCCCTTTCTTTATCTGGTAGACGTTGTAGTACTCCGTACAAGTCCTTTCCTCTGTGGAGTTGCCTCGGTTCTTCATTGTTGACCGGACCATGTTGTTCGTCTTTCCTGAGTCTCACAGGGTTGCGCGCTCTTTTGCCTCTCCACCGGTAAAGGTGTGACTCCCGACTAAGGATTCGGCATTTCTTGCCTTTGCTTGAGTAGATACCTGCCGACCCTTCTTGTAATTGTGCTGCTATATCATTCAAAAGGAGAATGTCTCGCTCTGCCTTCTGGTGATACCGTCTTGATTTGCCAAGACATCCTCCAGCATTCTAGCTACACTTCCCATGATATCTGAACCACCTGTGGTTTCTGGTAGGCCTGGAAATGTGTTTTATGTTTTAGCCTACAGTGATAACCGCAAGTGCACGGTGTCTATCGGAGACGCGGCAAGTACGGGTCGAACCACAGAGACTTGTGGTGCTATGTGTGATCTAAGGGCTTCTTCTACTGAATTCTAACAAATGCAAGTAACAACAGATGTTTTGTGCCGATACGGCTAAGATGAAATGAAGTGACTCTAAACTAAGGTATAAGATAGTGACAGTGGGGATACAAGGGTCTTCAAATCCACCACTAACTCCTATTATGTGTTTAACTAAGTTGAGCTTCTTGTTCCTATGGCAGTTAAGGATAAGGTGTCAATTTTATCTCTTAACTAAGAAGTTTCTCAAGTAATGCTTCAAATAACAGTGAGGTACTAAACAGAGCACTAGTTGTCTAATTAAGTACAACTAGTCAAAGGAATTAGCATTTGGGTCTAAGGTTTGAGCTGAGGTACTCTCAATGTAGTTGTAACCTAACTACAATGGATACAAGGCATCCATTGTGAGAGAAAAACACTGGGTACTCTAATTGAAGACATAATTATAGTTTTTGCATTCAAGACAATTCAACATAGTTTAAAACATGATATGGAATTAGGGTTTCAGTGAAACCCTAACAACTAAATTAGAACATCAAATGAAATTAAACTACAAATTAAACCTAAATTGACGCACTGGCTAGCCCAGGCATAAACCCTAAAACATCTTCTTCATCTTCTATTTATACATGAAAACATTCAAACCCTAATTCAAAAATTGTAATTTAATCATACCCAAACGCCCATACCGTCTGAAACGCCTCTCCTCTTGTCATGCGGCTCTGAGAGCTCCCTCAATTGATTGATTGATCAAAACCCTAACCTAACTCTGTCTATTTCTCTCTTAGCTCCTAGGAAAGAAGCTACGAAAGAACTAGAGAGCGATTAGGTAAGGTGGTGCGGCTGTTGGGGTGTCAGGAGATGATGGAGTTGGTGGCGAAGGCTGCTGGTCGGGTGAAGGAGGAAAAGAGCAGAGCTCTGCTCTGTGATGGAGATGGGAGAGGAAGAAAGAGAAAGATGGAAGAGAAATGGGTATGGCTCGAGAGGGTATAGGGTTAGGTCGTTTCGTTGTGAGGCAGAGACAGCAAGAATTGATGGAACGGGCTGAGCGAGCGTAGGATGCGGGCAGGAGAGATACGGGCGGGCCGAGGATAATTGGGACGGTTTGGTGTTGCACGGGAGCAGCGATCTTCGATGCGCGTGGAGGTAGCGACCGTTAGATGTAGCCAGGCGAGATCTTGACGACTCGTGGTGGACGGGCTCGGATTCGGGTCGCGGGTCTTGGATAGCTTGAGCCCATGTCTTGTAAATGGTTTGCTCGATGCGCGCGGCTTTGGCTTTCTGCTCCATAGATTCTCGACTCCAATTCTTCGCTCTTTTGGCTCCTCAATTTCTCTCCGAGCTTTATTTATTACCTAAAAACACAAAATTAATTAATACAAATATTTATTCTTGAAAACAAGGAAAATACGAATATGGGATAATATCTAATTCTTGAGCACAAAAGATGAGTAAAATGCCAATAAAAAGGTGTATAAATATGCACTATTTGGCACTCATCAAATACCCCCAAACCTGAATTTTACTTGTCCTCAAGTGAAAGCAATTAGGAAATCCTAACTATACCCCATCACAGGTCTCTCGAATGCATTTAGCGTATGCACTAAGCCTTTAAACCCCTAGGTGTCCCTAGTGGACGAGTTGTAGTCTCGTGAGGGTTTACCAGAGGTGTACCCACAAAACCTTCTCCAACTTCAGAGTGTAAAAGAGTCTCAAGCATCCAAGGAGCTATGAGGACATAGAGTTTCTGCATGCTAGTAACGAGAAGTTAGAACTACCAAAGAACGCATTCTCATCCTTAAGTCTTTGAGCGAGAAGTAACCATACCATATGAAAGAATTCGGATTCGATTGTGATCATAAGCCTCGACTTCTGCCTCACCATTAGGGTTTTATGATAATTGCACTCAAAAATATCGCTTTTTTTAGTCTCTCATGTGTGCAGGCAGGAATAAAGAGAGAAATCCTGCACACGTTGTAGGTAAGAAGGATAACCTTCCGAAATAAAATTTGGAGACTCCACAGAGGTGTGGACAAAAAGAATCTTTTTCTGATGATCTCTAAGAAGGAAATCAACCATTAGCAAGGGGTGGGAGTACTCACTCACTTCTCACCCGATCGGCAATTAATATCACTCTCTCATGGGAACCATAGAAACGTCTTCAATCTTCGGTCTTCGGTCTTCAGTTGTTGATGACGAACTTCTAAACTTCACAAACTTGAAAATTTTTAACTTTTCTACTCAAATTCCTTGTTGTTTGGATTTTTCTTCTTGAACTCTTCTTTACCATGGTGGTATTAAAACTAAAAACAAACTACAATTTTTTTTTTTTTTTTTTTTTTTTTTTTTTTACAATAAGTGAAAATAACAATACAAATAATGAAACAACTAACTCCATGGACAAAGGACTTTAACACTCAATATTTCCACAACTTGTATTGTCTTGATTTCATAAATTTCACTAATTCTCATCCTATTTTTCTTTTCCTTGTTGCACATAAACCTTGGACTATATCAATTTTTCTTCCAATATTCTGATGATGCTCCGTTTGCTGACGATGATGTGTTTCTATGGGTCTGTTGATTGAGAGAGAGAGTGATGCTAACTGCAAATCAATATTTAGAAGAAGTTTTCATCTTTAGACGTCACCCTCATGATTGACAAAAACTAGCACTCAAGAGATCAAAAGTAGTGCTGAAATTGGTGCGAAGTTGGGTAGCTCACCATTCCTACCCGGAATTGACGTACGGTGACACACACTCTAACAGCTTTCTAGAAAGTTGCAAAAATTGAAGGTTGGTGCCTCACTTGATGTCAAATGGGTATTCTCCACTATGGGTGATCACAATTCTACTACCGAATATCTAAACATCACCTAATTCGCCCTCCGGTATGGTTAAATCCAACTTTAACGCTCTAATCAACTAAGAAACCCGATTGTGTTCTCCGGTACTTCTAACTTCTGTTATTTCGGTCAGATTCTCTATGTAAACATAGCTAGAAGCATGCTAGTGACTCTAAAATCTCTAAAAGTTGGAGGTTTTTACAAAAAGAGTTTTTTTTTTTTTTTTTTTTTTTTTTGAAAATAAAAGATTAAAAAGACTAAAAACTTAAAAACTAAAAGATTAAAAAGACTAAAAACTTAAAAACTCTATATGCAAATGCACCCCCACACCTAAATCAAACATTGTCCTCAATGTGTCGACAGATAGGAAAAATTTTAAACAGTCACATACCGAGAGAACTATGCTGATAAGAGAAAGGAAAGAGATTACTGGGATGTCGGCGGAGCAAGGTTAGAGCTTCATTAATCAAGGCTAGAATCCAACATTCTCAGCGGAGATCGTATCGGATTAGCACAATATATGCACAAGAAGACTCAACCGATTCAAGAAAGAAAATATTAACAAGTCCTACTGGATTATATACAATGAAAATTCACCGTACACCAACAACCTAAAGAGTTGAGGGTCAACCCAATAGAAAATATGTACAAACATCAGCAGCCTTACACAAATATAACATGATAGTGCAAGTAAGACTGTGTATGTGAATGAGCTTCCCCCAAACCTAAACTTATGAACGGGTGTGTTTGGGAGCACAAAATCTTGCAATTTTATCGGTACATCATGCAAAAAGGTCTAACTCAAAATGAGTTTTGCTAAGAACAGACGGACATACACATTCCAAGCTGTGGTTCCTTAAAAGTGTTATACTTTGATGAAAAAGAAGTCCAAGAGGACTTGGGAGGCACAAAGTTCTAGGCTTAAATTGGGAACTCTCAGAAAAGTTGGTTTAAGATTTTTGTGACAAACTACACCTAGGTTTGGTGGAGGAGTTTCAATTTGTGACTCAGGAGGGAGATTAGGTACATCTAAGTTATTTTCATGTATAAAATCATTTGTACCATCACACACTTTCCTAAAGTCAGAAGAGGGTAAATCATGTTCACCTTCATAGAACAATTCATCAATCTCCATGTCATAATCTTCATCATTCTCATGTATAACATGACTAGGAGAGATATCATGCTGTAACCTAGGCATGGAATTAGGCACATGCATTGAATCATCTGTGTCAACAGACAATTCAGCTATTCCTAGGTCACAAACAGGTGGTAAAGCATGCTCACATTCACAGGACAATTCCACAGGTTCCACATCATCATCACATGTATGAATATTAGAAGAAGCATCATTCATGGGGTTCACAGAAGAGACACTTAATGTCTCTAAACCTAAGGATTCTACTATATTTTCAAAATACAGATGCTCTTCATATTCATCATCATCATCATAGCAAAAATTCATCTCTCCATTCAAAATTGTAGTATTTTTAGTGTACTCATTTTCCTCTAGATTAGGTTCATATTCAGTGTTAGTTGCATGAGTAGGACTAGAAACACTATTTTCAAAATTATCGGGAATAACGGACATCCTATCATTTTGTAACTCAATCGGAGTTCCTTTGAAGAATCATAGTGAGTTGTTCTATTGAAGGAGAGTCTTCACTAGTGGGTATGCATTCCTCATATGGATATTCATTGTATGGTTGTGCATGAGGTTCACTAGAGAAGGGAAATTCGGACATGTTGCTATATGGATGGTCATGCATTGCATTCATTTCAAGCCTAGCATTTTGCTCCATGAGTGTTTCCATTATTGATTGCAAACTAGGAGTTGGGGAGTATAAAATTGTTCATCTCCCCATTGTGGTGAATGATGCATGTGTGTAGGTTGATTATGGTCCCAATGATTGCCAGCATAGTCACTTCTAGACAATTCGTACATTGGATTATCATGGCTTTCCCTAGGCTTGCCTAAATTCATGCAAAATATAGCGCTTCTCAGCGGGGTGGTCTAAGCTACCACATAAGGTACAAGCATACATTTCATATTGCCTAGGGAAATTAGATTCGACAGATTGCTCATGTAATTGCCTTTCCAAAGAAGATAGTCGAGCTTCTAATTGATCTAAAAGTGGTGACTGGGTATGAGAAAAGTGTTCATTTTCAACCTGTGGTGGATGATGCATGTGCTCATAATGATTAGGGTATGTGAGGTCAGGGTCCTGAGAAGGCTCATAAAATTCCCTAAAATCACTATGGTATGTGGGGAGTTCATACTGTGAAGCATGCCCGTAAGCAAGCTCTCTAATGGATTTGTTTGTATCCCCAGTTGCAGACCAAAATCCTGACATGATTTAACAACTCAAATAGAACTCAAAGCCCAGTCGTAATGGGCTAAGTTTGGTTTATTGGGTTTCATTTGGTTTATTGGGTCTCATTTGGTTTGTGTGGGTTTAGTTTGGTTTATGTGGGTTTTGGTTTATTGGGATTTGATTTGGTTTATTGGGGATTAGTTTGTTTGCAACCCAGGAAGATACAATCCACAAAAGAAAATGACACCTTAATCTAAGTGTAAGCCCAAAAGGTGGCTTTTTGAAGTTGTAAAGCCCAACTGAATAGGTGGGTAACGATTTGGATAGGTAGGCTTCAGTTTGGTGCAGAAACAGAGTCCAGTTTGGGTTCAGTTGTGTGCACAGCCCAACAGGTGTGGGCTCAGTTTGTTTGCAAACTGAGTATGTGGAGGTTGGGCCTGGCAGGTTCACAGCCCAGCTGATGGGGCTTAGTCTATTGCACAGGTTAAGCCCAGGTTATGCAAAACTCAGTGGTTTGCACAGTGCACAGCCAGCAGCTCAGATGACGGGAACCCTAGTGTATGTGTGCTTCAGTCTATTGTACATCCTATTGCAATTTGTGCAGGGTTCAGTTTGTGCATAGATTGGCAGGTAATGTGTAACTAAGGTTGAAAGCAGCCACAGGGTCAAGGTGCACTCACAGCACAGCTCAGCAAGTGAGAGTTTATGCTCAGGTTGTCGGACTCAACTGGGGTAGTCGATATCAACCAGCCCAGTTGATGTCACACAAGACTTGCCGCAGACTCGGAAACCGCAGTTGTATCTCAACTACAGCTCAACTCACAGCTTCAGGGGGCTGGAGGTCAGGGCAAGCGGTTGTGGTGGTCACTGGCTAGCAAATGCCCAGATTCATATATTAGCCCAACTTTCAGAGCATGCACAAGATCATACACAGGTCACTGATACAGCTTTTCACAATTACCACAGATATTGCATAGCTATTCAACACATCATAGGTTCACAGATGCAAAAGAACATGCTCAGGGTGTAAACAAGTAGGCTTAACAGGTTACCCAGTTGCAGCTCAGACTCTACAGCTGTAGGGGCTGGAGCTGAGCACAAGGCATGTGGTAGATGAGCACAAATTCAGGTGTGAGCAATGCTTGGGAAGATAGCTAGGGTATCATGCAAAGAAGCCAGGTCTGATGGTTACAGGATATGCTCAGGTGCAAAAAGAATGAGGTTGACAGCACTCTTGGTAGAAGAGAACTAACACAAAGCCTCAAGCAAGGTTAATCACAAGTTCGGCTAACATATACTCAGACACCAGCTCTCAGCAAGCTTTAGTTCAATTATCAGCAGGCTTGGTCAACACTGGCTCAGTTGAGTTTGTTGCATCAACTCACTCAGATACCAAAAGTCTGAGTTGATGTCAAACTCAGAGCTCAGGGGTTGGAGTAGAGGATATCGCAACTCAGCTATCATGTATGAGGTCAACGATCAAAGAACCATTCACATGAACATTAAAAACAGCAAGGGAGGCTCAGGGCACTACAATATGCTTGTACAAGCTAACCTCAAAATCTCATGTGACAAGGCAATACACTATGCTTGTTGTGGCTCATGGGTGCACAGGCAAAGATGTTCAGCAGAATAACTAGCTTATCAGGTGAACCAGGTTACAGATTGTCACAGAATTGGCTAGCCTTAGGGTTCAGAGCATGCATAGAGGTGCAGGGTTGACAGATTAATGCTCAGGGTATATAGTTCAATATGGCTATACAAGCATAGCATCAGATTTTAACAGGTTCATGCACATACCCACACATTTCAGCACAGAGTTATGGCATACACAGCTAACAGGTGTATAATTCACATATCACTGAGTCATTCACCTGATTTGCATGGGTTGCTCAGGTTTTGCGCCTTTTTCTCCCACTCCTTGGGCTTGCTCAGCAGCACAGCAAGCACAGCAAGTACCTGCTAGCTTAACAAAGAGATTTAGTCCTCAGATTTGCACAGTTATACCAACAAATCACTACAGAGTAAGCTAGCAAAGATGAGGGTTTAGCAATGAGTAATGGAGATCACTGCTTGAAGTCAATGAAGCAAATGTGACAGAGACCAAGTCGAGGCAGAGCTTGTATGCCGAATCTTTGATGAGATATTAAACAATACACTAGGATCTCACAGCTTCTGTTTCCTTCAATGGTTGTTCACAAATGATAAAGGAAAAGAAAAGCTACAGCATGTAATGACAGTGTTGATTATGCAAGACAGCTGCCAAGGCAGGTGATAAGACAATGACAGCAGATTGATGAGCCACAGTCAGCAATGATAGAGAGCTTTATCAGGGAATATGCATAACTGAGCTAACTGAGCTAACTGACTGGGCTAACTGAGCTACAACTAACTAAGGGAACTAACTGAGCTACAACTAAGGGAAAATGATACTTGTAGAGTTATAGCTAAATGCAAATACAGTCTTAAGTATGCACAATATATGATAATGCAGGTGACAGAGAGAATTAAAACTACAATTAACACTAAGCTTAACACAGGATGCAGATCATATGGCAGATGGTTTTACTACTACTCTTACACTAAAACAAGAAAATTTAAACACATATATACAATGGTAACTGAAACCAGTAAGCAAGCAATTAATCAAAATAGCACACGCCAAGTCCCCGGCAACGGCGCCAAAAACTTGGTAGGCCTTGGAATGTGTTTTATGTTTTAGCCTACAGTGATAACCGCAAGTGCACGGCGTCTATCGGAGACGCGGCAAGTACGGGTCGAACCACAGAGACTTGTGGTGCTATGTGTGATCTAAGGGCTTCTTCTACTGAATTCTAACAAATGCAAGTAACAACAGATGTTTTGTGCCGATACGGCTAAGATGAAATGAAGTGACTCTAAACTAAGGTATAAGATAGTGACAGTGGGGATACAAGGGTCTTCAAATCCACCACTAACTCCTATTATGTGTTTAACTAAGTTGAGCTTCTTGTTCCTATGG
Source organism: Papaver armeniacum (assembly GCA_023531295.1). Lineage (NCBI taxonomy): Eukaryota > Viridiplantae > Streptophyta > Magnoliopsida > Ranunculales > Papaveraceae > Papaver > Papaver armeniacum. Next base: position 184,795 of record JAJJWW010014729.1, on the reverse strand, counting down.
CGAGTTAAGGATAAGGTGTCAATTTTATCTCTTAACTAAGAAGTTTCTCCAAGTAATGCTTCAAATAACGGTGAGGGTACTAACCCAGAGCACTAGTTGTCTAATTAAGTACAACTAGTCAAAGGAATTAACATTTGGGTCTAAGGTTTGAGCTGAGGTACTCTCAATGTAGTTGTAACCTAACTACAATGGATACAAGGCATCCATTATGAGAGAAAAACACTGGGTACTCTAATTGAAGACATAATTATAGTTTTTGCATTCAAGACAATTCAACATAGTTTAAAACATGATATGGAATTAGGGTTTCACTGAAACCCTAACAACTAAATTAGAACATCAAATGAAATTAAACTACAAATTAAACCTAAATTGACGCACCAGCTGCCAGGCATAAACCCTAAAACATCTTCTTCATCTTCTATTTATACATGAAAACATTCAAACCCTAATTCAAAAATTGTAATTTAATCATACCCAAACGCCCATACCGTCTGAAACGCCTCTCCTCTTGTCATGCGGCTCTGAGAGCTCCCTCAATTGATTGATTGATCAAAACCCTAACCTAACTCTGTCTATTTCTCTCTTAGCTCCTAGGAAAGAAGCTACGAAAGAACTAGAGAGCGATTAGGTAAGGTGGTGCTGGCTGTTGGGGTGTCAGGAGATGATGGAGTTGGTGGCGAAGGCTGCTGGTCGGGTGAAGGAGGAAAAGAGCAGAGCTCTGCTCTGTGATGGAGATGGGAGACAAAGAAAGAGAAAGATGGAAGAGAAATGGGTATGGCTCGAGAGGGTATAGGGTTAGGTCGTTTCGTTGTGAGGCAGGGACAACAAGAATTGATGGAACGGGCTGAGCGAGCGTAGGATGCGGGGCAGGGAGAGATCTGGACTACCGAGGATAACCGGGACGGTTTGGTGTTGCATGGGAGCAGCGATCTTCGATGCGCGTGGAGGTAGCGACCGTTGGATGTAGCCAGGCGAGATATCGACGGCTCGTGGTGGACGGGCTCGGATCCGGGTCGCGGGTCTTGGATAGCTTGAGCCCATGTCTTGTAAATGGTTTGCTCCTGATGCGCGCGTGGGCTTTGGCTTTCTGCTCCATAGATTCTCGACTCCAATTCTTCGCTCTTTTGGCTCCTCAATTTCTCCGAGCTTTATTTATTACCTAAAAACACAAAATTAATTAATACAAATATTTATTCTTGAAAACAAGGAAAATTCAGAATATGGGATAATATCTAATTCTTGAGCACAAAAGATGAGTAAAATGCCAATAAAAAGGTGTATAAATATGCACTATTTGGCACTCATCAGTTTCCGGATACATTGCGAGATGGAAACCGAAAAATTGAGAATTCAATTTTGTGCAACCGAGAGATCAACCTCCCACTGTGGTCGCCAATTGTTTATGGGTGAAAACTACTCCTGCCGGTTTTGGTAATTTGGTGTGTGTGGATGAGGAATGAATCTAAACCCTAAACAAATGCACTTTGCACGATGAGTGCTTGTAGATTCGAAATCAATCTGTGCAAGTCCGTCCTAAACCAAGAAATGGCCGTTCCGGACTTGTTTCGGTCACAAAGTGAAGGAGATGGGGTTGATCTTAGGGAGGGAAGAGAAGAAGGTGTTGAGATTGTGAAGGTGTTGGCTTGCTTATGACTTGTAATAGAAAGGCTGAACAGCCTTCGAGATGCAAGCTATCGATTCGGTGTTTTGTATTAACACTTGGTTTACGTTTTTTGTCTGGACTTGCTCCTTTTTTTTGTGGAAATAGGGAGGAGAACCTATTTATACAAGTCATTGAGCCTTATTCACGTCTCTCGTTGGAAATGGAGGAAGTGGAGTGATGGAGTTTGTGTGTCAGTGTTACACGATCAGTCTTGCCCACTTCTCCTGTTATCGTTAACTGTCCATAACTTCTTAACACGTTCTTGTGATGGCGCGTTGCACGCTGCACGCTGTAAACCGCCAGACCAATACCCCAGTATGTATCCCCCAGTTTGTGACATGATTGATGTCTGGAATGTGTGAATCGTGGATCCACGAAAAGTATCATGTAATGCTGAATTTAATAACTGTGTTATTCAGGAAGTTGATACTTGTGAAGTATCATGTGTATTTTATGCAGGTGCTGCATCATGGTGTGGTAAAGTGATGGGTGGTGACGCCTCACTGACCAATTAACTCCTGACCAGGGTTGTATAACCAAGCTGGTGAAGTTGGACGGATGAGATGATCTTTGAGACACTCATCTGCGACCGTTAATGAATTAGGGTTTTGAAGAGGTGCGCAAGCATCACTCTTCAGCTTGGTCGAAACCAAGTATGGGAAGGTTTTGGAAAGGACCGACCGGGCATGCGTGTAGAAAACATACCGGTGTACACGTCCATATCTCACTGTCCCATGAAGGTGCAATCTAGGCCACTCAATTTGACCGTCAAAGAGGAGTGGTGGAGATCGATTTTGTAATAGGAATTTGGTACCGCAAAAAGTCGCACCATGCTCACTTCCAGCGGCGTTCCAAGATGACCTAACTTGGTCGGTCTTGGCGTGTAAGTGGTAGGCTGGTGTTCACGCCTACATCTGACTATCCCATGAAAACGTGATCTGAACCACTCAAATCGTCCGGCGAAGTTGAGCGGTCGAGATTAGTTAGCGGTTTGGGAGGTGTGACTACGCTAGTTTGAGCGCGCGTCTTGGAATGACCAGGCGTGATATTCCTTGGCCGATCGGGTGAGGGGATAGATGGGTCCACGGTGGTCATCTTTGGTATGACCGGACACCTTAATCTAATCTTGGACCCTCCATTAAATGCCGGGAGAAGATGGACGCTCGTGATGCTCAAAACCCTAATTTTGGGTTTCAAGGCCGTGTGTCAATGCTTCATTCGGCGTACGGAGTGGGATAACCAACCATGGTTGGTCTTGGCCGGTTAGTGAGGTATGTAGGCGGGCCACGATGATGGTGTTGACATGCTCAGGCCCTTTGAATCTACATCTACACCCTCCATCTATACCTGCGAAGATGGATGGTTAAGGCTTTTGCGACACATGTAATATGCCGCAAACCTAATTTTAGGGTTTTCCGCCCATCTTGCTATGGTTTGGACGTTTTGGAAACCTAGGACATTCGGAGGGAGGCCGGCCATGCGGGGTCCGCGTTGGTTCGGCAGTGGATATTCCATACACAGCTTGGGGTGATGGAATTGATGCTGGTCATCCAATCATGCTTGTGGAGTTGGATGGCTGTGATCATATCCGGACCGATACGGTCGAGTCCGATGCTCAATCGGGATAGTATAACACACCGAGAGGGCTCAATCGGGCTAGTATAACACACCGAGAGTCAGCACATGCGGGTATTTCGCACATGGTTTCATTATAATGCTTGGAGGTTCGTGTTGCTCTGTAAGAGTAACACTCGAGTCGTCATGTCACCGATAATGAGTACATGAAATACAAGGCTGATTAGCATTAATTAATAATGCTAGAAATTCACAGGGTATATGGGATTGTTGCTACATGCTCCAACTGGATGAATTTCATGTATTCACGAGAATGGGATTGTTGCCACATGCTCCATTCTAGGTGAATTAAGTGAGGGAGTATCCAACACTTATTGATGGCCTTATCTTTTACAAGATGTCAGTAGCATAATTTTCTGGTTTTTACAATTTTAACCTTAAATGAAAATCCACCATCAACAGGCATAGTTTAGGCACGGCCAAAATTAGGGTTTGGTACAAACCGTGATGTTTGGCCTTGGGCTAGAAGTTGTCATGCGTTAGGTGGCGAACTTGGACGGCTGAGATCTGCATCTCAGATGGAAGGGTAGCCGTTGATCGTTGCAACCCTCCGTTTGGCAGCCAACGGCATGTGGTAGGGCCGGCATAGCTTTGGCATAGTTTAGGCGCGGCCAAAATTAGGGTTTGGTACAAACCGTGATGTTTGGCCTTGGGCTAGAAGTTGCCATGCGTTAGGTGGCGAACTTGGACGGCTGAGATCTGCATCTCAGATGAAAGGGTAGCCGTTGATCGTTGCAACCCTCCGTTTGGCAGCCAGCGACATGTGGTAGGGCCGGCATAGCTTTGGCATGGAGATGTGGCTGGCATGGTTTGCCATTGGCACGGTGGTGCGGCTGGCATAGTCAGCATGCCTTGGCGCAGAGACGTGGATGGCATGGTTTGCCATTGGCATGGTGGTGCGGCTGGCATGGTTGGCATGCCTTGGCACGGCGACGTGGCTGGCATGGTTTTCCATTGGCACGGTGGTGCGGCTGGCATGGTCGGCATGCCTTGGCGCGAGACGTGGGTGGCATGGTTTGCCATTTGGCACGGTGGTGCGGCTTGTCATGGTTGGCATGCCTTGGCGCAGAGACGTGGCTGGCATGGTTTGCCATTGGCACAGTGGTGAGAGAATTAGGGTTTGGTATATACAAAGATGATGTCGAGTCAATACTAAGGGTTACTGCCGTGGAACACGACACCTGTAAAAAAGGTACCACCGGTAATTCTTACGTAGGCATGCTGGTTGATTCAATAAATGTGCTAGTGGTCATAGTGACGTCATGTCAGATGCGCATTTTACGATTTTAACCCTAAACTAAAAATCACCATCAACACCAACATACTCAAAAGGAAAGCTAAAGGCCTCTTCTTTCAATAGTTTAAACAGTCCAGATTCATAGGTGAGTTACTGGATAAAAGTATGAGATGGGAACATAGAAGCTGTTAGAACTTCTTACATGAGGTATTGCACTCTTCTCGGCTACTTCTTACTTCACAGCTTCCTCCTCAATATCAGTCTCTATATCAGAGATGAAGTAATAAATAAATTAATCATCATTAACTATTTTCTCCCATTATACAACCTTCAATTTAGTTTGCCATCAAGCAATCTAACATACCTTCTTTATGCCTTTGAGTCTCTACTTTTAATTTCTTTTTTTGGAAACTTTGATTTGGGAGACTTTTTAACTTTTGAATCCTCAACATTTTTGTCAACATCTGCACCTTGATTCTTCTCTCCTGCCACATCATTTAAGAATAAGGTTTCTGAGACTTACTATCTAATTATAAATCCTGTAATTTAGAAACATTATCTAGTGGTCTGACTTACCTTCTTCTAGGACTTGAGTTTCCACTTCCGCTCGAGCCTTTGTAGTCTTGGACTTATATTTGGGAGCTTTACTTGTTGGAAAACGTTTAATAAATATGAGTTTTTAAAGTTTTAATAAAAATTATAATTTATTATTTTCTTTTGTGAATGAAAAACTTATTAGTCCCATACCGTGGAGTTTCCACTTTTTAGTTGTTTTAAGAGACTATATAAGATTTTTAGTCCCACATCGGGGAGTTCCTTTTCTTAAGTTGTATTTGTCAATTATATAAACAAATTCACTACTTTTGTAAAATCTATGGGAAAGGGGTTGCTCTATATTTTAGAGGGACCCCCAAGGGAAAATGGTTTATATTGTTTTCTTATGCGTTCGGGATTTTCCTTAAGTGTTTTTTCGGAGTTGCCATGCTCAAGTTGAGCATATACTACATATGCTAGTAGTAGGTGTAGTAGGGTGTTTTATCCCGGAGATATCCATCCCGTGAGGGCTATAACATCACTCTTGAGTGTAGTCGGGCGCTAATGTCTTAAGGGCAACGTGTTGAACACGTGACTCACTGCTTTTTCCAAAGTTTTGCCTTGTTCTTTGTTTGCGGAGATCCGGGAGAGCTCTTCGGTTTCATCAAATCGACCACTTCCATTATAAAGGAGCTAAGTATCAATAACTGTTGCTTATTTGATTTTTCCTTGTTTTTGATTATTTCACCCAACAATCTTAAGACATTAGAATTTGTAATAATAAAAAATGGTTGGTTGGTTTGTGAATCATGGATGTTAATTGTGGAGTGAAAAACAAAAATGAATTTTTGGTCAGCTGTAGAGTTTCGCGTTTATCTCTTAACCTAGAAGGAATTTTGGTGAACCTTTTGACATAACGTAGAATACATCCCCATAATTAACCACACAAAATTTTAGAATTTTTAGAGTTGTAAAAGTATTTTTTGATATTTTACAAAACAGAGAAACGTTCCTGAAAAATTCTGACGAGCATAAATTTTTTGTTGACTAAATAAATTTTTATGGGGTAATCATGAGTTTTTTGAATGGTGATCCAAACGAAGTTTGTATATTTAGATATTATCTTCAAAATTCAAATTTTATTCTCCGATTCGGAACTAAGGTTTGTGAGATTTGGTGTTTTAGGTGATTGGGAAATTACCATCTCCCTAGTCAGAGTATAAACGAAGATTGTGACATGAAACTGGAAAGGGACATGGCTAACAAGCGCATGTAGATGAACACAATTTTTCCAAAGCTGACAAAGGTGGTAACATCAAACGCAACTCTAAGCGTAGTCTTCTTAAGAAAGGTATGTTTCGTAAACGTGAATCTAGCATTACTTTAATTAAGGGTGATTTTTATGTGTGTAAAATCCTGGCCATATGGCAGTAAATTATAGGCAACATAAAAACCTTAATTAGTAGATAGTTAATGCTAATTTAGTTGAACAAACTAGTACGAGTTCAGTGGCATGATGTCGGAAGTTATTTTAATAACCAATGTGAGAGACCCCATTAGGTGGACTCGGAGCCAACAAGCATGTTTGTTGAAACATAGACACTGTTCACCTCCTATCATAGGATAGGAGATGTCAAGAAACTCTATATGAGTAACTCACCTGCGACAGATGTTGCATAAAAGGGAAAGGTCGAGCAGAAGCTAATATTTGTAATATTCTCACATTGAATGAAGTTTGCATGTTCTGGGCATACGCAAGAATCTTGTATCTTGTTCTGTTGTATATGGTAAAAGACTTAAGATATTAATTGAATCTGGAAAACTTGTCGTACTAAGGGCAGTGATTTTAAAGGCAACATTATAAGACAGGTCAATATAAGCTTAACGAAAAAATTGATGAAGTAGTTGATTCTTGTGTTTTCTTTTGTGTGATTGAATGTTTTGCATGGTATACATGGAACCGTAAGCTTATATAAGTCAACGCATAAACTGGAAAGCGTAGGCTGCATACCCAAATTTAATTTGGATATTGAACATAAAAGTTAAATATATTAATAGAATCAACATGCTATAAAATCTTTTAGCACAAATGTTCAGAGTAATTCTAAGCCCTTAGAATTAATTCAGTTAGGCCTAGTTGACATGAGTTCAATCAAAAAGCATTATGGTAAAAGATGGTTTATAACTTTCGTGGATGATTGTACGAGGTACTATCTTGTATACTTTCTTAGGGATAATGATGATGCCTTAGAAGCCTTAAGATGTATAAACTTGAAGTTCAAAACCAATTAGAATCCTTGAACATAACAACTGTATCCTTAAGAAGATGATAATTGCCATATTGATTAGTTCAGGATTATCTGCGGCCTTGTGGAGGGAGGCAGTCCTCTTAACTAGTATATCCTGAATAGAGTACCCTTTTAAGGATCAGATGAAACTCCATATGATTTATGGAAAGGTAGATGACCTTCTTATGAATGCGTCAAAGTGTGGGGGTGTTTAACTAAGATTGGCATTCCTCTTCCTAAAAGAACTAGATAGAAACCAAAAATGTTGATTGTGTCTTCATATAGGGTATCTTTGAGTATACTTCTACATATAGATTTTTGGTTGTGTATTCGATTTTTCTAACTTTGGTGTGAATATTATTACAAAATCTAGGGATGCTGAGTTCTTTGAACATGTTTATTCTTAAACCTGTACCTCATTAGATATGTGTTGTTGATCCCTTGATTTATTTTCAAATAGTCGAACTTATCTTAAAGAAAGATGAAGTTAAGGTTGAGCCTAAGAGAAGTAAAACAATTAGATTTAAGACTTCTTATGAAGCCGACTTCATAACATGCCTAGCTTAGTCTGAGCCCCAGACTTGTAAAGAAGCCCTGACGTCTACTGAAACCCCATTATGGTAAGAAGCTTCATTTAGTGAAATGGACTCAGTCCGGAGGAACCAGACTTGGGAGCTTGCTAGTTTACCTCCGGGGAGTAAGACCATGGGATGTAAATGAGTCTTTAAGAGGAAACGTTAGGTAGATGGAAATGTGCAAAAATATTAGGCTAAGTTGGTAGCTAAAGGCTATAAACTAAAAGAAGGTGTAGATTTCCTTGATTCTTATTCACTTGTGACGAGAATTATTTCTCTTGAGATGCTAATAGATATTGCTGCCATAAACAACTTGGAGATACATCAGATGGATGTTAAGACAGCTTTTCTAAAACTGTGAATTAGATAAAAAAATTTACATAGACCAACCTGAGGACTTTGTAGTCAAAGGTTATGAAGATAAAGTTTGTAAGTTGAACAAATCTTTGTATGGTTTATAAAATAAGCACGTAACCAGTGATATGTAAAATTTGAACATGTCATAATGTGTAGTGGATTTAAGTATGATAATGAATCTGACAAGTATATTTACAAGTAACTTGTTAAGGATGCCTGTGTGATTATACGCTTGTATGTTGATGATATGCTTATACTTGATACAAACATAGATGTGATTAATTCCACTAAGAACATGCACTGAATGAGAACATTTACTTGAAAGACTTAGGCCCTTTTGATGTAATCATAGGGATGAGGATTAAAAGATAATCAAATATTTATAGTCTTAGTCATTCTCATTATGTTGAATTTGTGCTTATGAGATACAATCAGTCTGATTGTAAGCCTGCGTGTACTCCATACGATTCTTCTTGTAGACTCGAGAAAAATAAGGGTAATGGAGTATCCTAACTTGAATACTCAAGAGTTATAGGATGTATGATGAATTTAATGAACTGTAAGAGTCCAAACATTGCCTATATTGTGAGTAAGTTAAGTAGTTATAATTGTAGTCCAGAGCAAGAGCATTCAAATGCATTGAGTTGAGTATTATGGTACCTAAAATACTCTGTTACCTTTTATTTGATTTATGAAAGGTATCTTGTTGTCTTTGAGGGACTTTGTGATGCAAACTGGATAGTTGACTCAGAAGAGTCTAAGTCTACGAGTGGATATGTTTTCACTATAGCATGAGGGTTTGTTTTTGGAAGACTTCCAAACAAACATATATTTCTCAATTCATTATGGAATCTGAGAGTATTGCGTTAGATAAAGCACGAGAGGGGGCCGACTGCCTAAGATGCTTTTAGAAGACATTCCTCTCTGGCATAGGCCTGTGCCAGCTATATCTATACATTGTGTTAGCCAATCTATAATAGCTAAAGCTAAAAATAACTAATCTCAATCGGCGTTATTTCCATTGATTGGATAAAGTCCAAGGAGAATATCGCGCAACCTTTGACGAAAGGTTTATCCAAAGAGATAGTTAGAAATGCATCGAGAGGGATGGGGCTTAAGCTCATAAATTAAATTTGCCATGAAGGATACTCAACCTTGCTGACTAGAGATCCCATGATCAAGGTTTCGAATGAAACAACTAATTTGTGGTGGGTAAAGGTAAACGGGAAAAATATCGTTTGGTCCTTTTTTAGGTGGGCTCATGTCTGTTTGGTCCTTTGGTCAAACGCCTTTACTGTTTGGTCCATAATTATTTAAAAATATTAAAACTGACAAAAATACCCTTCCGTGTTAATATTTAGTTATTTTCTTATAGCAGTTCATTCCAGAAATGAAGTCCATATAAAAACCTAAAAAAACAGACTTCATTCAAGAAAATGAAGTCCATATAAAAACCTAAAAAAACAGACTTCATTCAAGAAAATGAAGTCCATATAAAAACCTAAAAAAACAGACTTCATTCCCAGGAATGAAGTCCATATAAAAACCTAAAAAAACAGACTTCATTCCCAGGAATAAAGTCCATATAAAACCTAAAAAACAGACTTCATTCCGAAAATGAAGTCCATATAAAAAACCTAAAAAAGCAGACTTCATTCCTAGAATGAAGTCATATAAAACCCTAAAAAAAAACGGACTTCATTCCAGAAAATGAAGTCCATATAAAAACCTAAAAAAGCAGACTTCATTCCCCGGAATGAAGTCCATATAAAAACCCTAAAACATACTTCATTCCCAGGAATGAAGTCCATATAAAAACCTAAGAAAATTTGTTTCTTCTTCTTCTTCGTCTTTTTATTTTTCTTCTTCATCTTTTTCTTCTTCTTTGTCAACAACAGCAAAAATATCTTTTTCTTCTTCTTCGTCTTTTTCTTTTTCTTCTTCATCTTTTTCTTCTTCTCCGTGAACAACAACAGTAGCAATTTTTTTTTTCTTCTTCTTCGTCTTTTTCTTCTTCACCTTTTTCTTCTTCTTTGTCAACAACAGCAGCAGTAATGTGTTTCTTCATGTTTTTCTTCTTCTTCGTCATACACAATGATGAAAAACCTAAAAAAATTCGTCATTCTTCATCGTCTTCATGAGCAACAGAAAAAAGAAAAAAATGGGGAGGAGAGAAACTAGATCTGAAAATAGGAGGAGAGAGAAAGTAAATCTAAAATAAGATATTTCTTGGGCTTCTTTCTATATATATATGGTCCCAAAAGGGTATTTGTGCCACTACAGGATGACATTTACATCATCCATGACATCACCTTAGGACCAAGCAATAATTTCTAGGACCAAACTATAATATATTTTCCCCAAAAGAACCAAATAGACACATGACTGGGTCAACAGGACTAGACTCTCTCTAATATATTATTCCTAGGACCTAATGGTATTTCCTACAAAGGTAAACACTATCAGAGAATTTTATTCTTTGTCCCTTCCCTATGGTGTAGACGTGATAGTATGACTGCATGTGAAGGATGACTTTTAAGAAGTCTTAATGAGTTCTATAGTTTCAATTTAAGATTGAAGTGGGGTGTAGCAGTAACACTCTTTATGGAAACTCACCTATCTGAATGAGGAAGTAGGGCCGCTTCCTATGAGAATTTGAGCTTTGATTCTCTAGAGCATTAGAAGCAGGATATGTCCAGGGGCCAAATTGGAGAAAGCGGCACGAGCTTGCAAAGAACCTTGGAGATATCATCCGTGATTGTTATCGCGAATTACATCAAACGCTAGCGATTCAAGACATAGTTCACTGTCTCTAGCAAGTAATTCGGTAATATATCACTAAGCAAAGGTTCAAGACCTCATGGACACCTCTTGCCTAAAATGGTATTTCTGCGTTTTTATATGATTTTTTGTTTTTGATGGTTTTGGTATTATTGGAACTTAGGACCTAAGGGTCACTAAGGGTTCACTAGTTCATGCTTTTTCACTTTGGTGAAAGATACCTTTAGTCTCACCATGTGAGAACTAAAGATGAAACTCTCTATACTATTATGATTTGTGCAATCCATAGTATGACTCTGGGGTCAACACACTTTTGTGTGAGGGAGAGGACGTTGAAATGACTAGTATGATTTCAACACTTGCACGATTCGTCTATCTGTTCAGTCTGTTTGGGTCGTGAGATTGGGTTGTTGATTTACCAAGATCTATTTGTGTTTTCGTGTTTTATTGAGTTTTCATTCATGTGGGGGATTGTTGGAAAACGTTTAATAAATATGATTTTTTAAAGTTTTAATAAAAATTATAATTTATTATTTTCTTTTGTGAATGAAAAACTTATTAGTCCCACACCGTGGAGTTTCCACTTTTTTAGTTGTTTTAATAGACTATATAAGATTTTTAGTCCCACATCGGGGAGTTCCTCTTCTTAAGTTGTATTTGTCAATTATATAAACAAATTCACTACTTTTGTAAAATCTATAGGAAAGGGGTTGCTCTATATTTTAGAGGGACCCCCAAGGGAAAATATTTTATATTGTTTTCTTATGCGTTAGGGATTTTCCTTAAGTGTTTTTTGTAGTAGGTGTAGTAGGGTGTTTTATCCTAGAGATATCCGTCATGTGAGGGCTATAACATCACTCTTGAGTGTAGCCAGGCGCTAATGTCTTAAGGGCAACGTGTTGAACACGTGACTCACTCTGTTTTTCCAAAGTTTTGCCTTGTTGCTGTTGCGGAGATCTGGAGAGCTCTTCAGTTTCATCAAATCGACCACTTCCATTATAAAGGAGCTAAGTATCAATAACTTTTGTTTATTTGATTTTTCCTTGTTTTTATTATTGCACCCAACATTACTAATCGAAGGTTCTTACGCAACGTCAATGAGAAGAGCGTCTTGATTGTTATCTTCCTTTCGTGATTTCGATGATAAACCCAAAGTTTCGCTTATAGGACGGAAATCATCTGTTGAGATTATTAGTCCCACATTGTTGGGTTATCTAAGATCCTGCGTATAATCCCTTAGGGCCTCTCCACTCATAGCCAATTGGTTTTGAGTTGGATGCCCGTATTTTAATATGGTATCAGAGCAGGCTATTTGCGACGAGTCATTGACCGCGCCTTTACTCCACGTCATCCGATTTAATTGTCCACGTGTTAGACCCAACGAGGCTACACGTGAGGGGGCGTGTTGAGATTATTAGTCCCACATTGTTGGGTTATCTAAGATCCTGCGTATAATCCCTTAGGGCCTCTCCACAGCCAATTGGTTTTGAGTTGGATGCCCGTATTTTAATATCATCCTCGTCATCCTCATCTGATGATAATGCTATAAGTGGTTGCTTGGGAGCCTGTTCGTTAAATGCAACACATCAGCCATCACTGAGTATAAGTATATGAGCTACTCATAGTATATAAGTGATAATATGCTAAACTGCATAATTTCCATTACACCCAACGATCAGATGTAATAGAAGAACACTTCTCCCATCTTGCATTATGTGCCCATTATGTTGCTCTCCAAAAGAACCACACATCTTGCAAATTTAAAAGGTCCAGAAACCACTCCTATATTTTGCGTTATATTTTCTCGATAGATGAATAATGATTTATTAAATGAAACCCAACATACAACGACTAACATTGTTCAACCAAATGGAAGAACCAAATAATCAACAAAGAGGAACAGACAAACAAAAACATGACCAAATATACGACAGGAAGAAAAAAAAAAGGAAACACTTGTAAAACTTCCACTAAGAGTAATACGAGTAATACACAACGGAGGTTACAGTTCAAAGGAGGCTCAAATATGAAACCCAAAAGTTACTCTACTATATCCAAGAAACCATGTTCTCACCCACTTATCTGTGCAAGTTTAAATCTTACCCTCATTGTAAATTATTCAGTAAAGTCCTTTAAAACAACAGAAATTACACCCTCATATTTCACATTACACCTCCATTGCTCCTCAAAGATATCTTACTTAAAACATAAAATCGCCACCGATTTTACTTCATACCTAATTTCCACAACCCATGCCACCATAAATTGTGGCAGACACTTAGATACCATCTAGGGTCTAGCTTAACATCACAAACAGAAACAATCTTCAGCCTACTCCAACTTACTGCATTGTGTCAAAAAAAAAAAAAAAAAAAAACTTACTGCATGATTTCTCTAGAATCTCGAATCTAAGTATAATTATTCAATCAGCTCATATCAAAACCTAACTCACTCAAAATGTGGCTAGGATCTAGATAACTAAGGACAAAGTAACGTATGATGGAGAGATACCTCAAAAGTGCGCAACCTGTCCGGAGAATCGCCCATTTTCTTCTCTTCTCTCTGCTTAAATTTTTGCCGCCCCTTTTGGTTAATATATGGACATTGACATTAATGAGCTCCACTCATGATATTTCCCCCCCAAAAAAATTTAAAAATGTTTTTATGAAACATTCAACTTGATCGTGCAAGGCAGTCATTCCTTTAATCAAATCTCATATCCTCTCTATAAGTAGAAATAAGATTTGTCGATGAAAATACCAGTACATTCTCTCCTCTCTAAGATCCAAACAAGCAAATCTCTCATTTCAAACCTTGGAAAGAAAGATGAAGGGTCTTGGAGGGGTAGTTCTTGTGTTCATGCTAATTAACTTGGCCATTACCTGTAATGGTCAGTTAAAAAGAGGGTTTTACCTTGGAAAATGCAAGGGAGGGAACGTCGAGGCTATCATCAGAGGCGTTGTAGAAGCCGAATTTAGGAAGCTGCCTAACGGCCCTAAATTGGCTGCTGCATTCCTTCGCTTGAACTTCCACGATTGTTTCGTAACAGTAAGACTACATTAAGTTTTGTCATCCATTATTTTGTTAATCCATAAACTTGTTTATCAGAATTATATTTTCTTTGGTGATTTTGAATGAAGGGATGTGACGCGTCGCTGCTCCTAGATGGCCCTCAAAGTGAAAAAATGGCACCCCCCAACTTCAGCGTGAGAGGTTACGATGTTATCGCCAAAGTAAAAGCTGCCCTTGAGATTGCTTGCCCTGGAGTCGTCTCATGTTCCGATATCATCGCCGTAGCTACCAGAGATGCCGTCGTATTGGTAAATAGCTTTACATTGCATATATATGAATACACCTGCACTCCTACATCTTCCGGTCAGTATTATTGTATTAGTATATATTATTGATCTGGATATGAAATTTTGAATGCAGTCTGGAGGACTGAGCTACAGAGTTGAGACAGGAAGAAGGGATGGCTTCGTTTCTTTAAAGGCAAATGTGAATCTTCCAAGCCCTTCAATCACTGTCAAGGATTCTGTTAAAGTATTCGCGGACCAAGGACTTAATAAGACTGACATGGTTTTGCTCCTCGGTACGTTACAAACTAATTCTCTTATTGACGCCATAAATTTCAAATGATACACGTACATGCATGCAGTGTAGTAATAATAATATAAATATTTCTGATGTTTTCTTCTTCAATCAGCTGCTCATACCGTCGGAATCACACATTGTGGGCAAGTCCGCGGCAGACTCTACAATTTCAGAAACAAAGGCAAAAAAGACCCGACCATGGGTGATGACCTTTTCAACTCATGGTCGAAGACATGTCCCAAATCCGGTGGTCCTGATAAGGAAATACCACTAGACCAGACACCTAACAGTATCAATGCCGTGGATACCGGTTACCTCAAACAAGTCAAAGTACAAAGAGGAGTTCTTGAAATCGATCAAGGATTAGGGATAGACCCACTGACTGCTGAAATCGTCCGATCTTACGCCGACGGTCCCTTGAGCAAATTCTTTCTATCTCATTTTGGTGAAGCTATGATCAAATTGGGTCGTGTTGGTGTTCTAACCGGCAAGAATGGAGAGATTAGAAGATTTTGTAATGCTGTGAATAATCCTAAACCAAGTCAACCAAAACCAGCTGGACCTACACCAAAATCAGTCGGCTTAACCGGTCTCGGATTATAGAGATCATGAACGGTTCATTCCACATTTCTGCTGATTTGAGTTTTTCATTTTTCTTCAAGCCTTTGCGAATTTGAAATTTGTGTATTTTGATTTTGACTCCTTAAAAGGAATGTATTTTGAGAATTTGAAATTTGTATCATTTGATTTTGATGAATGTGTGTTATTTTATTTGTTTTTTATTTTGGTTTTCTACTCTTTAAAGCCTAGTTTAATTGGGCCCCAAAAAACAATTAGGGGCCTCCATTAGAGGATAAAGAAGGTCACCCAAAACCTAATTTTAGGTATCTTATCCAAATATTTTAAGTAATGACTAATCTATCCTTATTTAATTAGCGATAATTTTATTTAATTAGTGATAATCTTATTTAATTAGAGTTTAATTATTTTTTAAAAAAATAATTTTTTCATTTTTTTGTATTTTTTTTATCAAATTCCAAATTCCAAACTCCTTTTTTTTTTTATGAAAATTCTTCATGGTATTGTAGAGTTATTATTGTTTTAATAACGACTCTTTAGAGAGGATATGAGATTTGATTAAAGGAATGACTGCCTTGCACGATCAAGTTGATTGTTTCATAAAAACATTTTTAATTTTTTTTGGGGGGAAATATCATGAGTGGAGCTCATTAATGTGAATGTCCATATATTAACGTCAGAAATGATTGGTGTACCGAAAGAAAACCACCGAGCTGTGAACTGTGAGAGGGAGGTGGGACCCACTTCTGCCACCCCCATCTCGATGCTAAGAAGCCCACTGGGTTCGTTCGATTTCCTACGATGCAGTTTATGGTGTGTTTTCTCGGTCAACCTAGCAAAGCTGTATTAACATACATGTGACTTAATATTTCCCTAGTTTCGAATCAAAAGACGACGTTGTTGTTGTTTTAGAAGAAGGAATGAATGTTGAAAAGATTTATGTTTCTCGTGCTGCAAATGAATTTTTAACTGTTTTTAAAGAACCCAGATTTGGAAGATACTCACGATTAAATGAAGCTGGGTTTCTTCATTAACTCGAAATCCTAAGATTTTTTATCACTAATCAAACTAACTCATATGAATATAATATTTGGATAGCCGTATTTATGAAGGCCATAAATTTTAAATTGTAGGGATATTTAATTGATGTTCCTTTATCAATTCATCAAGTTAATGTTTAGCTTATAGGGCTAAGTGGCAAAATGCCCCAAAATGAACCCCATAGTTGTGAAAATGCCCCGGCCGTTAGTCGAAAAATTAAAATGCCCCAAAATGATATCGAAATGCCCCAAACCGTTAAAGTTGCCTATAGCAGTCAAAATGGGGCATTTTAATTTTTTGACCGGTCAACTGTTACATGAATGCCCCAAAATGCCCTCGACAGAAATAGCACCGGACTGATTCACACGTGTGCTAATGAACCCATTACACGCCTGCAATGTTGACTGTTGACACGTGGACTTGACTGACACCTGTACCACACGTGTGGTTCGTTCGAGTACCACAATTCTTATCTTCTCGATGAGCCACAGAAAGATCAAAACACAGAACCATACACAGAGAGATCGAGAGACGGGGAAGAACTGTGAAGTTGCAGATGGAGAAGAGAAGATAGATGAGACAGAGAAGATAAGATCGGGGAAGAACTGTGAAGTTGCAGCGAAGAACATGTAACATATAACCCTAATTTTGTTTTACGATTTGGGGTTTTCGAAACCCAACCTTGCTCTGCTGGTATCTGCGATTATGGTTTCAGAGACTAGAAATGAAATTATGGTTTCATTAGCTGTGGAATGGGTTTCACCACAGTTGTAACTAAGGTTTCATGGAAACAAAATTGGGTTTCATGGAAACAAAATTAGGGTTTCAATAACTCTAATTAGGGCTTGAATAAAACGAAATTAGGGATTAAAATGTTGGGTTTTTGAATTTTTAGCAGATGAAAAATGATTGTATGATTTAGGGTTTAATATCTTTCAATGTTTATATGATTTATGTATGGAATGTATCTCCCATGTATACTCAATTGGGATATTTCTCTATGATGTGTTGTTTAATTGAATTAATTCTCATGCAAGGTGGAGCTAGAGCTCATTTTGTCTTGTTAATGTGTTCCCACAAATAATCCTTGTTTAGGCAATTTTCCCTTATGGCTGATGGACTACCAGCTGAGGGAAAAGATAGTTTGCATTTAGATGTTTGTTTCGGGTTTATATAGTGTATTTACTAAATTGCCGTGTGGACCTCACTATGAATTTTGGGGCAGAAGGTAGGAAACGCAAAACTCATGTGCATCACACTGAGAAAGTTCATTTGTCATGTATGAAAACTTGATTAGTGTTGTTAGCGTCTTGCAGTAGTTACAAGAAATACTACTGAAAATGTAAAAACTTCTTTTCAAAGGCCAGGGTTTTCATGCATTTATGGAAGGTCTTTGATATCTATAACAAGGCAGTAACCAGTTCCACTAAACTTCTTGAATATAATTTTTAGTAGCATGTGCTATTCATTAAACAGTTCCACTATCATTTGAAAAGCATTCTGAATCAAAGAACCCAATAAGCTAGGTTGAGTTCAATGGATCAAGAGCTGGATTTACTCTTGTAGCCTATTATCTATGCTTCTGTGTTAATAAATTTGCTGTTTACTTATAGCAAATCTTGATGGAAATTTGATGCTTATAAACTTGTTACATTTATGAAAACAAAGTCTGAGAAAGTACATGTAGGAACAATCATGGAAAATGGATAGCTTTACTGATGCATAATGCCTTCCCAGACATCTATTTGGTTTTTACTTCTTAGCTTAATCTTGTATGGCTGTCACTTTAATTAAGGTTTAGTAATTTCAAGGTTTTGAACTGATTTAATAAGAGAAATAGAGTGCGGATAGCTTTACTGATGCTCTTTTCCATCCCAGACATTTATTTGGTTCTTACTTCTCATCTTAATCTTGTATGGCTGTCACTTTAATTAAGGTTTAGTAATTTCAAGGTTCTGAACTGTTTTAATAAGAGAAATATAGTGCCTTAGTTCTGTGTTAGTTAGTCAGTAAATCTTATAAGAATAACGAATACTTTTGGGCAGAACCTTGTCATGGTACGCGAAAGAGAAACTATCATTTTGGATTTGCATCGACTGTCGCGATGAGAGTGGATATACAACAAGCCTAATTAGCTTGTTCATTGCTCATTTTAGCTTGTCAAGTCCTCATGTGGAAAACTAGTTAACGGGTCCAATATGAAGCTCAAATATTCTGTGTGAAATGTAATTTGAAGTTGCCCTGACTTGCATTTACACTAGTAATGTAAAATCATATAGTGACTAATGTAAACTTTTATTTTTGTTTAATGTTTCAAAATGGGTAGTGAAGATAAGGATTTCTGGATAACTCATATAGGTGGCAGAAATTGTGCTTGGCAGGTGAATGCTTATTGTGCTTACAAGGATTCCCAAAATTGTGCTTGGCAGGTGAATGCAAGAAAAGTACCAGATAAAGAAGATATGACAGTCACAATCAGAGAATTTTAACTGCCTTTTGTTTATGAATCTATAGTTTTATTTAATAAGTATGGATTCAGAACATGGTTTTATTTCTTAATTCATGAGTTAACAAAAAAATTTTTATGAATAATAAGGTTTGAATTGATGTCCACTTAATCTGTTGTCGTTGGTTTGAATTGATGGCATGTGTCGCAATCCTAGTTAATAGGACACGCTGGTCATTTTGTGAAAAATAACTATTATTTCGGTAAAACACATCCTCATCTGCGACCGTCCATTTTTAAATTTGTGCCACGTGTAACCTGTTTAGTACACGATGGTAAAATGCCCCGGAAGCTAAAAGAGTCACCATTTTGGGAAAAGGGTATAAATGTCATCTTATCACGCGTGCGGACCACATGCTTTTGAATTTGACCACTTAACCATGTCTAACGGCAACTTTAGCGGTTTGGGGCATTTCGATATCATTTTGGGACATTTTAATCTTTCGACTAACGGCAGGGGCATTTTCACAACTATGGGTCCATTTTTGGGCATTTTGCCACTTATCCCTAGCTTATAGTGTACCCGTCTAGCCGAGACTAGTCTCACAGTTTTAATATTTTAGTAAAATTATTTATGTGGGAATGTTATTTATGCCCCTACTATCCATGGGTCATGCACAAATACCCTTATGAGTCTTTACAAATACCCCTAATGGCAGAAGTGAAATTATTAACAGAAAAATAAATAACATAATTCCATTTTTAACCTTTACATTTTATATTTCAGATTTTTCTGTTTTCTCACACGAGAAAAGTCGATGGATCTCTCCACCACCTCCATCACTGCCACCACCATCTTCATCTCCATCTCCGTCGCCACCACAACTAACGCCACCAACACCAACACCAGAACCAGAATCGTGTCCATCACCATCATCTTGTAACGATTAATTTCAAAACCTTCTTCTTCTTGTAAAGATTAATATCAAAACAATCAGAAATTTCAAAGAAGAAGAAAAGAGAATTTCGTTTCTACCAGTAAGAATTTCAACCAACAACACAACAGAGATCATCCGCATGTAAGCATCTCCTGTTGTTTCCTCTTCTTCTTCTTGTTCATACTCTCAGATCCTGAAATTCTGATAGATTTTTTCAGTTTTTTTTCTTGATTTTTTGGGTTTTTGTGGTAAAACTTCGATTATTTATGGTATATATTGAGTTTTTTCATTTGTATGTGATGAGAATTAGTGAATTAATCAGATCTAAGGGTTTAGAACTGTGCGAATTGGACTGAAGTTAGGTTTTCTTATTCTGGATCTGAAAATTGCGATTATTATCGGGGATTTTTGATTTGCTTGATTAGTATAGAAAGACTTTTTATGGAAGAGATGTGTGTTGATTTGATATGTTTAGGATCTCTTATTTGTTCTGGATGTTGAATTTGAGTTTCTTTTGTGTCTAATTTGTGCAGGATAATGTAAATTAGGTGAAAAATGTCTTCACCTCAGGATCCTTTTTACATTGTTAAGGAAGAAATTTAAGATTCTGTAAGTGCTTCTACTTTTGTTACTCTTATGGTGAAGTTTTCAAGATCCTTTTTAGGCTACCTTTCTAGTGAGAATGAGCCTGGTTTTGATATTGCTGCACCAGGAGAACTTTCGTTGCATGCTTTGTTGCTAGTAGTGGAAGAAAAAGAGAGCACTTTGTTGATACCTTTTAGGCTAATAGAATATCTTAGAGATTGGCATCAGTCTAACATATTTTGCATGTTCTCCCTTCCACTCCAGGAATCTTCAGCTGCACTAGTGCAAGGTGCGGAGAAAGATGCGGTGAGCATTTACCGTGCAATGGTATGCTTGATATTGCTTTTAGTGTCGATGTTGTATTAGATTTGTGTACAAAGTTTGGTTCCAGTATTTTTTTTCTTTAAATGTTATCACAGGACAAGCTACCAATGGTAACAACTCATTTTTTGAATGAGATGCTTCATGTGTTGTAAAAATTTATGTTCGTTCAAGGCGGGTCGGATGGGCGAGCGAGGACCGATGAATGGATGTTCTTTGATCTTTCTTTGTTGACGATGGCACCAAAGGCTATGCATATGCACACTTGGAACGGACAAAGAAGTGTCATCTCTTTTCCGACGACGATCCTAGTAGAGAGTATAAGAAGTTACGTAAAATCGCTAAACATAGAGTAAAAGAGCATTGATTTGTATGGGATGATATACAATTTCAAAGATGACCATATGCAATGATGGAATGCATGCTACGATGGGTTTGTTGAGGTTACAAAGTGCAAGCTGAGATTAGGAGATGTGGTTGATGGCCTTGCATTGGTGATGTTGATGTTAAGAGGATGAGAAGATGATATTGCGGGTTTGTTGAGCTAGATTTTGGGGACAATTTGATTCCGTTTGAGGCAACTTGAGTTAGTTGCTTCCATATGTGGAGACAACTTGACCAAGTTGCTTTCACTTTTGGAGGCAACTTGAGCTAGTTGATTCCAGATTGGAGGCAACTTGAGCTAGTTGATTCCAGTTCGGAGGCAACTTGGTTATGTTTTTGGGTCCATGTATGGAGACAACTTAGGCTAGTTGCTTTCACTTTTTGAAGACAACTATGTGCTAGTTGCCTTTATTGTTGAAGACAACTTGAGCTAGTTGCCTCCGATATGGACACAACTTCAGCAAGTTGACTCCACATGGTGGTGGTGATTGGCGGCGGCGATGGTGGTTGACGGCGGTGATGGTTGGCGGCGGCGGTGGGTGTCGGTTGTTGGCGGCGGCGGTGGTAGTGGACGGTGGTGGTGTTCGTTAGCGGCGGCGGTTGTTGGCGGCGGTGGTGGTGGACAGTGGTGGTGGTTGGCGGTGGTGGTGGACGGTGGTCGGTGGTGGTGATCGGTGGTGGTGGTCGGTGGTGGTGGTCGGTTGTGGTGGTCGTCGGTGGTGGTGGTTGGTGGTGGTGGTGGTCGTCGGTGGTGGTAGGCGGTGGATAGTGGTGGTGGTTGGCGGTGGACAATGGTGTGGGCATTAGAAATTTTTTTTTTTTTTTTTTTTTTTTTTTTTTTTTTTGAATAGTGATGGTGGTGGTTTTGTATATTCACTATATAAAAGAGGGTATTTTAATAATGTATTAGGCTTAGGGGTATTTGTAAAGTTGATAAGGGTATATTTCAAGGGGCCTCATAGTAGGGGTATTTAGATAATGTTCCCATTATTTATTTATCGAGGATTAATTTATTAAACTCTCCACACCTCAGAATCCACCATTCAAAAATAGGCGGAAAAAAATCGCTAGCTTCGGCTAGGCAGTAGCAGGCACCAATATGACCCTGATTCCATCTCGATAGTCTCATTTCTCAAATACATTCAATTATCTTATCCAAAGAGATAATAAAAACAATACATTCGTAAGAAAAACAAATTATCAACTTTCAAACGCTCAAAGCAGACTCCTTAATTGAAGGAGTCAAAATCAAATTACACAAATTTCAAATTTGCAAAAGAAATATGAAAAACTCAAATCAGCAGAAATGTGGAATGAACCGTTCATGATCTCTATAATCCGAGACTGGTTAAGCCGGCTGGTTTTGGTTGAACTGGTTTAGGTTGAACTGGTTTAGGATTATTCACAGCATTACAAAACCTTCTAATCTCTCCATTCTTGCCAGTTAGAACACCAACACCACCCAATTTGATCATAGCTGCACCAAAATCAGATCGAAACTTTGGGCTCAAAGGACCGTCGGCGTATGATCGGACGATCTCAGCAGTCAATGGGTCTAGCCCTAATCCTTGATCGATTTCGAGAATTCCTTTTCGCGCTTTGACTTGTTTGAGGAAACCGTTGTCCACGACATTAATACTGTTAGGTGTCTGGTCTAGTGCTATTTCGCCACCAAGGCTGGTGTCGGATTTGGGACATTTCTTCGACAAAATCTGGAATAGAGTAGCATCCATGGTCGGGTCCCTTGTGCCGTTGTTTCTGAAATTGTAGAGCCGGTTGCGGATAAGCGCACAATGTGTGATTCCGACGGTATGAGCAGCTGATTGAAGAAAAGAATATTATTACTACACTGCATGCACGTGTAAAAATTTGAAAATTATGGCGTCTATAAATCAATTAGTTGATGATGACATACCAAGGAGCAAAACCATCTCTTTCTTATCAAGTCCTTTTGCTGCGAATGCAGCAATAGAATCCTTGACAGTAATAAAAGGGCTTGGAAGATTCACATTATCCTTTTTAGAAACGAAGCCATCCCTTCTTCCTGTCTGAACTCTGTAGCTCAGTCCTTTAGACTGCATTCATAATTTCATATTCAAAAATCAATATATATAATACTGACAAATATACATATATTTCGATCGAAAGATGGGAGCGCGCGGTGTATTGATATGTATGTTAGTGTAAAGTTATTTGTACCAAGACGACAGCATCTCTGGTGGCTACTGCGATGATATCAGAACATGAGACAACTCCAGGGCAAGCTTTCTCAAGGGCAGCTTTTGCTTTGTCGATGACATCGTAACCTCTGACGCTGAGGTTGGGGAATGCAGTTTTTTCACTAGTAGGGCCCATCTAGGAGCAGCGACGCATCACATCCCTTCATTCAAAACCACCAAAGGAATCATTAATTGTGCATGTGCATGGATGTACATGCATATGCATGCACGTACATATTTGATAAAAAAAAATATTTATGTAACATAATAACCGGTGACAAACTTATTATAGTCTTACTGTAACGAAACAATCGTGGAACTGCAAGCGAAGGAGTGCAGCAGCCATAGTTGGGCCGTTAGGCAGCTTGCCAAATTCGGCTTCTACGACGCCTTTGATGATAGCCTCAACGTTGAAGTATTTGTTCCCTCCCTTACATTTTCCAAGGTAAAACCCTGATCGCAACTGACCATGACAAGTGATTGTCAAGCTAAGTAACATGAACACAAGTACTACTCCTCCAAGACCCTTCATCTTTCTTTCGCAGGTTTGAAGTGAGAAAGATTTGGTTTGTTTAGATCTTAGAGAGGAGTACTGGTAGTGGTATTGTCCAGCAATCTCTTCTCTATTTATGGAGAGAATATGAGATTTGATTGAAGGAATAACTGCCTTGCACGATCAAGTTGAATGTATCATAGTAAAACATTTTGAATTGTGGGGGAAATATCATTTTGTGGAACTCACTGGTGTGTGATGTCCAATGTCAATATATTAACATGCAAGTGTGCAGGATATACAAACGGATAAATTTGAGACTGGATCAAAGAGATGTCTGTCACAGTGGGATTATCCCATGACTTGGTGTTGGTGATATATATCATGAACGTGCACCCAATTCTGAAAGACAATGATGCTGCCACGTTGACTCAACGGATCTTGTCCACTGGGAGTTTTGTTTTAATTCTTCTCGATTACTTCTAATTATCCAATTCAATTAATCTTTTCTGTTGTGTTTTTATTTTACTTCATATAGTGGGCTAGTGGAGAGCATTTCCAAAAGTGGGTGAGATTGGGTTATTTGGATACGGTCTCTCCACAAGAATTTTAATTTTAAATGCAACCTAAGTTTAACAACAAATAAGATTGTATTAACTGGGATATTCAATAAAACAAATTTGAAATAAAATGAAACCCCTGTCCCTATATTTTTTGTGATGAATAAACTACCTTGTATTTTCAACTAATTTTTAATTTATTTTCTAAAAACAATTTTTATTTTTTTATATATTTTTTAACTCATTTTAAATTTCTTACTTTTTTTTTCTCAGAGCCGCATGGTAAAATGAAGGATATCATGCCGATTTTTAACAGTCGGTGTTGAGGGGTGAATCTCAGTTTAGGTTCTACCCGTCCTAGCTATTACACATGACCTCACATTTCCAATAATAGTAAGAGAGAGAGTTCCCTTTACATTGTACCTTGTCCTTTCTTTTATAGGCTTTCCTAAAACTCCCTCTTTTTACTACTTCATGACACATGTCCTAATACCTCTTAATTACCCTTAATGTCATTCTTTAACATAACCCCTTCCTTCTTCATTAATTCCTCCTTTATCCTCTTATCTTTTATGGGTATCTTCTATTTGGGCTTGGGTTTAGTCCCCAAGTCCTACATCTTAACCCAAGTTCACCTCTATTCTTAAGGGCATCTCCAACTCGTTAAGGGGATATTTTTTCATGTATCAACATTAGTCCCCTGACTATTGGGTGAATTATCAGATGATCCAATAGTCAAAAAGATCTCCTTTAGGTGTCTTCCTGCCTTCGCAGCAAATTTCGTTGTTTTATCAAATCTGCGATCGTGGGCGACGCTTTGATTTCCCATCGTGCAAAACCTTTCTCCCTTTTCAGTTTCTGACGGTTACCACTTCCCCTTAGTAACTGCCACGTTTGACCTCAAAGCCTCCTATATATAGAGCTGCCAATCCATTTTTCCCTTAATACTTTTCCTTATTTCCTCCTTCTGAACATACCCATATACTCGCCATGTCTAGTAGTTCCTCTAGCAGTCCGTCATCCGACGAGAGTAATGAGTCCGAACAGCCTAATAGCGATGGTTTCGAAGAAACGGAGCATCTTAACCAGGAAGAGATCATCTTGCCCGCTCCGGCAGACGGCAGATTATATACAATCGCCGAGTTCACGAGTGGTCCCGTTTTAAAGCGTGCACTGAGGTTAAGGGAATTCCGCGGAGGTAAACGTGTTTTTCCTTTAGAAGATATCTTTGTTTCTCGCCTTTTAAACCCTCTTGTGCTGCCTTACCCTCAGCTCCTAGATGGCTTATGCAACCCGAATCGAGAGCATGGATACTTTTGCGTTTAAAAATGTCCCACGGATGGCTATTCATCGCGGCGATTACAACCTCCCACTTATCGATATTCGGTCTAAGTCGAAAACTCATCCGGTGTGGCCACACTGGGCATCTCGTATACGCTCCAACCCCGACCATGTCGCTGCGCTCCAGCGGGCCAGCATCGAGGAAGCTATACTTTCGTCGGTTAAGCGGGAAGTAAACAGGTGCATTCGTGATATAACGCGGCTCTTCTGTCGTTGGACTCCTCCGGTTCATACCCTTCTCACAGCATGGGGAGAAGCGACCATCGTTTTAGAGGATGTAGTCGCCCTTACAGGGCTGCCGATCCATGGTAGTCATTCATATGAGGAGGCGGCTGTTTTCGGAGCGCTAAATGATGAAGGAATCGTGTACTTATTTGCTGAAGTGTAAAAATGATTTTCTCCGTGAACTGGTTCAGAAGACCCAAGCGCCTCCTGAGCAGGCTAAGGGTGAAAAGGCTGCTCCCGAAAAGGAGACGCCCTCGTCAGCCAAGAAACTGAAAGCCAAGTGATTAGAGTAGAAGAAAGCGCTTCCTAAACGCTCGTCCGGCGATCGACTGATGTCCAGCTCTTTTCGCGCTCATGAGGCAATCTATGGTCCATCCGATCCACCGGAAACTGATCCCGAGTGGGTCATCAAGGTAAACCATAGTACCTCTTTCCCTCTCTGGTTGAAGTATTGGGCTCCCCAGATAGTTGATAAGAAAGCGTTCCCATGCAAGCGTAGGGAGGAGAATCCCCGTGCGGAGTTAGCCGCTTTTATCCTGTTCTGGCTTTGCCATGATGTGTTTGAGTACAGTCCTCAAGATACCATTAAAGGGGAGCTCGTGCCGATGGCGGTGTTTTTATCCCGCGGTGTTTCTTTTCCACTCGCGCCGATGTTTTTAGGCGGCTTACATCGTCATCTTGACTTGTTCTGCCGGGATCTCCAGACAGTGGGCTCATCCCACAAGATCGAGACCTATATCCATGCTTCCTTTATGCAGGCTTGGTACTGGGAACACGTCCCACCATACACGCCGGAACCAAATGACCTCGCCATCCATCGTGAAGAAGATGTTAAACAGGATGATGGTTCAGTGAAGAAGCTTCTCGTCGTCTATAGCTACCCGCGGATGGCTTTGTGGAACATGAAGGGGAAAATTCCGAAGGGCGATTTGGCAAGCATCTGGATATAGCCAAGGATTTCGAACCATTTCCTTGCCAAGATAGTCGTTCAGGTCCGGCGTATTATGACTTTCTCGCTCCTTTTGATGTTGAGTTGGATTCCTCAAAGCCTTTATCGGCAGCGGACTTTGATTCGATGATGGCTGTGTTACCTGGTTATCTCCTAGTTTTTATGCCGGTAAATTCATTGCTACGTCGTATAATCTTGATCGCGCGGCTCGACAAGTTGGGTTTGATCAGGGGGTTCCTCCTAGGTTTCCTCCTCCAAATAGTTCTAACGTTGAAGACATCGTCGCCAGCTTCAATCGATATGTCTTCAAAGGGTCGACTTGTTTGTCTGATCGGGGGATCAGTTTTTCGTTCAGGCAACCAATCTCCGCGCTGCCCCTGGCGGTTACCGAGGGAGCCCACGAGTATCATGATTTTTTAAGGCGTCGAGCTTTGAACTTTCTTTTGTGCGAGTCTTCTCCCCCTCGTGATCTGACTGTCCAAGATCTTCGAGAACTTCATGCGTCTGGTCGGGTCAAGCTTGATGATGCCATGGTTGCTGAGCATCGTCTCGTTCCCGCCAACAAAGGTTGCTCGGATCCTGTGGTGACCTCTTGGGCCCCGCCCGATGGTCATGAACCTCCGAAGCCAAAGAAAGGGGCGTTTTCTGACCGAAAACCTCCGCGATTAAATATGAAGACGTCCACTAGTCCTTCGGCGCCCCAGGTACTTGCTATACATTTTTGTGCTTTTTCTGTTATGTCATTATGTTTCCACGCTTTATTATGATTGAAATGGGTGGCGGAAATCACTTCCCCAGGGAGCTCCTCCTTCCAATCGCTTAGGGTGGAAAGCCCCTTCTTACGTGATGGAGGAATACTTAAACATGCCCGAATGTGATTGGACTGAGAGTAGTTTAAAGAAGAAAGCCAGGCGGGAGGCGAATCAGTCTTCTGCTCCGCGCCCTTGTTCCTCTGCTAATATAACGCCCTTTCAGTCACGTCAAAGTCATATGAGGAGCGCATCGCAACCCCCGAGGGACGTGAGCTGCAGCCAACTCCCTTGTTTGTGGACCAGTTGAGAGATTTGGGGGTTACCTTCCCTTCAGGAGCTGGCTGGGTATCATCGCGCCTTCACGTATCATCAATTCACCCTCTCAGAGCTGAAACTGTTCGTGGCATGGGTGAACTTCCGGTGTCTCCCAGTGTCGTTTTGAAATCAACGAGCCCTTCTGGGTCTAGTCGGTCAGTTTTTGGTGGGTCCTCATCCCACGTGGCATTAGACGTTCATGGTCCTGCATGTAGCTTCATATTTAATACGTGTCTTTGTTTTTGTCATTCCTCTATCTTTACCTTCCTCTTCTCACCTCTCTTTTTCCCCCTTTTCTTTTTATATAAATCTAAGTTGGTTTTGCAATGGTGCTCATTTCTCATTTGTCAGGTTCCACTAGTGACTCTGAATCTTCCTCTAATTCCTCTATGTCTCGTCCTAAAGTTGCTGATACTCCGCTAGGCTCGTCGATTCCCGAGGTTGGTTTTCCTCCTTTCTCCTTCCCTTGTTATTTATTACATTTTTGTTGTTCATTTTCCCTTCCTTTCGTTGACATGTTGTTGTTGGTATTAGGACATGGGTAAGAAAAGAAAAGAGGTCGTGAAACCCGACATGGACATTGCCAGGCGCGTGGCCCCTAGTGGCGATGGGTCCTTTAAGCGCGCTAAAGTGGATGATGGCGTTTCGTCTGTTCTTACAGAGAAGCAGTCTAGCGTTCCTCCTACCGATGCTCCGACCGGCCCTGTTGTAACAGAAGATCCAGAGGACGCGCAGTTTCGCTTCCATTTGGTGGTAAGTGTTGCCGAGGCTTGGGTGGATCCTTCTACCCACACTCTTGTTCACGGATTATGGGTTCCAACTACTCTTGCTGCTACTTATAGAGACATTGTCGAGCGCGACGGCGGTCATATGGCGAAGGTGGGTCTATTGGGTATTCCTATCTTGTTCTACATGACTAGGAATCTTCTGGAGATTGTAAACCAGCTTTCACATGTAGGGGATGATCCTGTCGACGAGGCAAGGTTGCGTAGCTGGGAGGCTTCTGTACAATCTGCGCTTAATGTCAATTTTCCCGTGGCATGGTTGAAGGAGCTGTTGGTAAAGGTGAAGAGCCGCAATGATCCTCGCGGTCGTCTTACCAGCCAAATTTCTCAACTGGAGGGGAAGCTTCAAAAGTGGTCGGAGACGACTTCTAGTAAGAGGGTGGTGTTGAATATGTTGCT
Source organism: Papaver armeniacum (assembly GCA_023531295.1). NCBI lineage: Eukaryota > Viridiplantae > Streptophyta > Magnoliopsida > Ranunculales > Papaveraceae > Papaver > Papaver armeniacum. The sequence continues at coordinate 155,796 of JAJJWW010014729.1, read as the reverse complement.
TACAGATGTTGGCTTGGGAAATGACGAGGTATTGCGAGCCGAGGCTGCCGAAGCGGAGATCCTTGCTAAGCTCGGGGAGAAACGGGGAGAGTTGGAGAAGCTTTGATTATTATTATTTTTTTTTTTGTTGGACTTGATCTTTGTTTAGACTTGATGTTTATTGTGGGATGTTGGTGTTTGGATTATTTTCTTTTGCTGGTATTTCATTATGGGATACTTCATTGGTGTTTATCTTAATTTCTCTTGCTGCTGGAATTTTGTTGGTTGTTTTATATTCGTGAATATGCATGTGAGGGAATAGTCAGAATTGTTGTTTTTGGCTTAAAGGTGTTATTATGTTCGTTTGTAGTAAAGGATTGCTGGGTGGTTTTTTTTTTTGTTTTGCGAGGGTGGTAAGGTAAGCGGTAGTTAAACGCGCCTACTCCCCATCTTTTTTTTTGTTTATTGTTTTTAGAGGGTTTTCGGGTGGGCGGACGTTATTAAACGCGCATATTTACCCCTTTAAGGGGTGTTGGGCGGGGCGGGCGTTAGTTAAACGCGCCTACATCCCCCCCCCCCCCCTTTTGTTTCCTTACATTCAGAGGGATGTTGGGTCGGCAGGCATCGATAAAACGCGTCTTTTCCCGCTTTTTTTTTTTGTGCCCATTGGTCGATTGGATGGCTTTGGCGTTACTGGAGCCTTTTGTCGGTCAACCGAGCGCCTTTAGCAGCCTTGAGACCTTTTGTCAGTCGACCGGGCGCCTTTGGCATCCCCGGGACCTTTTGTAAATTTCGTCAGTCAATCAGGCGCCCTTGGTTATCCTGAGACCTTTTGTCAGTCAACCGAGTACCTTTGGCATCCCCGGGACCTTTTGTAAATTTCGTCAGTCATCAGACGCCCTTGGATATCCTGAGACCTTTTGTCAGTCAACCGAGCGCCTTTGGCATCCCCGAGACCTTTTGTAAATTTTGTCAGTCAATCAGGCGCCTTTGGCTATCCTGAGACCTTTTGTCAGTCAACCGAGCGCCTTTGGCATCCCCGGGACCTTTTGTAAATTTCGTCAGTCAATCAGGTGCCGTTGGCTATCCTGAGACCTTTTGTCAGTCGACCGAGCGCCTTTGGCATCCCCGGGACCTTTTGCAAAATTTCGTCAGTCAATCAGGGGCCCTTGGATATCCTGAGACCTTTTGTCAGTCAACCGAGCGCCTTTGTCATCCCCGGGACCTTTTGTAAATTTTGTCAGTCAATCAGGCGCCTTTGGCTATCCTGAGACCTTTTGTCAGTCAACCGAGCGCCTTTGGCATTCCCGGGACCTTTTGTAGATTTTGTCAGTCGGTCAGGCGCCTTTGGCCATCCTGAGACTTTTGTGATGCTTACTCATTGATTATGAAAGCGGTTTTCTTCTCTCTTTTTTTTAAAAAAAAAAAAACAAAAACAAAAGAATATATAAAGCTTACAATTCGATAGCTCATACTTCGGTTCTTCCCTTTCCTTTCTCCTTTGGGTTAGTGACGGGGAAGCGGATCATGCGCGATTGTTTGTTTCGTGTTTTGGAGCCCCCCGGCCACCCATTTTCGTTCAAATATGCTTCTAATGACAAAGCATTCTACCGTCGGGTGTCCCATCCTGCGATGATAATGACAGTAATTAGGCGAGCTTTTGTCCATCTTGTTGATATCCACTGTGGTTGAGGGCAGTTGAATTTCTCCTTCGACGATCCATTAATTTAAAAGTTTAACTACGCGATCTTTGCTACAAAGGAGAGGGGCGGTATTTTATGGTCGCGTCTTCCTCTTCCGCCCCTTCCTTGGTTCCTTCCGTCGCTTTGGGACCGACTCCTACTTTCCCTGCTGACACTGGGCCTTGCATCAAATGAGGTTTCTTCCATGGCGCAAATCGTAGTATGCCAGATAGAGTCTTTGGGTGCTTCTTCTATGCAGTCGGCGATCCTATCAGCTGCTTCTTCTAGTTCTGCAAAGGTCTGGAACTTGAAATTAATCAGACCCCCTTTGAAGGCTGGGATCATTCCTCGTACACAAATTTCGACGAGTGCTTCCTCGTTGATGTCTTCGTGGAAATCCAATGTCAATCGTCGGAACTGCGAGATGTATTTTCCTACTTCTTCTCCTATCTCTTGCTTAGGTGTATCGCTGTTATCTTTCTTTTTGCCGAATAAAACTTCCCGAGGAAGAGTGAGGACAAGGTTTTCCAGGAATCCATGCTTTTATCCTTTAGATTGTCATACCAGGAGAACGTTGTGCCCGTGAGTGACTTGGGGAATTCTTTTAAGCATAGTTTTTCATCATTGGCTCTGTCGTTCATGGCTGATAGAAATCGGCTTAGATGTTCCCGCGTGTTTCCCTGGCCTTTGTATATTTTGAATTTTGGGGAGGTGTAATCTTCGGGGGATGAGTACCCTCGGATGTGTGCGGGACATGGGCTACTCACGCGGCATTGGTCGTCTTGTTTTATTACATGGTAGTTCTGCTCTAGGTATTCGGCGATCTCCTTTTGTGCTGTTACTGCTGTCTTATCAGCCTTACGTCTATCATCTTTTCTTGTTTCTTCAGGGACACTTTGTCCTGCTTCAACTGCTTGCGTTATCCAGTTTTCCAATTCCTGTCTCATGCGAGCACGTTTTTTCAGTTCTTCTTGCATGCCTTGTAGAGTTAGTGGCGTGGGTTTCGCTGGTCGAGCTTTATGGTTCACCGATAGCTTGATGACACCTAGGATCGATGTTTCTTCCTCGCTGTCCTTGTCCTCTAATGTTACCTGATCAAGGTTAATGGGATGGTCGAGCGCTTGATTTTCTGTAGTGCCCAAATCGGCACCTCCTATGTGTGTCATTTTTAAGCTAGGCACGAGCCTCCGGGTGTGGTCGCCAAATATTGAGGGGTGAATTTCAGTTTAGGTTCTACCCTTCCTAGCTATTACACATGACCTCACAATTCCAATAATAGTAAGAGAGGGAGTTCCATTTCCATTGTACCTTGTCCTTTCTTTTATATGCTTTCCTAAAACCCCCTCTGTTTACTACTTCATGACACATGTCCTAATACCTCTTAATTACCCTTAATGCCATTCTTTAATATAACCCCTTCCTTATTCATTAATTCCTCATTTATCCTCTTATCTTTTATGGGTATCTTCTATTTGGGCTTGGGTTTAGTCCCCAAGTCCTACATCTTAACCCAAGTTCACCTCTATTCTTAAGGGCATCTCCAACTCGTTAAGGGGATATTTTTTCATGTATCAACAGTAGGCATGGAAACAGATGAACACCAAGCCGAATGTTGAAATTTTCCAGAAAAATCATGATTGTGCCGACCATGTCTAAAATTTCAGAACTGCGGTCGGCATGATTTAATTTTATTTTTCAATGTCGATTGTAAATGGTCGGTATTGTTTATGTTTGAATACCGTGTCGGCTGTAAATGGCCGACATTGTTTATGCATTGAATACTGTGTCGATTATTGTTGGCGAAGAATACCATAAACTTTCGGCATGATATTCAACAAATAAATAGTGCCAACTTTATACCGTCGGCATTCATCTATTATTCATGTCGATTTGGTTTATAATGTTTTAAAAAATAAATTAAATTGAAACAAAATAATCTTCTTAGGTTTCAATATTAGACAAAAAATTGGACGGGAGCCGAGGTACAAGTTGCGCTCCAATCCCTTTTTGAATGACAACCCCTAGCCTATGGAATAGGAAATCTCCCACTTTGACATTCACATCATAATTAGCCATGTAATTCCGCAATCTTTTCAGGAAATCTACAGTATCTCCACCTAATTCCCCCAAAGTAGTGAAAGCAAGGACCCCAAAACCGAACCCATGAGCAGTACACTTCTCCAGATATTTGTTATGCTTCCGATCTACGACGTTACCAATTGCTTGGCCAGGCAAAAAAGTGTGTACATCACCCCTAGTAAAAGGGGATACACCTGTTACATCCAAACCCATTATCCCAATTAGATACCAGAATATCAGCCGGTTTCAAAGCCAGAACATTATTAGGAAGGAAGCATAAATCAACCTCTTTCCTAGCTGGCACTCCAGCATGATAGCACATGTCGGCAAAGGTATCACACACTAGGTCATGCCTGAACTTAAAGACCAACTTCATGAGAACAATGCAAGGCATGGTCGCCAAAGATATCCACCTCCATGTCACAGCTGGAGCATATCCCCCCTTATTCAAAAAGTGGAATCCCAATCTATATCCAAGAACCGCACAAAACTGCCTAGGTTTAGTTATCTGATTAAGTCCTTCTATGGGGATAGCCAACAAGTAATCTTGCGCGTGTTTGGTTTTGCTATATTGCCAAAGCGCATTATCACGCTCAGACATGTTATACCGAGAGGGTAGCTCTTTCTTTGCCGCATCAAAGTATTTAACCACCAAGGAACTCATGGAGTCGGGGGCGATGTCATCAATGCAAAGTAGAGAAATAGAAGTACCACTAACATGGTTATAGGTGTTCAAAGCAGCTTCGAAACTTGGTCTTAAACCAACCAAACTGACGCCACGCAAAATCATGTGTTGTTGGGCCTGAGTCTGTATGATGGACGCCAAATAGCAATATTTCATCATATCTTCCATCGTGTACACACCCAAACCACCATGCTTGATTGGAAGACTGGATAATATATTTTGGAGAAAACGTAATTGGGTTCATCACCTGCAATGAGATGCGTAGAAACTGATTTAGATGGCTATCAAACAATTCATGCGCAACACATAAATGTTCATGCTTGGTAGTTCTCAAGAAGAGATACAATCGAGACACTCCACTGCAGTTCCTCAGAAGAAGCAGTTCACATTGCGTGTCTTTAAGCTTGGTAACAACATTCATCAAACCAATTGTCTTACGTACCCTGTTAACGACCATGTCACTACAAAAGCGGGGGTTTAGACTAACAGGACCACCCAAAAGTTTCACACCTTCAACTGGTCTGCAAATATTCGTGGGAAATACACCGTCTGCTAAACCACCGCTTTCAACAGCCGGCCAAAAAAGTTCGATTTTTGAGACACTTAAATGTAACCCTAAACAAGCACCGTCCTGTTTAATAATATGCATTCCTTTCGCGACCATCAAAGTGTCTCCAATTAGAGTGTCGTCATATAGATACCAAGCATGGAGGTCCAAGACGCACTGCATCGCAATCTTGTGGATCAAGGGATGTAAGACCAGAGCAAATAACAAAGGACCGAGGGGATCACCTTGTTGAACCCCTTTAGCAGATGCAAGATTTTTATCCATATAATATAATCTAGCTGGCATAGCATAACAAAACTCTACCTACCTGTAGATAGAGGGGCACTGCTTCCTGACTTCACACAACATTGAATTGCGATCCTCCATATTAAAAGTGTTTGAAAAATCAACCCAAAGCATCGACTTGGAGCTAGAATTACCGTGCACCTCTACCAATATATTAACCAAGTGAAGTATAGCTTCACCTCCACATTTCACCCCCACGCCAAACTGATAATCACCCAAGTACGCCTCCATTTATCCCCCTACGTGAGAAGTCGCAACCTTAGAGACCAATAGTCTCCATATGGTACCTACGGAAATTGGACGAATGCCTCCACCTGGTTTCACCAAAGAAGTAAAAGGAGTTGATGCTATGAATTCTCCCATGTCAGACGGGAACTTCCCTGCCAACCAAAGGTTAACAACGGCAGTGATGGATGTGATCAGTTCTTCCTAAATCGCCGTTGCAGAACCACTAAGTGCATCAACTAGATGTTGACCACGTAAACCATCTTTTCCACATGAGGTACCCTTGGGGAAAATTTTAATTTTTTCCAAAACCAAATCCCTGGAAGCAACAAAGGCTTCTTGAGTTAATGAGTCAGCTGGAATCGAATTTGGGGGTGCAATCTCTCAGAGTAACTGCTTTGAAAGGAGCAACATCATTGGAAGTTAAATTTCTTATGGCTGGCGTGTACAACCCACAAGACAACTTCTTACGGAAAAGTCGCAGGTTGGTTGCATCCTGATTGTTTGGATGTTTCCTTTTTGCTTCGCGTCTCAGATCGTCAAGTACATCATGTTCTTCTAACACCCTCTGGACTAAAGTGATGCAACCATTGGTTTCACACTAGCGATTCAAGGCATCATTGATGAAAGCCACTAGCAATTTTTTTCTGTTACCTTACTTTTTTAAAGACTATTCTTCAGAAAATAAGTGCGAAGAGTGCAGACGGGGAAAAGCAAAAGTTGTATCCAAACAAAAAGATCTCCAGGGCATCGAATAACCTTTTGGATAGTTGCGTTGAAGGTCAGTGCAGTTTATACTTAGCAGGGATGCTGAACACTGTAGAGATTTGCCTCTGAAAAACCATGTCCAATAAAACTAGGGAAAGACACTGTGATCGAATATCTAGAGTTAAATCAATGCCAGCAGTGGGAGCCTCGGCAACATAGACTTTTTATACTTTTAAGACACCCTTAGTAGGAGAGTTAGGATGGGAAAAGTAGTTCATATCCCCCAAATATTAAAATTACTCTTTTGAATGGGATATTTACGAGGGTTGGAGAGTTGAGAATTATAAAGAGTTTCAAAGAGATCTTAAATCTCTTGTTATTCGTTAGAGACTTTAAAAGAGTCTCTTAGACACCCTTATCAGTTGTTTTAGGGGTAATTTGATATTAAGCTAACTTGTCCTAGTCACAATCAGTATTATACCCTTTTCTAGATAAATAAGTGAGGGAAGATCCTTTCCATAATACTATTTATTTCCTTTTTATATACTTCACCTAAACTCATTCCTTTTATGATATCATGACCCATATGCTTGGAACCTCTTTATTTACCATTACCGCCATTCCTCTTTAACTAACTTTAAACTTCCCCCTAATTCCTCATTTATCCTTCCACATCCATGGATACATCCATCGGGATTTGGGCTTAGTCCCCTAGTACCCATTCATTCCCATGGGGACTAGACCTTTCCCAAGGGTGGTATCCCCTTAAATGGGTATTCAATTTTTAGGTATCAACATTAGTCCTTTGACTAATGGGCTAACTGTCAAATAACCCAATAGTCACCTGACCTTCCCTTGAATAACTCTATCTTTCTTTGTTATTTCAAACTAAGACCCAAGTAGGGCACTTTTAGTCAACCATGTCATTTGAGACGATTGGCCTTCCGTGACGATTGGCCTTCCGTGACGTATCCCACGAATATATATATATATATATATATATGTTAGAGCACCGCTCGGTCGAACTCGCAAGCGTTGCTATCTCAAGCTTGTTTGTCAAGTTTAGTTGCCAAAACTATAAGTCTTGATTTCTAGTCTACTTATAGCTAAGTCTCGGACTAGGATAGTAAGTATAGTTGAGATCCAGACTCCACGGCGTTCATCATGCAAATACGAAGAACTACTCAAGGAACTGGTGGAACTTCATCGACAAAAAGGTATATGAAGACTTGAACTTATCTATCACTCAAAAGTCTATCTATTCTATCTCCTATCTTGAGACAAAAGTCATATTGCTATATAGACTTCGATTATACACATTTGCTATTTCGATCCGAGTTTATCTCGCTTATCTATTTCTCAAAATATGTGTTGGTAAGCTTTCGCTTTGGCCAAGTTCATCTTTACTCGTGACAAAAGTCATGTTGATTATTTCAATAACTTGAAAATCCCTTTGACGAAAAATATTTTGTGAATAACAACTATATAACGTCCTCTAAGAAAGTTTCAATGATTGAAATGAGAGTTCATAATATATAACCATGATTAGATATAAACATTGTATGTGAACTCATACTTGTGTAAGTCCAAAATCCTTGAACCAAAGTATGCGTACTTTACAGTTTAGGATGTCCGGAGCTAATTCCGCGTACCGGTGCAGGTACTGTGGGAAGTTCAATCCGGGTACTTAAGTATCTGTACCGGTATGCGTAATTAAGTGTGTTATTTTCTAAAAACGGTTTATTCGTGAACTAAGACATTTATAGATTAAGGAATGCAATATTTGCAAACCATCGCTATAATGTTCATGAATCGATTCGAGTGAATCAAAAATGTTTTTGCTTCGATTGTGTCTTGTATACTTCTATGAGATCTAAGCAATTGAACAACTCTCTAACTAGTTCATTTGAGTCATTTGAACTAGTTATGGTGAAAATGAATAAGGTTGATATGAAAGTGCTCATATGGCTAAACATTGGTTAACTATTGTTGAACCAACTAAGTGTAACGTTTAGGTACGGTTACTCAAACCTAAATGAAGTTACATTTCATTTGTGTGTAACAATCTAAGTTCGATCTAACGGTTGAAAGATATTAGCTTGAATCTAATCAGGTTTCATCTAACGGTGAATATTGAATGCTTTGTTACCAAGGTAACTTAAATTGCAAACCCTGATTTGGAGACTATATAAAGGAGAACTCTAGCAACTGGGAAACCTAATTCCCACATCTCATGTGTGATACTAGTTGTATAAGATAGAGTCGATTCTCCTTTAACCTTAGGTTTTTCACAAAACCCTGTAGGTTAACGACTTGAAGACTTCATTGGGATTGTGAAGCCAGACCCAACTATTTTCTCTGTAGTTGTGTGATTTGATGTTGCTGTTTCTATCGTATTTGAGTACAATCGTAAGATTGGCTTGAGATTAATTTCTCTGATAGATAAGATAGAAAAGTAGTCACAAACACCTTCGTCCCATCATTTGCGATTCCACAATATCTTGTTTGCTAGTCGATTAAGATTATTGTGAGGTGATTGATATTTCTAGGCTGTTCTTCGGGAATATAAGTCTGGTATATCAATTGGTTCCCGTTCACCCTTATTTATCAAAAGACGGAACAAAACTCGTAGGTATTTCCGTGGGAGACAGATTTATCTATTCCTGTAGAATTTTCTGTGTGATACAGATTTGTTTATTAAAGTCTTCGACTTTGGGTCGTAGCAACTCTTAGTTGTGGGTGAGATCAGCTAAGGGAATCAAGTGCGTAGTATCCTGCTGGGACCAGAGACGTAAGGAGCGTAATTGTACCTTGGATCAGTGTGAGATTGATTGGGGTTCAACTATAGTCCAGACCGGGTTAGTTTGCGAGGCTAGTGTCTCGTAGCGGCTTAATACGGTGTGGTGTTCAATCTGGACTAGGTCCCGGGTTTTTCTGCATTTGCGGTTTCCTCGTTAACAAAATTCTGGTGTCTGTGTTATTTCTATTCCGCATTATATTTTGTTATATAATTGAAATATCAAAGGTTGTGCATTGAATCGATCAATTGGTAAATCCAACCTTCGGTTTTTGATTGAAATTTGGTTGATCCTTGAACATTGGTCTTTGGTACCGTTCAAGTTTATCTCTCTTATATTCAATCGGGCTCGCAAATTATTATTTGTTTGATTGCGGATGGAATTGAGAGATTGAGATATAAATTCTTTGATATTCTTTTCTTAAGATTGAGTCTGACTGTCTAGTTGATTCTCTTGAAAGTTTATTGGAGTTTGTCCATACAGATTGCTAAGCGAAATATTAGGTGTTGTTGTTAGACCCCCGCTTTTTCAATATATATATCTTGATTTCTAGTCTACATTTAGTTAAGTTTCGGATTAGGATTAGAAGTGTGTATTTGAGTATCAGACATCACTGCGTTCTACCGTTATCTACCGTTAGAAGGCGAAGATCAGCTGAAGACATTTGGAGAACTTTATCGAAAAAAGGTGTGAAGACCGAACCAACCTATTACTCAAGTTTTCACCTTTCTATCCATGAGACTAAGTCGCATGACTAAGTGGACTTTAAAGTATTGCACAATAGAAATTTCGAGTCAAGTTTATCTTGTTAATTATTCTCGAAATATGAATGACTAAGCTTAAGAACATTTGTTCAAAACTTGATGAATTTAGTTAAGAAAAGTTTGTTGTTTATGACCTAAATCATGATTCAAGTTAATCATTTGAAAATATCCTGGAACAGTGATATATGTCATTAATGTTATTCGGGAATGTTTCAAATCGATTATTAGAGAGATATAGAACTACCGTAAATCTGGATACATGACATTATACATACCAGTTCACGTACTGGTGTAACTGTTATAGATCTGGAGCCGCAATACAATTACCGGCGTAGCTATAGTTCAGCAACGACCTTTGGGTACACATACCCAGTATGGATACCAAAAAGTTCTGTTGACTCGTGAACTCAGGGAGGTACGCATACCTAGTATGGATACCAAAAGTTCATGAACTGTTTTTGTCTTAAGGATACACATACCCGGTATACGTACTATGACAAAAATAACTCATGAACTGAAAGTAAGTACACGTACCAGTACACATACTTACCCAGTCGAATATTTTTAGATGCATCATAATTATTTCTATGAGATAATCAACATTTGAATAACTCTGTAAAAACACCTCTAGAGATATTTGATCACATTATAACCTATGGTGGTGATTCAAGATTAAAGTCTAAAAGTTTTAAATGAAAATGGTTAAGCTTATGGTTCATCTGTCTAGTTTCAGCTAACCTATTATGAACAAGTCATTTTACACGGTTCGGTTACAGTTCATCCTAACCAGAGTGTATATTTTGTTGTGTTTATCTCAAGTGGACTTTCCATTGTAGATGGGGAAAAACGATTTGCTGGTTTTTACGGAATTGAAGAGTCGGCCGTGTGGAGACTCCTTGGACCGATAGAAATGTTGAACCTCACACAGATGCACTGCAAGAAGGGAGTGCTTTAAGTTCGAGAGATCAATCTGTAAGACTCCGGCATAAACCAAGAATAATGGCCGTTCCAGAGTCAATTCGGTCACAAGAGAGGATGGGTTGATCTGTAGGAGGGAAGCTGAGAAATGTGTGAGATCAATGGTGATCTGAGATTATAGGTGTGTTGTGAATTCAGCGTAAGAACGCTCTGAATGATTGAATTTTTCTCAATTGAGAGCGAATGCTCAGACGATGAGTTCGTGTAGACGAAAGATTGTCTGTATGAACTTGTCGAGAATTCCTCGTTTAGACGAATGTTAGAGTGTTCGAATCTTGTCCTTTCAATCAGGATTCAAAGATATTTTATAATGTCGGAGTTGAAAACACATGATCCCATAAAGTGTGACAGTTTGCTGGAATCAGAGAGTGGGGAAGTGAGAAATCATGTTAAAACCAGTTGCTCATCGTGCGGAGACTTGGTTAATTTTCCACCCACTACTTTGTTGACTCTTCCAACTGATTCCACGACTTCTTCACATTCTCATCGTGGGTGAACACACGTGCCGTAGACCACCAGACCAAAACCCTAGTTAATATCCCCCAATGTGACACGATTGATATCTCGTGATTGTGGAGTCAGTTGCTGACTTTGTGGGACGATGAGTCCACGTATTGCTGAGTTGAACACAATTTGCAAATATTTTAAAACTCATGAATTAAATACGTCTGCTGAGACGAGGTATTATTATGTTGATTACCTAAGACGAGCAAGTTGTGTTGCTGAATTGTTGAATATTGATAGTTCAACCAATATTCTTGAATATGAGCAAATGTTGCTGGTTTGAGCAAATATTGCCGGTTTGAGCGAATGTTGCTCATTTGATGAATTGCTGGTAGCAGGACCAAATAAAATATTAATTTAAGATACTCGACTCACTGGGTCGAGTAAAATAAATAAAAATGTTGATCATGGAATCAACATAAAATTATCGTAGTATTTGAATCTGCTCGTAATCATGTTTCTGCAGCTCGGGATTCAAAACCCTAATTTTACTGAAATGATGATTTATTGCAAATCAATCTGCAGAGTGAAGCAGAGACCGGCTACATGGGATGACGAGTCCACCATGTACGCCCAGATGCTCGAATGAGCAAAATACCAAAGTCTCTTGAGGACCAGTTGGTGAAAGAATGATTAGATGTTGGTTTAATCATTTATTGAAATAATGCTCGTCTGAGCGACAAATAATAAAACCTAGCCATGAAGAGATGAGGAACCGACCAAGAGGTCACGAGACCGGCTCTTGGTGGCCGTGGGACCAATGGATGGTCGTTTAATCAAACTTCCAATTTTTTGGAAAGAGTTTGAACCTAATATGAGCAACTGAGCAAATTAGGTTAAAATCATTAAAATATGTGGGACCGGCTGTTTGCAAGCCCTAGGGTCACCCTTGGTCGGTCAAGGGGATGTGCCCGTGTCACCATGATGTTCGTGTCTCATTCCTGAGAGTTTCGATATTTTCTGGTGCCCGTTTGAGCAACATTCTGAGAAAATATGCAGAATCCACGGTTTTGCTGAAACTAGGAAAAATACATGAGATGATGAAAAATAATAAATAAAACAGGGAATTGCAAGGTGTGGGACCGACCACAGCTAGGGCATGGCCAGCCGGTTGACAAGCAAGGTCCCACACTTTCCCAGTTCTATGTAATTTTATGTACTTTCTCTGATTGAGGGAAATTCCATGAAACTGGAGAGTTTTATGAAATTAGGGAACTTCCATGAGATGAGGGAGATAAAATAATAATAAAATAGGGAATGATGGAGTGTGGGACCGGCAATGGCCAAGGCATGGCTGGCCGGCCAACGGGCACGGTCCCAGGGCACTCTTCCCAATTTTATGTAATTTTTCATGATTTTAGGGAATTTTCATAAAATCAAAGAGATTTGTTGAAACCAAGGTATTTTGTTGAAATCAGAGAGTTTTCATGGAATCAGGAAAACAAAACAACAAACAATAATAAAATAATAGGCGTGTGGGACCGGCTAGGGCATGGTCGGCCGGCTAGAGCCCGGTCCCATGAGTTTTCCTAATTTTATAATATTTTTCATGATTTTAGAGAAAATTCATAAAACTTTGGAATTTTCATGGTTTTAGGGAAAATTCATGAAATCGGGGAATTTTCATAATTTAAGAGAAATAATAAAATAATGGGGACGTGAGGTGTGGGACCTGCCACGGCTAGGGCATGTCCAGCCGGCTGGTGCTCGGTCCCGCGAAGAGAATTTTCACGAGATCAGGGGAAAATAATATGACAAAATATAAAATTGGGCGCGGGACTGGTCACGGCATGACCGGCCAGCTGATGAGCCCAGTCCCCTAGCACCTTTGCTAATATTTTATTATTATTATTATTATTCCTTCCTATTTTGCATAGGTTCATCGTTCATTCATATTTTGAAATGCTCGTTTGCGCATTCAAATGCTGGTTTGTGCATTATTGCCAAGTACACTTGCACCATTTTAGTCAGGGCTTATTCGATGCTCAGATGCCTGTTACGTTGAATATTTATCACTAACCCGTGGAATTCTGCCGGGAAGAACCACGAATTGAAGTGACGAAATATAACGAAGAATTGTAGAATATTGCTGGATATTCGGGCGATTAGAGATAATTAACTGATGGCTCTATACTAGCAGGGCTTCCTATCTAGGAGCATTAATTATCTGAGGGTTGAGCAATATGAACTTGCTGGAGTGGCATATTCCTCTTGTATAGTCAGGGAAAACATGGTTGCATCCCGAAGACGTTATTGCTCTATACTAGCAGACATGCTATCTAGGAGCCCTCCAATCTTGCGATTCTACACAGTATGAGATGTGCTGTGGTTTCAGCTGGGATACTACACATCTACATCTTCTCTGAGAGACTTTCTCGATCAGAGGTTTTATGGCATGAGCTTTCACGGTTAAAGACATGAGTCTCAATACTCATCTGATTGCCGGATCCAGAATAATTACTGAAATTGATCAGTATTCATGAGATGTGTCGTGGACTCAGCTGGGAGACTACACAACTATATATACTCTGAGAGACAGCCTTCTCAGTCAGAGATTATGGTATGAGCTTTCATGCTTTAATGAGAGACATGGGCCTCAATACTCATCCGATTGCCGGATCCGGAGTATAGTTTTACAATTTTACACTTTGTCGAAAATCCACCATCTACATCCATCTAACGGTGGAAAAGTATTGCTTGATTCCAAAGCTACCTTAGCTTAAATCTAAAGAAACCTTCGAACTTGAATCTCCGAGGAGAACCTCAAGCAACTGGGATTTTTGGATCCCTGACATTCTTCTTGTGTGTTCTAGTTGTGAACTAGAGTGGTCCTCTCCTTTAAACCTTTTTAGGTTTAGCGACTAAAAAGACTTCGCTTAGGGATTCGTGAAGCCAGGTCTGACTGTCTTTTATCTTGATAGTTCGTGTATTCCGATCTTGCTACCGATTGTTGAGTCTCACTCCAATTAGGTAAGATTGATAGAAATCGCAAAGTTCTTCGTCTTAGAATTTGTGATTCCACAAGTTAATTCCTCTATAACGATTCTTTGTTGAAATCGGAGTAGGTTTTACTTGTGAGTTGAATAATAATCTAGGCTGCTCTTCGGGAGTCGTAAGTACCAAATTTTGAGGTTTGCTGGACCTAGTCTACTGCAAATGATTTTCTATCTCACCTGACCTAAAGATCTAACGGAAATCACATATAGGCTTTTTTGTGGGAGGCAGATTGGTTTAAAGTTATGACTTAGGTTGAAGCAATTTTTACGTTGTAAAGGAACTCAACTAAGGGAATCAATTGCGCAGAGTTTTGCAGTATTCAAGAGGCATAAGGAGTGCGGATGTAACTGAATTACTCTGACGGTGGATTTGGTCTCAACTACATTCCAGTCTGAAGTTTTGATAATAGGCTAAAGCCTGTAGCGGCTTAATACATTTTGGTGTTCAAGTCTGTACTAGGTCCCGAGATTTTTTCTGCACTTGCCGTTTTCTCATCAACAAAATTTCTGGTGCGTGTTTGTTTTTTTTTCCGCATTATATTGTTTACTTATATAATTGAAATATCAAAGGTTTTACATAAAAATCAATCGAGTAGATACGTCCAACTTAATTATTGGATACGACTTGATTGATCTTGAATATTGATCTTTGGTATCTTCCAAGTGCTCTCACGGTATAGTTAGGTTCACGGACTTGTTTCCGTTTACATATTGATTATGAGAGAAAGAGATATACACTATTGATATAATTCCTGATTGAGATTCATTAAGTTATAACTCTCGGAATTGTATTTGGGTTTAGTCCATACAGGTTGCTTACGAAAAAGTTGGTGGTGTATTTTGGTACCCCCACGTTTTTAGATTTACTTATATATATCCTGTGTTTCTTGGTTCTTGTGACGGACCGGATTTTTTTTTGTTTATAATGTCCCGGGTTTTGACATGCAATATTCGAAACTCGTTGGGCATCAGTCCAGAACTCGTTATGCACCATAATTTGCAATATCTGAAACTCGTTGTCGCGAAGGCATATGAACTTGGTACATGTCCATCTTCTCCCCTTTTTTCTGGTTGTAGAAATTTTAATAAGACATATATACAGGGAAGGGGTGTTGGTTGAAGGTGCATTAAGCGGAGATGCATGCTTAAGTTATAAAGCTTGGCCGGAGAAGCATATTTGATACGAAAGCATCATTATGTCGTGTTGCTTACTCTAGAGAGATTCATGATGTATAAGCATCATCATTGATGCGTAGTTAAACCAATATTGCATTAGAATGATGCAAAACGAAGGAAAGGTGAACTTTGCGATAATTCGTATGGCTCGAGCTAGACAATTCTTATTAGTGAACTGAATGGCCCCAATGATGCACACAACTCTTGTGCGTCATTTGTGGTAAATCCTTTGGCCTATTTAGGCTATACTTTTACTGATTTAGTCTTGTAACACGATACAACTATAATCGCTAGTCCCGACTTTGATGAACTATGGTATGTGCTTGATCCCTTCAAGCCACAAATGAGGGTACGTAGGAAACCACCATGAGCTGCAGCATTAGTGGTCTAGAACTTTATCGCTTATATTATCTAATTGCGAGGTGATTGCAATATTATGGTAACTCATATCACATAGCTTGGGAAAATAAGGCAAAAAACGATTGTTTCCATATTTGATGAGGTAAGTTGTAGTACATTCAGCGGATGCTCATACTTCATATCGAGACATTTGATATATGAAGCGGATTAGGCATGGCAAGAAAAGGAAGAAAATCAGTATGTGTAAAGCAATACTCGGTTGAACCTGTTAGAGCACTGCTCGGTTGAACTCACATGCGTTGCTATCTCAAGCATGTTTGTCAATGTTAGTGATCAAAACTATAAGTCTTGATTTCTAGTCTACTATAGCTAAGTCTCGGACTAGGATAGAAAGTGTAGTTGGGCTCAAGAACTCCATGGCAATCATCATACAAGACGAAGAACTACTCAAGGAACTGGTGGAACTTCATCGACTAAAAGGTATGTGGAGACTTGAACTTATCTATCACTCAAAAGTCTATCTACTCTATCTCCTATCTTTGAGACAAAAGTCGTTTTTCTATATAGACTTTGATTATACACATTTGTTATTTCGAGCCGAGTTTGTCCCGCTTATCTATTTCTCGAAATATGTGTTGGTAAGCTTTTTCTTTGGCCAAGTTCATCTTTACCTAGTGACGAAAGTCATGTTATGTTTCAATCACTTTGAAAATTGCTTTGAAGAAAAATAGTTTGTGAATAACAACTATATAATAACGTCCTCTAAGAATGTTTCAATGATTGAAATGAGAGTTTAGATTATATAACCATTGTTGGATATAAGCATTGTGTGGTAACACATATATATGTATAAGTCATTTTTCCTTGAACCGAAGTATGCGTACTTTGTTGATCAGGAAAACCAGAACAAGAGCTGTGAACTCAGTCCGCGAACTCAGTCCGCGAACCCAGTCCATGAACTGGCGGAAGTTCTCATCCCGAGAATATCTGATGGAGTTTGATAACTCCTTCTGGGAACTTAAGTCCGCGAACTTAAGTTGTTTATATCTAAAGACGATTTTTTGTGAACTTATATTAATATTAACTAAGGAATGCAAAATACAAACCGTGGCTATAAAGTTCATGAATCGATTCGAGTGAATCAAATCATTTTTGCTTCGATTGTGTCTTGTGTGGTTACATAAGATTTATACAATTGAACAACTCTCTAACTAGTTCATTTGAGTCATTTGAACTAGTTATGGTGAAGAAGAATATGGTTGATATGAAAGTGCTCATATGGCTAAACATTTGGTTAACTATTGTTGAACCAACAAATGTACATGTTTGGGTACGGTTACACAAACCTAAAATCGTGCATTTCATTTGTGTGTAACAAGCTAATTTTTTGATCCAACGGTTGAAAGATATTAGCTTGAATCTAATCAGGTTTTCATCTAACGGTGAATATTGAATGCTTTGTTACTAAGCTAACATTGATTGCAAACCCTGATTTGAAAGACTAAATAAGGGAGAACTCTAGCAACTGGGAAACCTAATCCCCACATCTCTTGTATGATACTAGTTGTATTAGCTAGAGTCGGTTCTCGTTTAACCTTAGGTTTCTTCTTGAAAACCAGGTTAACGACTTAAAGACTTCATTGGGATTGTGAAGCCAGACCGATACTACTTTCTCGTAGTTGTGTGATCTGATCTTGCTGATTCTATCGTGTTGAGTACAATCGTAACGATTGGCTTGAGATTAATATCTCCGATAGGAAAGATATAAAAGTAGTCACAAACATCTTCGTCTCATCGTTTGTGATTCCACAATATCTTATTTCGCCGCGTCGATTAAGATTATTGTGAGGTGATTGATAATACTATGTTGTTCTTCGGGAATATAAGTCCGGGTTATCAATTGGTTCCTGTTCACCTTGATTTATCAAAAGACGGAACAAAACTTGTTGGTATTTCTGTGGAAGACAGATTTATCTATTATCATAGACTTTTCTGTGTGATACATATTTGTTTATTAAAGTCTTCGACTTTGGGTCGTAGCAACTCTTAGTTGTGGGTGAGATCAGCTAAAGGAATCAAGTGCGTAGTATCCTGCTGGGATCAGAGACGTAAGGAGCGCAACTATACCTTGGATCAATGTGAGATTGATTGGGGTTCAACTACAGTCCAGACCGAAGTTAATTTGTAGTAGGCTAGTGTCTGGAGCGGCTTAAATGTGTGTTCAATCTGGATTAGGTCCCGGGGTTTTTCTGCATTTGCGGTTTCCTCATTAACAAAATTCTGGTGTCTGTGTTATTTCTATTCCGCATTATATTTGTTATATAATTGAAATATCACAGGTTGTGCGTTGTATCGATCAATTGTGAAATCCAACCTTTGGTTGTTGATTGGAAATTGATTTATCCTTGAATATTGGTCTTTGGTACCATCCAAGTTTATATCTCTTGTATTTGATAAAAACTCACAAATTTCTATTTGTTTGAGTATAGATCAAATCGAGAGATAGAGATATTAACTCTTTGATATACTTTATTAAGATTGATTCTAGTTGATTCTCTTGAAAGTATATTGGAGTTTGTCCATACAGATTGCTAATAGAAATATTGGTGAGGTTGTTGTACCCCCGTTTTTTCAGAACCCACAAGTTTTTCTATCTCAAACTTATTTTCAATGTTAGATGATCATTATACAAGGTTCCAGAACCGGCTCCTAGTGTATATGTTAGAGCATAGCTCGGTTGAACTCACCAAGCATTGGTATGTCAAGTTTGGTTGTCATATTTTAGTATCAAAACTCATCTAGATTGGCTTGATTAAATACTAGAGTCAACTTCGTTTAGGTTAGACTAGAAAGTCTAGGAATGTTGAGACGTACAAGTATTACTCCGAAGACCTGAAGAATGTGAAGAAATAACGACTACAACGACGACATCATCCTTTCACTTGAGGTTAGTAATATTGACTTTATCTTGTTTCCATTCCTAACGTATCTTTCAAGTCATGTTATATTGAAAACATAATATGCAAAGCTGTATATATTGTATATAATACTCTGTTGATGTGACTTGATCATAATAGTATGATCAAAGTGTCAAGGAAAACCTATTACGAAGTATGAATGCTTATCTTTTGGAACTTCGTAAGTACGACATCGACATAATCTATTGTATATATTTGATTATGTGTGAATTATATAGGAATGATTTCACCCTAGGAAACAATGTTTTATAACATTTGTTTAAAGGAAGTACATTTATGAACTTGCTTCATAATCGAAAGAAAATCATGATTGGTGTTGCTAATCATTGAATATATTTTGAATGACCAATAAAATATGACTTTGGTAGAACCTATCTTAACTTTTTGAGATTTATGTTAAAACCGATCATAGCCTATATATTATAGTTTGTTGTAATCGTTCATGAGCTTCATTGTAAATCAAGGTGTAACCGATCACAAACTATATTGGAATGCAAGTTGTAACCGTTCAAAAGTTACTTTGGGTACCAAGGTATAACCAGTCACAAGATGAATTGGGAAGTTAGTTGTAATCGATCACAAGCTACCTTTGGGAATCAAGGTGTAACCTATCACAACCTAACTTTGGAAGTAAGGTGTAACCGATAACAAGCTACCTCTGGGAAGAAAGGTGTAACTGGTCACAATCTGGTTTTGGAAACATGGTATAACCGATCAAAACTTACATTGTGAGGTTGGTACAACATATCCCAAGATGTAAAACCGAGTTTCCAATATTCACATATCTCTGTATGTTTTTTGTGAAGCTTAGAATTAGGGTTTGCTAAGAAACTTCTAGATGTCGACATATTTGAACATGTACATAACTCCTATCATTTATTGTTCAAAGATATTCCTTGATACTCAAGGTGATCCCTGGTCTGAAAAAGTGAAAAGCATTTAATTATGATTTTCATCATATATGTTTTAATTACCAGTATTTAAAACATATCCCCTGGAATATATTATTTGTTAATGTGCTAGACTAATAATAAAGTTTTCCATGAGAGTTTTCGGAAATATTGGTTAACATTTATTGGGAATAGGAAAACCGAATTTAGGTACTTTAACGCATATCTTGAATATATTTTCGATTTTGGAATTTCTTTGTTGTCTAAACAACCTTGGTCTATAAATACTTGAGTCTGCATTTCTTGCAGACTATCCTAAGAGCCAGGCAAACTTTATTTCTTGTTGTTTCTGGTGGATCCGTCTATATGGAGAGGAAAGTACCCTGATTGGGCAAAATCTCTTACGACCGCTCGTTTAAAGACTTTTGTGGTATCAAGAAGCTCTACGAGTACCGTTGGTGGGAAACTAGATAATTGCAGTGTTATTAGTTTTCGATTATTGATTTGATTGACTAACGGTTGTTGAAACTTTGATTGCACCATGTTTGTTTATTCTTGAGAATCTTCTCTTCTGATATAAGATTCACTTATACTAGATCAAAGTATTGACGGGATCTTTAGAACCATCTTCGGATCTAAAGACATCTTGTGATAATCGATTGCTAACAGACTTCGTTCTGTGTGACTGATCACAAAAGTATTCAAGTGTTGTTGTGCATGTTTTGAAGGCAATAGAATATTTGAAGACGAAGAAGAATTCTTATTAGTTTTCGTATCTTGTGGATTTAGTGCACAAACCTTGATCGACTGGGATCCAACTAGAATCGGTTTATCTTTGGTAAACTTGATTAATTAGTTGCACGAGATCGGCATCGCTTTGTAGTTTCTCTTTGAGATCTATATTGATTGATTGCGAATCTATAAATTGATTATTTCGGTAATCAAAATTTAGATTGATGTAACCAGACAAAGGAGTTTATTAGATTAAACGGAAGAGACTTTGTCAGCGACTTGTTAATATATTCTAGCAAGATTGATTAGAGTGGTTACCAAACAGATTCTTTCTTTGCTGTTTGGAATACGATCCAAATGACTTGCTATTCACGTGCATGACTCTAGAAGTCGAAGGCGCGGGGATATTGACGAAACTAAGGAGCCAGGGGTAGTCTGCTTGGTCTAAACTATACGAAGTTGGTATTAGATTTTGTATATCGGCTTAATTGTGAAATTATTCAAAACTGGACTAGGTCCCGGGGTTTTTCTGCATTTGCGGTTTCCTCGTTAACAAAATCTTTTAGTGTCTTTTACTTTGTTTACCGCATTATAATTGTTATTATAATTAAGTAAAATACAGACGTACATTAAATCTGTAATACTTGATATTGATCCTAAAGAGTTTCGGTTATTTCCGAACATATTATCGAGTACAATCTTTGTGTTGTATCGTCTCGATCTTGTATCCATAGTCAATCACACAAGTGATCCTGTTGTTGTATTATCTCGATCTCGTATCCATAGACGATCACACGAAGTGTGAACCGAATTAGTTATATTGTCTCGACTATGTCAATAGACGATCATATTCGATAGAGGACTTATAGGTTGATAAATAAAAGATTGTGATGTATTTGGGTACCCTCGTCTTTTCAGTATGTTAGAGCATAGCTCGGTTGAACTCACCAAGCGTTGGTATGTCAAGTTTGGTTGTCATAGTTTACTGTGTCAAAACTCATCTAAAGTCGCTTGATTAAATAATAGACTCAACTTCGTTTAGGTTATACTAGAAAGTCTAGGAATGTTGAGACATACAAGTATTACTCTGAAGACTTGAAGAATGTGAAGAAGTAACGAACTACAATGACGACATCATCCTTCCACTTGAGGTTAGTAATATTGACTTGAACTGTTTCATTCCTAACGTATCTTTCAAGTCGTGTTATATTGAAAATGTAACTACGAAGCTGTATATACTGTACGTATTGTATAATACTCTAGTGATGTGACATGGTCATAATTGTATGATCATGGTATTAGTGTTAGAGCACTGCTCGGTCGAACTCGCAAGCGTTGTTATCTCAAGCTTGTTTGTCAAGTTTAGTTGCCAAAACTATAAGTCTTGATTTCTAGTCTACTTATAGCTAAGTCTCGGATTAGGATAGAATGTGTAGATGAGCTTTAAACTTCACGGCGTTCATCGAATGAAGACGAAGAACTACTCAAGAGAACTTGTGGAACTTCATCAACAAACGGTATGTGGAGACTTGAACTCATCTATCACTCAAAAGTTTATCTACTCTATCTCCTATTTGATACAAAAGTCGTATTACTATATAGACTTCAATTATACACATTTGATATTTCGAGCTGAGTTTATCTCGCTTATCTATTTATCGAAATATGTGTTGATAAGATTTTGCTTCAACCAAGTTCATATTTTATTCTTGACGAAAGTCAAAAGATGATCATGTGAAAATCGCCTTGTAACATCTTACATGATTTGTGTGATGCAATCATTTGGTGTAGACTCAGAATGTTTCGTATTGATCATTCGATCACTTGAAAATTTCTTTGGAGCTAATAGTTGTGTGAGACATCTATTGTCGTCTTCTATGAATGTTTCAATGATTGAAATGAGAGTTTAGAACACGTAACCATGATTGGATATAAAAATAGTGTGTGTATTCACATTTGTGTAAGGTCCAAGTCCGGGAACCATAGTATGCGTACACATACGCGTACTGGTTGGTTAATGGAAGTCCGGGAACTAAGTATGCGTATATGTATGTGTACTGGCGTAAGTCCAAGTTCTGGAATTCAACTAAGGTTGGAAGTATGCATACCCATTCACGTACTGGCAAAACCAAACTCAGTCCAGCTACTTAAGTATGCATACCCGTTTGCGTACTTGAGTAGGTTATGTTCTAAAATCGATTTGTTCATGAACTAATACATTTATATATTAACGAATGTAATCTTTTGCAAACCGTAGCTATAATGTTCATGAAATGATTCGAGTGAATCAAAATCGATTTTGCTTCAATTGTGTCTTGTATACTTCTATGAGAATATAAACAATTGAACAACTCTCTAAATAGTTTCATTTGAGTCATTTGAACTAGTTGTGATAAAAATGAATAAGGTTGATATGAAAGTGTTCATATGGCTAACCTCGGTTAACTATTCTTGAACCAACTAAGTGTACACGTTTAAGTACGGTTACTCTTATCTAAATGTTGGTACATTTTATTTGTGTACAACAAGCTAAGTTCGATCTAATGGTTGAAAGATATTAGCTTGAATCTAATCAGGTTTTCATCTAACGATGAATATTGAATGCATTGTTACCAAGGTAGCATTGATTGCAAACCCTGATTTGGAGACTATATAAAGGAGAACTCTAGCAACTGGGAAACCTAATCCCCACACCTCATGTGTGATACTAGTTGCGACTAGAGTCGATTCTCCTTTAACCTTAGGTTTTTCTAAAACCCAGTAGGTTAACGACTTAAAGACTTCATTGGGATTGTGAAGCCAGACCCAACTATTTTCTCTGTAGTTACGTGTTTTGATCTTGCTGTTTTTTATTGTGATTGATTACTATCTTCTTTAATATTTGCTCGAGATTTATTCTCTGATAGGCAAGATTGAAAAGTAGTCACAAACACCTTCGTCTCATCGTTTGTGATTCCACAATATCTTGGTTCGTTAATCGATTAAGATTATTGTGAGGTGATTTATATTACTTGGTTGTTCTTCGGGAATATAAGTCCGGTTTATCAATTGGTTCATGTTCACCTTGATTTATCAAAAGACGGAACAAAACTCGTAGAATATCTATAGGAGACAGATTTATCTATTCAATAGACTTTTCTGTGTGATACAGATTTGTTTATCAATTCTTTGACTTTGGGTCATAGCAACTCTTAGTTTTGGGTGAGATCAGCTAAGGGAATCAAGTGCGCAGAATCCGTCGTGGTTTTAGAGGCATAGTGAACGCAATTGTACCTTGATTAGTGTGAGATTGGTTAGGGCTCAACTACATTCCAGTCCGAAGTTACTTGGAGTAGGCTAGTGTATGTAGGGGCTTAATACAGTGTGGTGTTCAATCTGGACTAGGTCCTGGTTTCCTCGTTAACAAAATTTCTGGTGTCTATTTTATTTCTTTTCTGCATTATATTTGTTTATATAATTGAAATATCACAGGTTGTGCGTAAGTTCAATCAATTAGATAATCCTAACTTTGGTTGTTGATATAAATTGATTGATACTTGAACATTGGTCTTTGGTACCGTTCAAGGGCTCACAGATTTCTATCTGTTTGATTTGCTGATTACATTGTGAAACAGAGATACAACCCCTTGATATATTTCTTGATTGAGCTCGCTTTATTAGTTGGTGCTCTCAGAATTATATTGGAGTTTGTTCATACAGAATGCCTAAATGAAATATTGGGTGTGGTTGTTAGACCCCCGCTTTTTCAATTAGGGAATTAGACTACGAAGTATAACGCTTATCTTTTGAACTTCGTAGATATGACATCAACATAATCTTGTATATATTGTTATGATTACGTGAATGGGGTTATGGTGAAGATTTCATCATAGGAAACAATGTTTTACATTCGTTTAAATAAAGTACATTCATAAACTTGTTTTGTGAATCGAAAGGAATTCATTAGGCTTATTGGTCCAGCTATTCATTGCAAATCTTTGGATGTCCAATATGTGTGAGATGGTAGAACCGATCTTAACCTTGGTTATGTATCTTGGTATAACTAATCACAATGCCTGACTTATGATTTGGTATGACTGGTTTTTATTAATTAGTGTAACCGATCCTAAGTAATCACCGTGTGATGGTATGATCGATATTTGTAATTGGTGTGACCGATCCTAGTAATTGGTGTAACCGATCCTAGTAATTGGTGTACCGATCACAGAGTGTTGTGTAATCGATCCTTGTAATTGGTAACCGGTCTTGGTAACTGGTGTAACCGGTCCTGGTAACTAGTGTGACCGATCACAAGCAATACCATGGGAATATGGAACTGATCCTTGTAACTGGTGTAACCGATCCTAGTGACTGGTGTGACCGATCACAAGCATTTCCATAATTAGGTATAACTGATCCTAGTGATTGGTAGAACCGGTTGAACCCATGTATGTGATTTGATATTTGATCAATCACATAGTAGTCTTGGAATACAGGGAAACCAATTCTAAACTTGTTTGGAAGTGTGGTATGACCGATTCCGAGAATGTAAATCCATGTGAATATGAAATAAGGATTTACAGTAAAAAGATGTCAACATACTTTGAACACGGATAATAACTCTTATCATTTATTGTTCAAAGATATACTCAAGGAGATCCTGTGCCGAAATAAATTAAGAATCTTTTAATTAAGGTTGTTAGTTTTATATACATTAATTACCAGCAATTAATGTGTATCTCTAGAAAATAAAAGTTAGTAAATGTGCATTTACTAATTGGAGATTTTCTATTGAGAGATTTCGGAAATATTGGACAAGCATTTATTGGAATTAGGAAAACTAAATCTTGCTATTCATTGCATATCTTGAGAATATTTTCGGTTTTGGAAATTCCTTGGTGTCCAAACATCCTTGGTCTATAAATACCTAAGTTTTCATTTCTAGAAAACTATCCTAAGAGCCATGCGAACTTCATTTCTTGTTGTTTCTGGTGGAGCCGTCTATTCGGAGAGGAAAGTATCCTAATTAGGTGAAATCTCTTACGATCTCTCGTTTAAAGACTTCTGCGGGATCAAGAAGCTCTACGAGTACCGTTTGTGGGAAACTAGATAATTGCAGTGTTATTAGTTTTCGATTGATTTGATTGACTAACGGTTGTTGAAACTTTGATTTCACCTAGTTTGTTTATTCTTGAGAATCTTGTCTTATGATATAAGATTCACTCAAACTAGATCGAAGTATCGAGGGGATCTTTAGAACTATTTGTAGATATAAAGATATCTTGTGGTAATCCATTGTTAACAAACTCCGTTATGTGTGTGATTGATCACAAGATATTCAAATGGTGTTGTGCAAGTTTAATTGATGATTAAAGAAGATTTGAAGACGAAGAAGATTTCTTATTGGTTTCGTATCTTTGTGTATGCACAAACCTTGATCGGCTGGAATCCAACTAGAATCGGATTTATTTGATTGATTAGTTGCGTGAGATCGGCATCGCTTTATAGTTTCTCTTTGAGATCTATATTGATTTATTGCGAATCTAGATTTGACTATTTTGATAATTAAAGCTAGATTGATCTAACCAGGCAAAGGAGTTTATTAGATTAAACGGAAGAGCCTTTGTGTATGACCTAAGATATCTTTATCTTGAAAATAATTTAAGAGTTGTTACCAAACAGATTTGTTGTTGCTTTACTGTTTGGAATACGATCCAAAGGAATTGTACCAGTACATGACTCATCGAAGTCGGAAGCGCATGGATAGTGAGAAAACTGAGTGAACTAGGGGTACTTGCTTGGTATTAACTATACGAAGTTGGTTTAGATTTTGTATAGCGGCTTAATTCTGAGAGTATTTAATTCTGGACTAGGTCCCGGGGTTTTTCTGCATTTGCATTTTTCCTCGTTAACAAAATCTTGCTGTGTCATTTACTTTATTTTTCCTCATTATAATTGTTTTATTATAAGTAAAGTAAATTGCACTTTACGTTAACTCCGATATACTTGATAGTGATCCGATAGAGTTTGGTTAAGTCCGAACCTATTATCAAGTAATCACACTTTGGTTGTCGTATTGTCTCGATCTCGTATCCATAGAAGATCACACAAAGTGTGTATACCGAAGTTGTTGTGTTGTCTCGACTTTGTCTATAGACGGTGACACTTGGTAAGAGGACTTATAGGTTGAAACAAAAATATTGTGGTGTATTTAGGTACCCTCGTCTTTTTAAATTGGTATTAGAGCAGGAAAACACGAAAAGATATAACAATCTGTGTTTGGTGCGATCCAACCTATAAGAAGTGAATCTAATGGCTGATTCAGTTAGCGTTAATCAAGAATATGAATACTCAAAAGTTGAAGATGTTACTACTTCGTTAACTCATGATCCAGGAGTTACAAAAATTAAGAGTACATCTGAATCTATCTCTGATGGAAAAGAAGATGGTGATAAAGAGTTCGTGAAACTCCTAAAGCCTATAAGATCTCTGTCTACAAGGATGTTAATATTACAAACAAAATCTACTCTTATTAAGAAAGAGATCAGATAAAAGGACATTTGACTAAATATTCTAGCCAAAGAGAATATGGATCTTACTGTCAAAGTAGCTTCTCTTTGTAAATCTCCTACTCAAGAACAATAGGTTCATCCTATGACTCTGACTAATGATTCTGTTATAATTTCTTCTGATGAGGAAACAAAAAGTCCTTGCTCGACTTTTACAGATTGTGATAACAAAACTTGTTTGATCACGTCTGAAACAGATCATGATGATGGTAGTTTGCCTAACTACATCAAGTCAGAAGATTATGAAAAAACATCTTTTACTTCTACTGATGATCAAACGAAATCTTGTCCAAAGGAAACTTTGAACCAGTTCTATGAAAAAGATCTCAAGGAATACAACTTTCAGTCAGTTGACAAGAAACTTACACCATGTTTGTTTACTCCCGACTCATCCGAGTCGTCTGGATCTGAGTGAAATCACCTGACTCATCTGGATCTGACTCAAAATGTTCATTTTGAGTCAGATCTATTTTGAGTCAGTGGTTTGGTCCAATGAGTCAGGGGTACTTTGTTACCTGACTCAAACATGTCTGAGTCAGAGGTCGAGTCAGATCTGACTCAAAGTAGCAAAAACAGTATGACTGCTGACTCAGCGCGATCAGGGGTTGACTCATACCTAGACGCCGAGTCAGCTGCAAACAAATAAGGTGTTATATTTCTTCAAAATATTGTTATAAAAGTGTTAAAATAAGTTTCTTGTCTTAAAAAACTGAAAGATCATTCCTCGGTAGAAAGACAGAATATACCCCAACCCGATAAAATCAACTCAAAAGAATCAGAAGAAAGAGTTGATAATCACTCTTGGAAAAAGGTTACACCTCACTCATGTCAAAACAACCTCTAATCACACGAAGAACATTTCCAGAAGAAAGGGAAGGAAATAATTTCTGCCAAGAGAAATAATCAAGGAAAATTTCCGAAAATTATTTCAAATGACCAAACTGATGTGCATAATAAGGAAATCCTTAGAATGAGAAAATCTTATGAAAATCTCATTGACAGAACAAGAGAGATCTATCCATATCTGAAAAATCTCACATGAGTACAGTTTCTCCTCATGATCATACCTTTATATCATGGAAGGATCATCTTTTTGGGAGAAAACACTTTGGGCAGAAATTTCCAAAGAGAAGCATGAACTATGTTTCTGATACTCGTTGTAAGCATGATAGGGCTTACTCCAATACAACTTAGTTGTATGGAGAATGTGCACCTTCATCCAAGTTCTTGCTCATAAATTGTGGGATGAGGAAGCACATAAAATGAGAGCATATGTTTTTGTGTTTGTATCAGAAAATTCTGTGACAATTTTTGGATAAGTTGTGAATCCATTTTATCTAAAAACAAAAATATTCATGTTCTAATGATCTTCCATAATTAGGTTTTATTTGAAATTTTCAAATTTTAATAAACCTTCCAGGTTGAGAATTTCGGACACAGAAAACAAAATATATTCTTAATATATTTTCGGAAATTCCTTTGTATTTTCGGTTTGAAAGTTGTCTCTTCTTAAGAGAAACTTTCTCTTGCTTTTATTGGGAAACCCTGATTAATTCTTATTTAAATCATTGAGCATGCCTCCAATAACTCGCAGTATTACAAAGATAAATAAGGAGGAAGCTCAAAGAGTTAAGAATTGTCAAGGAATCAGTACATAAAGGAAGAAGAAGGTCATATCAAGAATCATGTCTAATTATGAATCTGATAGTTCTACCGGATCTCAAGATGAGTCATGTATGTTGGCTTACAACCTTCAAGATCCAACAAAAACCAAGTGGATGCGTTTTGATAGTATGGTCAACTATATCCATGGTTTTTAAGAACTAAGAACCAATCTCATAATATCGATTCGAAATCAAGCTGGGCTGAAGGATAGGATTGAAGAACCAAAAGCTGATCTTACAGGCATGAAGGTACAAGTTGAAAAACTTGAAAAACAAGAAGTAGGAGATGAAAAGTCTCTCGAGACAAGCTTCAAGAGTTTGAACACTGAATAAACCTCAGTGATCAATCAGAGCACCACTTTGGATTTAGTTATATGCTGTAATACTTGATCCAGAAAAATAGACATCAATGTTTTGATTTATTTCAATTATTGTATAAGGTCTATTTTTAAATAAAACTATCATTATCTATGAATAAAATTATTATTTTATAATTTTTCTTGTGATAGTTACCGATTACATATCCTGTGAATGAATGTTTATCTTTTTTCTATGTGTATTCGGTTTATGGGATGTCTGATTTTGGCTTTCATTAACATTAATATTCGATTTCATACGATGTGATCCTTATGGTTGTGTGGCTTTTTGATTTAGCTGGATTAAGTTCTAGCCCATGTTGGTAGGCTTTAACAAAGGATCATAAGGTGTTTCGATTGAAACTCATATGTGAAAAGTCACAATATGTTGAATCAAATTATGTTTACATGAGTTGTGTTTAGCATAACATATGTTTTCGGATTTTCAACTTTTGTTATTGCCACGCATTAGTTAAAACCGATTCAACCTTTTTCTGGTAAATCTTATTTTTGTTGTTGTTCTTTTGTTCTTGCGAGAGGATGAGAACACACTGGGGGAGAGTTCTTATTTAAACTTGCGCTTAATGATATATCTTTTTGGGGAGAAGAGGCTGCGGAATATGAGGTAACGAATTTGTTAGTTAATCGTTTTCCTGTTTAAGAAAAGCCTGTTTATATTGCATATATATTTTTCTTTTGCTTAACAAAATTTTGGTACAATTGATATATTCCATTATTGTGTATGTATGTGTGTTTGTATGATTCGATTGTTTCCGGTTAAGAAAAACTATGTAAAATTATTTGACTTATTGTTTGATATCTTCTTCATTGTTGGGTACCAAGTGTTTTTGCTTAACGAAATTCGGTGCAATTGCGGTGCTATAATGTGTATGCTTGTTTTAATTGCTTCCGGTTAAGAAAAATAATTGTGCAAGTCAATTTATTTTGTTTTGTATGTATTGTTTAGGCTTACGAAAATACGAGATCATTTGTTTAGTCCAATTGATTCCGGATAAGAGAAACTAAGTTAATTCTGATCTTAGTTAGTGTTAGAGCACTGCTCGGTCGAACTCGCAAGCGTTGCTATCTCAAGCTTGTTTGTCAAGTTTAGTTGCCAAAACTATAAGTCTTGATTTCTAGTCTACTTATAGTTAAGTCTCGGACTAGGATAGTAAATGTAGTTGAGCTCTAGACTCCACGGCGTTCATCATGCAAAGACGAAGAACTACTCAAGGAACTGGTGGAACTTCATCGACAAAAAGGTATGTGGAGACTTGAACTTATCTATCACTCAAATGTCTATCTATTCTATCTCCTATCTTGAGAAAAAATTCGTATTGCTATATACACTTCGATTATACACATTTGCTATTTCGAGCCGAGTTTATCTCGCTTATCTATTTCTCGAAAATGTGTTGGTAAGCTTTCGCTTTGGACAAATTGATCTTTACTCGTGACGAAAGTCATGTTGATTATTTCACAATAAAAACCTACCATTAACCTTCTGGGGGGGAAGCTGTATTTACAGCCAGTTATCTTATAAACATAGTCTATTTAAAATCTAAAACTCTAAATACCCCATATAAATTATGGTATGGAAGAAATCCCAATCTAAGCTATTTAAGGGTTTTCGGAAGCAAATGCTATATTACAGAGAACATAGAGAAAAAATTGATTCCAAAAGTGATGAAGGAATTTTTCTTGGATATGCTTCTGACAGTCGTGCCTTCAGGGTATACAATCTCAAGACCAAAGTCATGATAGAATCAATTAACGTGGTTATTGATTGGTAGGCCTGAGAAGATGTATAAATTTATGACCTACTTGTAATACCGCAAGTGCACGGCGTCTATCGGAGACGCGGCACTAATCATGTCGATCCCACAGAGACGAGGAGGTGCTTAAGTGATCTATGGCTTTGCCTAACTGATTTCTAAGTGAGTAACAAAATGACAACATATATTTTGTGCCGATACGGCTGATTTTGAACTAAAGTGATCCTAAATAGAAAACAAGGCTAGAAATTGAAGAGCACTAGGGTCTTTAAATCCACCACTAGCCTACACTTTATGTTCAGTTCATTATGCTACTCTTGCCCTTGTAACAGATAAGGGAAGAGTGTCGATTCTACCACTTACCTAAGGTGTTTCTCCGCTGACGATGATTAATCACAACTAAGTATATTTCCAAAGTATTACCTGTCTGATTAAAGTACAAATAATCTGAGGATCATAATAATTTTATTAAGCTTGGGTTGCAGATAAACAACACAGTAGGAATCAAACTACAAAACAATCCATGGCGTTGGTATGCACTTTGAGAGCAAAGTGTTATCACACCGAAATTAATTCTATCTAGAAAATATTCAAGCATTCAAGAACAGTTCATGAAGAAGAACACAAGTGATAAGCTAGGGTTTCATCTCAAACCCTAGCAATTTAAATTAAAGCATGATAAAATGATAAAGAACGCAATTAAAGCTAAATGACTCGCACCGGCTAATCCAGCGTAACTTCTACATCCATAGAACACTCCTATTTATACATGCAAAGTTTCCCCAAAATACCTAACCCTAATTCAATTAAAATAAAAATTAAATGAAAATACATCAAACCCATACTCCGAATCCGCGTTCTCTTCTTCTCACTTCGTCTTTTGATTGATGTTTGCTTCTTCTATTCCATCTGTGAACCCTAACCCTAACCTAATTCCTTTTATTTCTCACTTAGCTTCTAGGGGTAGAAGTAGAAGCTATGAGTGAAATAAAAGCAAGTAGGAGGTGATGGCGACTGTTGCAGTGGGTGGCTAGTGTCGGCGAGGAGATGGAGAGGGTGGTGGTTCTCGAGAGTTGGTCTGGGGAGTGGGGGAATGGGTTTGCAGAGGTGAAGAGGGAAGAAGAAAGAGAAGGTGAAGATGAAATGTTTAGGTCGATGGAGGGGTATAGGTGTATGCAATTTTGGTGTGAGGCGGGTGTAGCGACGGACGATGAGGAGGCCTCGGCCGAGCGTGGATCTAGCAGTGAGCTTTGAACGGCCGAGGAGGTAAGCGGTTTTGGCTTGATCTAGTGTTGCACGGAGCAGCGATCTATGATGCACGTGGAGGCAGCGACCATTGGATGTGGAAGATAGAGATCTCAACGGCTTGGAGTGTACGGGCTCGGATCCGGGTCGCGGG
This sequence comes from Papaver armeniacum, assembly GCA_023531295.1. NCBI lineage: Eukaryota > Viridiplantae > Streptophyta > Magnoliopsida > Ranunculales > Papaveraceae > Papaver > Papaver armeniacum. Next base: position 123,667 of record JAJJWW010014729.1, on the reverse strand, counting down.
TCGGGTCTAGCTCAAACCCATGTCTTGAGATGAGTTGCTACTTGTTGGGTTGCAACCGTTGCGCGCGGCTTCGCCATCGCTCCATAGATACTTGCCTCCGATTCTTCGCTCTTTTGCTCCTCGCCCGAGCTTTATTTATTACCTAAAAACACAAAATTAATTAATACAAATATTTATTCTTGAAAACAAAGAAAATACGAATGCAGGATAATATCTGATTTATGAGCACAAAAGATGAGTAAAGTGCCAATAAAAAGGTGTATAAAAATGCAATATTTGGCACTCATCAAATACCCCCAAACCTGAATTTTACTTGTCCTCAAGTGAAACAAAAATTAAGAAATCCTAACTATACCCCTGTCGCAGGTCTCTCGAATGCATTTAGCGTATGCACTAAGCCTTTAAACCCCTAGGTGTCCCTAGTGGACGAGTTGTAGTCTCGTGAGGGTTTACCAGAGGTGTACCCACAAAACCTTCTCCAACTTCGTAGTGTAAAAGAGTCTCAAGCATCCAAGAAGCTATGAGTACATAGAGTTTCGCGTGCTAGTAACATGAAGTTAGAACTACCAAAGAACGCATTCTCATCCTTAAGTGCCGAGCGAGAAGTAACCATACCATATGAAAGAATTCGGGTTCGATTGTGATCATAAGTCTCAACTTCTGCCTCACCATTAGGGTTTTATGATAATTGCACTCAACAAGATCTCTTTTTTAGTCTCTCATGTGTGCAGGCAGGAATAAAGAGAGAAATCCTGCACACGTTGTAAGTAAGAAGGATAACCTTCCGAAATAAAATCTGGAGACTCCACAGAAGTGTGGACAAAAAGAATCTTTTCGATGATCTCTAAGAAAGGAAATCAACCATTAGCAAGGGGTGGGAGTACTCACTCACTTCTCACCCGATCGGCAATTAATATCACTCTCTCATAAGAACCATAGAAACGTCTTCAATCTTCGGTCTTCGGTCTTCAAATGTTGATGACGAACTTCTAAACTTCACAAAACTTGACAATTTTTAACTTTTCTACTCAAATTCCTTGTTGTTTGGATTTTTCTTTTTAAATTCTTCTTTACCATGGTGGTAGCAAAAATAAACTACAATATATATATATATATATATATATATATATATATATATATTTTTTTTTTTTTTTACAAAAAGTGAAAATAAAAATACAAATAATGAAATAACTAATTCCATGGACAAAGGACTTTATCACTCAATTTTTCTACAACTTGTATTGTCTTGATTTTATAAATTTTATTAATTCTCATCCTATTTTCTTTTCTTTGTTGCACATAAACCTTGGACTATCTCAACTTTTCTTTCAATATTCCGATTCTCGCTCCTGTTGCCGACGATGATGTGTTTCTATGGGTCTTGCGATTGAAAGAGAGTGATGCTAACGGCAAATCGGTATTTAGAAGGAGTTTTCATCTTTAGACGTCACCCTCATGATTGACAAAAACTAGCACTCAAGAGATCAAAAGTAGTGCTGAAATTGGTGCGAAGTTGGGTAGCTCACCATTCCTACCCTAATTTACGTATGGTGACACACACTCTAACACTTTTCTAGAAAGTTGCAAAAATTTAAGGTTGGTGCCTCACTTGATGTAGAATGGGTAGTCTCCACTATGGGTGATCACAATTCTACTACCGAATATCTAAACAAAGACCTAATTCGCCCTCCCAGGTATGGTTAAATCCAACTTTAACGCTCTAATCAACTAAGGAACCCGATTGTGTTCTCCTAAGTACTTCTAACTTTTGTTATTTCGGTCAGATTCTCTATGTAAACATAGCTAGAAGCATGCTAGTGACTCTAAAATCTCTAAAAGTTGGAGGTTTTTATTTGCAAAAAGTTTTTGAATTTTTGAAATTTTGAATTTTTTTTTTTTTTTTTGAAAATAAAAGGTAAAATAAAAGACTAAAAACTCTAAATGCAAATGCACCCCCAAACCTAAATCGAACATTGTCCTCAATGTGTCAACAGATAGGAAAAATTAAACATTCACATACCATGAGAACTATGTTGATAAGAGAAAAGGGAAGAGATTACCGGTATGTCGGCGGGAGCAAGGTTGAGCTTCTTTAGTCAAGGCTAGACTCCAACATTCTCCGTGGAGATCATATCGGATTAGCATAATATATGTGCAAGAAGACTCAACCGATTCAAGAAAAGAAAATTTAACAAGTCCTACTGGATATATACAATGAAAATTCACCATACACTAACAATCTAAAGAGTTGAGGATCAACCCAATAGAAAATATATACAAACATCAACAGCCTTACACAGAAATAAAATGAGAGTGCAAGTAAGACTGCAAATGAGAATGAGTTTCCCCCAAACCTAAACTTGTCAACATGTGTGTTTTGGAGCACAAAATCTTGCAATTTTAACGGTACATCATGCAGAAGGTCTAACTCAAAATGAGTTTTACTAATAACAGTGACATACACATTCCAACCGTGGGCTCCTTAAGAGTGTTATACTTTGATGCAAAATAGTCCAAGAGGACTTGGGAAGCACAAAGCTCTAGGCCTAAGTTAGGCATTTTTAGAAAAGTTGGTTTTGCAATTTTGTTACAAACTACACCTAGGTTTGGTGGAGGAGTTTCAATTTGTGACTCGGGAGAGAGGTTAGGTACATCTAGGTTGTTTTCATTTTTAAAATCATTTGTACCATCACACACTTTCCTAAAGTCAAAAGAGGGTAAATCATGTTCATTTTCACAGACAATTGCACAGTTCCTCATCATCATCACATATATGAATATTAGAAGAAGCATCATTCATGGGGTTCACAGAAGAGACACTTAATGTCTCTGAACCTAAAGATTCTACTACATTTTCAAAATACACATGCTCTTCATATTCATCATCATCATCATCATAGCAAGAATTCAGCTCTCCATTCAAAAATGTAGTATTTTTAGTGTACTCATCTACCTCTCGGATTAGGTTCATATTCAGTGTTAGTTGTATGAGCAAGACTAGAAACACTATTTTCAATCATATCATTTTGTAACTCAATTAGGTTCCTTTGAAGAATCATCTTGAGTTGTTCTATTGAAGGAGAGTCTTCACTAGTGGGTATGCATTCCTCATATGGATATTCATTGTATGGTTGTGCATTAGGTTCACTAGAGAAGGGAAGTTCAAACATGTTGCTATGTGGATGGTCATGCATTGCATTCATTTCAAGCCTAGCATTTTGCTCCATGAGTGTTTCCATTATTGATTGCAAACTAGGAGTTGGGGGAGTATAAAATTGTTCATCTCCCCACTGTGGTGAATGATGCATGTGTGCATGGTCATAGTCACTTCTAGACAATTCGTACATTTGATTATCATGACTTTCCCTAGACTGCCTAAAATCATGCAAAATATAACAAGATTCACAGGTGGGTCTAAGCCACCACATAAGGTACATGCATAAATTTCATATTGCCTAGAGGAATTAGATTTGACAAATTGCCTTTCTAAAGCCGAAACTTGAGCTTCTAATTGATCTAGAAGTGATGACTGGGTATGAGGAAAGTGTTCATTTTCAACCTGTCGTGGATGATGCATGTGCTCATAGTGATTAGGGTATGTGAGGTCAGGGCCCTGAGAAGGCGCATAAAATTCCCTAAACTCACTATGGTATGTGGGGGGTTCATCCTGTGAAGCGTGCCCGTAAGCAAGCTCTCTAAGGGATTTGTTTCCATCCCCAGATACAGACCAAAATCCTGTTGGTAGGCCTGGAAAGTGTATGAATTATATGGCCTACGGTGATAACCGCAAGTGCACGGCGTCTATCGAGACGCTAAGTAAGCACGGTCGAACCACGAGACTTGTGGTGCCGATATGTGACCTAAAGGCTTACTTCTACCGAATTTCAGGTGGTAATGTGTAACCTCGGGGGGTTTTTTTGTTTGTCAAGCGACTGAGAAGTTGTGATGGTGAACCGAACTAAAGTAAAAGAAATAAAATGTGACAATGGGAAATACCAGGGTGGTGAATCCACCACTAGACACTTTGCTAAGGCAATTCAATTCATGTTATGTTCTTATACCTTCCTAAGGATGATTCTAAAGAGTAATACATCACTAATCTCACTAGTTCCCCCCTAGTATAGAGTGTCTTATCACAGTACACTCTATCACAGGTTCCTTAGTTGCTTACTAAGCATCACTCATACATTGTTAAGCACATACACCTTCCTTGGCAGTTCTAATGGGGGATTTGATCAACCTTTCACTCTAACTCTCCTAGTATTGGTCGTCTTCTTACAAGATCTACAGCCAATCACAAGAGAGTTAGATTAATTAGCTAATTACTTTCCTATTTCTATTAAGCACAATAAGAACAGCAACATCAAACTGATTTTCTCAACATAAAATCCAGGGTTTCAACAACACCCCAGCTGATGGAATTAAAACATATTAAGACTACAAATTAAACCCTAATTGATACACTGGCTAACCCAGGCATAACTATTACACACCCACAGTTCTGATATTTATACATGCAAGAACCCCAAAATTCCCAAACCCTAATTCATAAAAAAATAGAAATTAATTGCAAAATAATTCGAAAACACTCATACCCATACTCTGAGTCGCCTTCTCCTCTTGTCAATTCATCTCTGAGAACGCCATGCATCGGTTGTTGGCTAACCCTAGTTTTAATTATCTCTAAATTAGCCTCTAGGTTATGAGAGAAGCTAATAGAAAGGTAACTAACACTAGAGAGGAGGTGCGGCTGATGGGATTGATGGTTGCTGTGGTGTCAGTGGGGATGATGGTGACAGAAGAGGAGAAGGAGAGATGGTGGCGGAGGTGGTGTTGCAGAGCAGAGCTCTATGTCCGGGTGAGGTGAAGAAAGAGAAGATGGAGAAGAGAATGGGTAGGTCGATTAGGGTATAGGTATAGAGGTCTTCAGTGTTGAGCGGGTGCATCAGGGGAATGATGAGACTGGCCTAGCGAGCGTTGGATGGAGCCGATGGAGATCCGAAACGGCTCGGAAAGGTAAGCGGTTTTGGCTTGATCTAGTGTTGCACGGAGCAGCGATCTATGATGCACGTGGAAGCAAATGACCGTTGGATGAGGAGAAAGAAATCTCAACGTCTCGAAGAGACGGGCTCGGATCCGGTCACGGGTAGCTCTAGCCCATGTCTTCCTTATTGGGTTGCAACTGATTCGCGCTGAGCTTTGGCTATCGCTCCATAAATGCTTGACTCCAATTCTTCGCTCTTTTGGCTCCTCAGATTCTCCGAACTTTATTTATTACCTAAAAACACAAAATTAATTAATACAAATATTTATTTTTGAAAACAAAGAAAACATAGAATCTGGGATAATATCTGATTTCTAAGCGCAAAAGATGAGTAAAATGCCAATAAAAAGGTGTATAAATATGCACTATTTGGCACTCATCAAATACCCCCAAACCTGAATTTTACTTGTCCTCAAGTGAAACAAAATGAAGAAATCCTAACTATACCCCCGTCGCAGTCTCTCGAATGCATTTAGCGTATGCACTAAGCCTTTAAACCCCTAGGTGTCCCTAGTGGACGAGTTGTAGTCTCGTGAGGGTTTACCGAGGTGTACCCACAAAACCTTCTCCAACTTCGTAGTGTAAAAGAGTCTCAAGCATCCAAGGAGCTATGAGGACATAGAGTTTCGCATGCTAGTAACAGTTAGAACTATCGAAGAACGCATTCTCATCCTTAAGTCTTTGAGCGAGAAGTAACCATACCATATGAAAGAATTCGGATTCGATTGTGATCATAAGCCTCGACTTCGCCTCACTATTAGGGTTTTATGATAATTGCACTCAAAAAGATCGCTTTTTTAGTCTCTCATGTGTGCAAAAGGAATAAAGAGAGAAATCATGCACACGTTGTAGGTAAGAAGGATAACCTTCCGAAGTAAAATCGGAGACTCCACAAAAGTGTGGACAAAAAGAATCTTTTTCTCGATGATCTCTAAGAAAGGAAATCAACCATTAGCAAGGGGTGGGAGTACTCACTCACTTCTCACCCGATCGGCAATTAATATCACTCTCTCATAAGAACCATAGAAACGTCTTCAATCTTCGATCTTCGGTCTTCACTTGTTGATGACGAACTTCTAAACTTCACAAAACTTGACAATTTTTTTTTAACTTTTCTACTCAAATTCCTTGTTGTTTGGATTTTTCTTTTTAAATTCTTCTTTACCATGGTGGTAGCAAAAATAAACTACAATATTTTTTTGATTTTTGATTTTTGATTTTTTTTTTTTTTTTTTTTTTTTTTGACATTACAATAAGTGAAAATAAAAATACAAATAATGAAACAACTAACTCCATGGACAAAGGACTTTATCACTCAATTTTTCCACACTTGTATTGTCTTGATTTTATAAATTTTATTAATTCTCATCCTATTTTCTTTTCTTTGTTGCACATAAACCTTGGACTATCTCAACTTTTCTTTCAATATTCTGATTCTGCTCCGGTTGCTGACGATGATGTGTTTCTATGGGTCTTGCTGATTGAGAGAGAGAGATGCTAACTGCAAATCGGTATTTAGAAGGAGTTTTCATCTTTAGACGTCACCCTCATGATTGACAAAAACTAGCACTCAAGAGATCAAAAGTAGTGCTGAATTTGGTGCGAAGTTGGGTAGCTCACCATTCCTACCCGGAATTTACGTATGGTGACACACACTCTAACAGCTTTTCTAGAAAGTTGCAAAAAATTGAAGGTTGGTGCCTCACTTGATGTAAATTGGGTAGTCTCCACTATGGGTGATCACAATTCTACTACCGAATATCTAAACAAAGACCTAATTCGCCCTCCTAAGTATGGTTAAATCCGACTTTAACGCTCTAATCAACTAAGGAACCCGATTGTGTTCTCCGGTAACTTCCAAGTTCTGTTATTTCGGTCAGATTCTCTATGTAAACATAGCTAGAAGCATGCTAGTGACTCTAAAATCTCTAAAAGTTGGAGGTTTTTATTTGCAAAAAGTTTTTGAATTTTTGAATTTTTTTTTTTTTTTTTTTTTTTTTTTTTGAAAATAAAAGATTAAAAAGACTAAAAACTCTATATGCATAAATATGCAAAAGCACCCCCAAACCTAAATCAAACATTGTCCTCAATGTGTCTACAGATAGAAAAAATTTAAACAGTCACATACCAAGAGAACTATGCTGATAAGAGAAAAGGGAAGAGATTACCGGATGTCGGCAGGAGCAGGGTTGAGCTTCGTTAGTCAAGGCTAGAATCCAACATTCTCAGTGGTGAGCATATCGGATTAGCACAAAATATTCACAAGAAGACTCAACCGATTCAAGAAAAGAAAAATTTAACAAGTCCTACTGGATATATACAATGAAAATTCACCATAAACCAACAAATAAAGAGTTGAGGATCAACCCAATAGAAAATATATACACACATTAACAGCCTTACACAAATATAATATGAGAGTGCAAGTAAGACTGCAAATGGGAATGAGCTTCCCCCAAACCTAAACTTGTGAACGGGTGTGTTTGAAAGCACAAAGTCTTGCAATTTTAAAGGTACATCATGCAAAAGGTCTAACTCAAAATGAGTTTTACTAATAGCAGGAAGATATACACATTCCAACTGTGGCTCTTTAAAAATGTTATACTTTGATGCAAAATAGTCCAAGAGGACTTGGGAAGCACAAAGTTCTAGGCCTAAGTTAGGCATTTTCAGAAAAGTTGGTTTTGCAATTTTGTGACAAACTACACCTAGGTGTGGTGGAGGAGTTTCAATTTGTGACTTAGGAGAGAGGTTAGGTACATCTAAGTTGTTTTCATGTATAAGATCAGTTGTACCATCACACACTTTCCTAAAGTCAGAAGAGGGTAAATCATGTTCATTTTCACAGGACAATTCCACAGGTTCCACATCAACATCATATGCATGAATATCAGAAGAAGCATTATTCATAGGGTTCACAGAAGAGACACTTAATGTCTCTGAACCTAAAGATTCTACTACATTTTCAAAATACACATGCTCTTCATATTCATCATCATCATCATCATAGCAAGCATTCATCTCTCCATTCAAAAATGTAGAATTTTTAGTGTACTCATCTACCTCTAAATAAGGTTCATATTCAATGTTCGTTGCATGAGTAAGACTAGAAACACTATTTTCAATCATATCATTTTGTAACTCAATTAGGTTCCTTTGAAGAATCATTTTGAGTTGTTCTATTGAAGGAGAGTCTTCACTAGTGAGTATGCATTCCTCATATGGATATTCATTGTATGGTTGTGCATTAGGTTCACTAGAGAAGGGAAGTTCAAACATGTTGCTATGTGGATGGTCATGCATTGCATTCATTTCAAGCCTAGCATTTTGCTCCATGAGTGTTTCCATTGTTGATTGCAAACTAGGAGTTGGGGGAGTATAAAATTGTTCATCTCCCCACTGTGGTGAATGATGCATGTGTGCAAAGTTGATTATGGTCCCAATAGTCACTTCTAGACACTTCGTACATTGGATTATCATAGTTTTCCCTAGACCGTCTAAAAGCATGCAAGATATAACAAGATTTCAAACAGGGTGGTCTAAGCCACCACATAAGGTGCAAGCATGCATTTCATATTGCCTAGAAAAACTAGATTCGACAGATTGCTTTTCTAAAGCAGATTGCCTACCTAAAGCAGATAGTCGAGCTTCTAATTGATCCAAAAGTGATGACTGGGTATGAGAAATTTGTTCATTTTCAACCTGAGGTGGATGATGTATGTGATCATAATGATTAGGGTTTGTGAGATCAGGGCCCTGAGCAGGCTCATAAAATTCCCTAAAATCACTATGGTAGGGGTGTTCATCCTGTGAAAGGTGCTCGTAAGCAAGCTCTCTAAGGGATTTTTTTGAATCCCCAGATGCAGACCAAAATCCTGACATGGTCTAGCACTCAAATTGAACTCAAAGCCTAGTTTGGTTTATGTGGGTTTTGTTTGGTTTAAATGGGCTCATTTGGTTTGTTGGGTTTTGGTTTGTTTTTGGTTTTGTAGGAAGCCCAGCAATTGTGTGCAAAGCCTAGGTTGTGTGGGCTCAATTTGCTGCACAGCCCAGCTAATAGGTTTACCTAAGCAGCCCAGATGGTGTGACTCAGTGGCCGGTTCGAGCCCAGCAGACTATGGGCTCAGTTTGGTTTGTTTCAGCCCAGGTCGGGTTCAGTTAGCCCAGCTGATGTTTAGCCCAACAGTGTGGGTTCTGGTTATGCAGAGTGCAAGCCCAGTATTTGGGCTTCAACCTATGCAGCCCAGGATTTGTGCAGTTGCACAGCCTAGCAGTTGAGCATAGCCTAGTAGTGTGAAAGCAGGCCTGTGCAGATTAGCAACCCAGTTGGTTGCAAGTGCAGAGTTGCACAGAGCAGCTTAGGCACAGACTTGTGTGCACAGCTTCTCAAATATGTCACAGCTTCAGCTGGTTGGTTTGTTTTTAGCTGAACAGCTCGGTTGCAAGGGTTTATGTGCTCAAAACACACAGAGCATACAACACAGTTTATATGGATGCACAAGAAAACATGCAATGGTTTGTATAAGCTCAGATGCTCTGAGTTCAAAGGTGCACAAATACTTGCAGAGTTTGAGCACAACAGGGTTTCAACCGGGCTCAAAGTTTTCACCTAGCCTAGCTACCTCAGTGTAATCTCACAGCTACAGGGGGCTGGATTACTCACCAAGCCCAGGTTTAATGAATGCACAGGCCAGTAGTTTGTGCAGAGCTGTGGCAAGATCAGGCACTGGCTGTGTGTACAGCTCTGGCAATGCACAGAATCACAGCTCAAGCACAAGGTTATGTGCTCAGTTTGGTCAGGCCAAGTTGCAACAAAGCCCCACAGCTTCAGAGGGGGGGGGGGGGGTTGCATAGGTTATGCTCAGGTCAACAAAGCTCAGCAGCTATCAGGGGCTAGTACAAGGTTGAGCATACATGAAGGTTAAAGCTTGAGGCATCAACTATCTCAGTTGACCTCACTTGTCTTGCAGCCTAATCTGGTTATCCCAGCCCAACCTCACAAAATACGAGGGCTGGAGTTGGTGCTTGTTAAGGCAACAAGATTAATGCTTTCACAATTCACAAATCTAAATTCCCATGCACAGAGCACACAGGCCTACCAGGGAACACAGGGCAGCAATGGGTAATCAGGTATCAGCAAACAGAGCACAGAGCACACAGGGCAATCAGGTGAAGTTTTAGGCTTACCTCACTCACAAAGCAATGCAAGGGTCAATTATAGTTCAATCACAGGCTAAGCTCAAACTTGAGCTTTTCCTTGCCTTTCTTTGCTTGGCTCAGCTGCTCACAGGTACCTGAGAATAACTTGGACAGACTGGGATAAGGCAGTGATGCTTACAAAGTCACTTAGTAAGTTGTAGCTCAGATGCAAAGTGATAATCACACTAAGTGACAGCACTAGTTATGATGACTATAAGTGCAAGGCTATTTACAAGTTACACTAATGGGAAGTGTGAAGGGTTATGATGCAGGAATGGAGAACTATAATGCAAGTGCAGATGCAGATGTGTACTAAGTTACAGATAACTACTACTAATTAACTGAGATGCAAGAAAACAAGAAGCTACAAGAACTGAGATGTACTGAGATGAACTTGATGCTTTAGGAAAATACAAAAGATGCAGAGATAATTAAAGTTAAGCTAAGCTACATCTAAAATGGCATGGAAACAAGAAAAGGTCTTACACATATATACAGGGTTACAAATGAAAAACAGGGATGCAGTACAAGATGCTGAAATGCCACAGATAAGCTAAGTTATACTATAATGCAGGGCTAAAAGTATCAACTCAATGTGGGTATATACAGGGATAGATGAAAACTCAGTGAAACAAGCCTAAAATCAGCAAGGCACGCGCCAAGTCCCCGGCAACGGCGCCAAAAACTTGGTAGGCCTGGAAAGTGTATGAATTATATGGCCTACGGTGATAACCGCAAGTGCACGGCGTCTATCGGAGACGCGGCAAGTACGGGTCGAACCACAGAGACTTGTGGTGCCGATATGTGACCTAAAGGCTTACTTCTACTGAATTTCAGGTGGTAATGTGTAACTCAGGGTGGTTTTTTTGTTTGTCGAAGCGACTGAGAAGTTGTGATGGTGAACTGAACTAAAGTAAAAGAAATAAAATGTGACAATGGGAAATACCAGGGTGGTGAATCCACCACTAGACTCTTTGCTAAGGCAATTCAATTCATGTTATGTTCTTATACCTTCCTAAGGATGATTCTAAAGAGTAATACATCACTAATCTCACTAGTTCCCCCTAATATGAGTGTCTTATCACAAAGACACTCTATCACGGTGTTCCTTAGTTGCTTACTAAGCATCACTCATACATTGTTAAGCACATACACCTTCCTTGGCAGTTCTAATGGGGATTTGATCAACCTTTCACTCTAACTCTCTCCTAGTATTGGTCGTCTTCTTACAAAATGACAGACCAATCACAAGAGAGTTAGATTAATTATCTAATTACTTTCCTATTTCTATTAAGCACAATAAGAACAAAGAACATCAAACCGATTTTCTCAACATAAAATCCGGTGGTTTCAACAACACCCCAGCTGATGGAATTAAAACATATTAAGACTACAAATTAAACCCTAATTGATACACTGGCTAACCCAGGCATAACTATTACACACCCACAGTTCTGATATTTATACATGCAAGAACCCCAAAATTCCCAAACCCTAATTCATAAAAAAATAGAAATTAATTGCAAAATAATTCGAAAACACTCATACACTCTGAGTCGCCTTCTCCTCTTGTCAATTCATCTCTGAGAACGCCATGCATCGGTTGTTGGCTAACCCTAGTTTTAATTATCTCTAAATTAGCCTCTAGGTTATGAGAGAAGCTAATAGAGAGGAGGTGCGGCTGATGGGATTGATGGTTGCTGTGGTGTCAGTGGGGATGATGGTGATAGAAGAGGAGAAGGAGAGATGGTGGCGGAGGTGGTGTTGCAGAGCAGAGCTCTGTGTCGGGGTGAGGTGAAGAAAGAGAAGATGGAGAAGAGAATGGGTATGTCGATTAGGGTATAGGTATAGAGGTCTTCAGTGTTGAGCGGGTGCATCAGGGGAATGATGAGACTGGCCTAGCGAGCGTTGGATGGAGCTGATGGAGATCTGAACGGCTCGGAAAGGTAAGCGGTTTTGGCTTGATCTAGTGTTGCACGGGAGCAGCGATCTATGATGCACGTGGAAGCAGCGACCGTTGGATGAGGGAGAAAGAAATCTCAACGTCTCAGAAGAGACGGGCTCGGATCCGGTTCACGGGTAGCTCTAGCCCATGTCTTCCTTATTGGGTTGCAACTGATTCGCGCGCGGGCTTTGGCTATCTGCTCCATAAATGCTTGACTCCAATTCTTCGCTCTTTTGGCTCCTCAGATTCTCCGAACTTTATTTATTACCTAAAAACACAAAATTAATTAATACAAATATTTATTCTTGAAAACAAAGAAAACACATAATCTGGGATAATATCTGATTTCTAAGCGCAAAAGATGAGTAAAATGCCAATAAAAAGGTGTATAAATATGCACTATTTGGCACTCATCACCTGTCATGATTTAGTACTCAAATTGAACTCAAAATTTAGTTTGGTTTATGTGGGAAGCCCAGGTTGCTGTGGGCTCAATTTGGTTTTAGTGAGTTTTGGTTTGTTTGGGATTTGTTGTTTGAAGCCCAGGATTTGTGAAAACAGAACAGCCCAGGTTTGTGTAAAGCCTAGTGGAACTGTGGGCTCAGTTTCGTGCAGAGCCCAGTTCTTAGTGGTTCTCAGCCCAGTTGAAAGTGTAGAACCCAGTTGTTGCAGAGCCCAGGTTAGGTTCAGTTAGCCCAGCTGGGAGGCTTATGTGGTCTTGGGTGGTTCAGCTTATGTGGAGCCCAATGGTTGGGTTTCAAAGGGCTGGTGGCTGGTAACTCAGTTTGGCAGAAAGCTTGTGCAGAGCCCTGGTTAGGGTTCAGTTGTGTGCACAGTTCTGGTGAGTTATGTGCAGGTGCAGGGATTGGCAGAGATTGGCAAGTCTCTCACAACTCAAGTCTGAGAACAGCTCAAGCTCTCCACAGGTTGGCAAATGCACACACAGGGTAACACAGACTAGCTCAGGCCACACAATAATGCTCAGGCCACACAATAACTTGGTTTTCACAGGGTAAAAACTTGGTTCAACACAATGGTGGCTCACAGGTATGCTTTGAGTTGCAGCTCTAATGGCTCATGCTCAGGGTTATGCCAGGGTATGCAAGGGTCTGGCACAACTTGGCTCACCAGGGCAGATGGGTTATGCACAGGCTATGCTCACAATTCAGGCCTCAGATTGCACCAATTTCAGATATTGCAAGTTTGAACAATGTTTAGCACAATGACTGGCTTATCATGCAAAGCGGGGTATGCAAAATGGGCTAATGGCTCATTGCTTGGCTCAACAGGGTTATAGCACGAGGCTATGTAAAGGCCAAGACTTCACAGCACAACTACAGCTCCACTCGCAGCTTCAGGGGCTGGAGTTTGGCTCAACAGGGTACACAGGAGAGCAGATGGCTCACAGGGCTTAGGGTATCAACAAGTCACAGAGCATGCAAGGGATGTCAACAGGGTTACAATGGTTATGCGGCTAGCTTCAGGGTTGACAAAGGTTATGCGGCTACACTAACCTAGGCTAACCAGGCAAAGACAAGCTCAACAAACTTCAAGCTGGAGCTGCACAGGCAGTGGGGGAGCTAAGGCTATCCAAGTTACAAGACAAGCTCAGCAGCTTCAGGCTGGAGCTTGGCTGAAGTGGGTTTAAAGTGGGAGGCAACTAGTTCAGTTGACTCCTCTTTACACAAGCAATGCTCAAGAATACCCTGGCACCTAGTTCAGAGTTAAGCATTAATGGTAATCAACCAAGGCAGAGCAACTAGATTTAATGGGTCAGCATGCGACTCAAATTTCACAAACCATGTGTGAAGATGCAGGGCAGATGCACAGATGATATGATGCACAGATCAGCAAGCTACTCAGGAATGACACAGAGAGCATAGGTCTTCATACATTAACATGGTTTCTCATTCGTAACATCATGTAGGTTAACAACTTTACAGATGCAACAAATTGACCATAAATTATTCAGACAAGTAATTTTCAGCTCTCTTACAACACTCTTATCATGAAACAAAGTGTCAACAAGGTGAGTTGAGGTTATAGTTTGCACTGATTGTGTTCAGGGATACATGGTAGAGTATAGCTCATTCACAGATTCAATGCCTAGCATGCCATCATTCATTCGTGCAAGGTTTGAGATACAAACCGCCAGTATAACACTGGGTTTAGGCAGATTCACCAATGGCTTTGCTGCTCCCTTTTTCTCTCCTTCCTTGGTTTGCTCAAAAGAAGACCACAAGCACAAAGAAGCACCGTTACTCAAGATAGAGTTTCGATTCACGAAATGTACAGGTGAAGCGAAGGATTTGAATATTAACACTGGCAGCGGCGCCAAAAACTTGGTAGGCCTCTAAGGGTGTATGAATTTATGGCCTACGGTGATACCGCAAGTGCACGACGTCTATCGGAGACGCGGCAAGTACGGGTCGATCCCACAAGGACTTGTGGTGCTTGATTGATCAAGGGCTATGCTAAACTGACTTCAATAGTGACATGGTGTAGTGACAAGGTAACAAAGATGTTTTGGTTGCCGATACGGCTAAGGTGAAATGAAGTAAACCTAAACTAAGGTAAAAGACAGTGATAAAAGTATGCTAATGTTTTCAAGTCCACCACTAATTCCTATCATGTGATCAACTATGTTGAGGTTCTTGTTGTCCTGTGATTGATAAGGGCAGGGTGTCAATTCCACCACCTATCTCTCCCTGTAATGCCTCAATTAACAGCTAAAGTGCTGACCCAGAGCACTAGTTGTCTAATTTAGTACAACTAGTCAAGGGAATCAGCATTTGTATCTAAGGTTGAGCTGCAATACACTCAACACAAGTTGTGACCTAACTACAAGTGTATCCATGGCATTGGTATACACTGTGAGAGAAAAGCATTGGGTATTTGTAATTGAAGACATTTGATAATATTAAGCATTCAAGATAGTTCAATCATAGTTAAAAACAGAATATGGAGTTAGGGTTTCATTGAGAAACCTAGCAACTAAATTAAAACAACAAACAACCAAATTAAAGCTAAATGACTGCACTGGCTAATCCAGGCGTGAACCCTAACACACAGTTTCTTCTTCTATTTATACATGCAACTGAAAAAATCCCCAAACCCTAATTTATTATAAAACAGAAAATAATTCTCACCCACTTCTCTGAATCGCTTCTCCTCTTGTCGTGCGGCTCTGAGAACTCCATCCCTTGATTGATTGATCAAACCCTAGTTTTAGTCTTCTCTAAATTAGCTTCTAGGGTTGGAGAAGCTAAGTGAGAGAAGGCTAAACCTAGAGAGGTGGTGCGGGCGATGATGGAGAAGGTTGTTGTTGTGTCAGGAAGAGAAAGTGAGGATGGTGATGGCGTGGTGGAAGAGCGAGCTCTGCTATGTCGGGTGAAGAGGTATGGAGAGCGAGAGAGGTATGGGGAGAAGAAAGAGAAAGAAGGAGAAGAGAAATGAGGTGGTCGATTAGGGTATAGGGTATGGGAGTTCCGGTGTTGAGCAGGTGCATCGGGGGAATGATGAGATCGGCCTAGCGAGCGTTGGATCTTGCGGGAGAGATCCGAATCTGGCCGAGGGAGAACCGAGAGAGATCTGGTGTTGAGCGGAGCATCGAGAAATATATGTGAGTGAAGGAGCGACCGTGTGATGCATTTGGGTGAGATCTCAACGGCTCGGAATGAGCGGGTTCGGATCCGGGTCGTGGGTAGCTCTAGCCCATGTCTTCCTTGTTGGGTTGCAACTGATTCGCGCGCGGCTTTGGCTATCTGCTCCATAGATGCTCGACTCCAATTCTTCTGCTCTTTTGGCTCCTCAGTTTCTCCGAGCTTTATTTATTACCTAAAAACACAAAATTAATTAATACAAATATTTATTCTTGAAAACAAAGAAAATACAAAATCTGGGATAATATCTGATTTATGAGCACAAAAGATGAGTAAAGTGCCAATAAAAAGGTGTATAAAAATGCAATATTTGGCACTCATCATTGATGACATTAGCGATTTTTGCCAAGACAATCACACTGCAGCAGAGCTTCCTCTCTCTAAAACTGTTATTAAATAAAAATAGACCAAAGTCGAACCATCAATTGTTCCTTTAATTAGTGACACGGATGATAAAGACGATAATGAAAGTATTGTTGAACAACCCAATGATACCGAAAAAATTGTCCAAAAACCTGTTAAATGGTTACATCAAAGACACTCTTCTGAATACATCATTGGAGATGCCAATGATAGACTTATGACTCGAAGAGAACTTCAGAACGTTTGTCACTAATCATGTTTTGTTTCTTCAATAGAATCGAAAAACATTGAGGATGCACTCAGTGAACCTGCTTGGGTAAACTCAATGCATGAGGAACTTAATCAGTTTAAAAGACAAGAAGTGTGGGAACTTGTTCCTAAGCCGACAGGAGTAAACATTGTTGGAACAAAGTGGATCTACAAGAACAAATCAGACGAATTCGGGACGATTGTCAGAAATAAAGCAAGTCTCGTTGCTCAAGGATATTCTCAAATCGAAGGTATTGATTTTGTTGAAACTTTTGCTCATGTTGCTCGTTTAGAATCAATAAGACTGTTACTTGCTTATGCTTTCTATCTTAAGATAAAACCTTTTCAAATGGATATTAAATCTGCATTTCTGAGTGGGGATTTAAAAGAAGAGGTATTTATTGCTCAACCTAAAGGATTTGAAGATCCATTATTCCCAGATTATGTCTTTAAACTTAAGAAGGCCTTGTATGGTCTAAAACAAGCTCCAAGAGCTTGGTTTGATAAGCTGACATCCTTCTTACTTCAAAAAGGATTCTCTAGAGGTGGTGCTGATAAGACATTTTTCACCAAATGGAGTGGAAACAATGTACTTGTAGCACAAATATATGTAGATGCATCATGTATGGATCCACCTCAAAATCTCTAACAGATGAATTCCTGAATCTTATGAGTGGAGAATTCGAAATGAGTAATGTTGGAGAATTATCATATTTTCTTGGTTTGCAAATACAACAACAAAAAGACAATATTCTTCTTTCTCAAGAAAAATATGCAAGGAATTTAGTTGAAAAATTCGAACTAAAAAGTGCAACACCTATGGAAACTCCGATGCCAACTACTGGAAACCTTCAATCGAATCCAGGAGAAAAATCAGTTGATCAGAAACTATACAGATCTATGATAGGAAGCTTGCTATACCTAACAGCAACAAGCCCAGACATTGCCTTTAGTTTGGGATATTGTACTAGATTTCAAGAATATCCTAGAGAATCACATCTCAAAGCTGTCAAACGAATCATTAGATACGTTAATGGTACGCTAGATTATGGTATATCATACTCTATGGATACGAACAACAGTCTTGTTGCCTATTCAGATGCTGATTGGGCAGGATGTGTAGAAGATTGTAAAAGCACCTCTAGTGGTTGCTTGTATGTTGGTCAAAATCTTGTAGCTTGGCATAGCAAGAAACAAAATTCACAGTCCTTGTCAACCTGTGAAGCAGGATATATTGCTGCTGGTACATGTTGTACCCAACTATTGTGGATGAAACAAATGCTCATTGACTATGGAATAAACATTTCAACTATGAGCATACTGTGTGATAACTCAAGTGCTATTCGATTGACTGAAAATCCAGTTGAACATTCTCGTACTAAACACATAGATATCATATATCACTTTATTAGAGAATTATATGAGAATGGTGTTATCAAATTAGAGTATGTTCCATCCAAGCATCAACTAGATGATATTCTCACTAAACCCTTATATAGAGCAACTTTCGAAAATCTAAGGAAATCCATAGGGATTGTCAAGGTACATTAGTACCTTGTGCTTTCGATTTTCAACTTTTGCTTGCAATAGTTAAAAACTGGTTTTCAACCTTTCCCTGGTAAAGGTTGGTTGTTGTTATTCTTTTGTTTTGTATAAGGATGACAACATAATGATATTTCGATATCAATTCTCCCTGGAAGAAGATGCAAGCATATTGGAGAAGAGGATGTGAAATTTGAGGTAACGACTTTGTTAGTTAATCGTTTTCCTGTTTAAGAAAAGCCTGAGTTTATTGCGTACATTTATTGCTTTTGCTTAACAAAATTTCGGTACAATTGATGTTTTATTCCATTATTTGTGTATGAATGTGTGTATGATTCAATTGTTTCCGGTTAAGAAAAACTATTGTTATCTTGCTTTATTGTTTGGTATCAATTGTTTAGGCTTACAAAATTTCGGTGCAAATGCGGTACTTTAATTTCTATGGTGTTTCAATTGCTTCCGGTTGAGGTGAATAATTATGCAATTTGATTTATTTGGTTTGTATTTGTTTATGGCTTAACGAAAGAAAAGGTTTTCGGGATGAATTGTTTAGTCCAATTCGATTCCGGATAAGAGAAACTAAGTTAATTCTGATCTTAGTTAGTACTTGTCTTGTTTAAAAGTGAAAGGTCTAAGTTATATGGATAATTAGAACCTGATGAGAAAAATAGAGTTATCTTTATTTTGGTCTTATCGAACAAGCGATTGTATTTGTACAATCGGTTTAGCAAAGGAACTAAGGTGATTAGTCGATTTTTGGTTTGCTAAACTATTAGGGAAAATTGCTTCGGGCAATTGTTTCCTTGGTAACATATCAAAACAAAATTACTTTGTAGTTTCGGTTTTGATATTGTTTATCAAAAATGGTGTGTGGAACCCTCGTGCTTAACTCTATAGGTTTCAAGTCTTATGAGATTTGTAAGATCCTTTTGGTTTGTCCTTTATTTGTTCGTACCTTTGTCATTTTGTGACAAAAAGGGGGAGAACTATATGGAGTAAACAAATGATACTGGTATTGATTTATATTAATTGGTATCACTAAGGGAAATGACATTTGTGCTTAAACATTTATCTAACGAAAGAGTAAAGCATAGACTAAGGGGGAGTAGCATATCATATGATACTTGTAGTTATATGGACTATAAAGGAATAACAAAGACGTGCGGATTGATAAAATCTACCTATCTTACCTTTAGGGGGAGTATTATCTTTGTTATTATAATGTCAACAACGGCATTTATGGATTGAAAGTATACAGGTTATTGTGTTGTTGAATTCGGGAATCAAGCGTATGTGTAATGAATTCTTGTAATTTGTTTATCCATATGATGTAAGAGTTTTGTCACTAAAATTGACAAAGGGGGAGATTGTTAGAGCATAGCTATGTTGAACCCACCAAGCGTTGGTATGTCAAGTTTGGTTGTCATATTTTATTGAATCAAAACTCATTTAAAGAGTCGCTTGATTATGTACTAGAGTCAACTTCGTATAGGTTAGTTTGAAAGTATTAGGATATGAGACATTACAAGTATTACGAAGACTTGAAGAATTGAAGAAGTAAGGAGCTACAACGACAACATCATCCTTCCACTTGAGCTTAGTGATATTTGACTTGAACTGTTTCATTCCCTAACGTATCTTTCAAGTCGTGCATATTGAAAACATAATCACGAGCATGAATGATTATACTCTAGTTAGACGTAGTATTAAGGAATACAATAAGAGATTTATTGCTTAACCATTAAACTTTGTATATAAGTGTTGATGGTGGGTTTTCATTTGAGGTTAAAATTGTAAAAACCGGAAAAAATTATGCGCTGACATCTTGTAAAAGATAAAGCCATTTATAAGTGTTGGATACTCCCTCACTTAATTCACCAGAATAGAGCATGTGGCAACAATCCCATTCTGTGAATACATGAAATTCCTCCAGGTTGGAGCATGTGGCAACAATCCCATCCCGTGAATTTCATATCAGCCTTGTATTTCCGGTACTCATTATCGAAGTGTGGCATGACGATCGAGTGTTACTCTTACAGAGTAACACGAACCTCCAAGCACTATAATGAAACCATGTACGAAATACCCGTACAGCCGACTCTCGGTGTGTTATACTAGCCCGATTGAGCCCCTCTCGGTGTGTTATACTAGCCCGATTGAGCATCCGGACTGACCAGTATCACCCGGGATATGATCACAATCATCCAACTCCACAAGCATGATTGGATGACCCGCATCAATTCCATCACCCCTGCGGTATGGAATATCCACTGCCGAACCAATGCGGAACCCGCACGGTCGGCCATTGGCCTAGCCTGCCAAAAAACGTTCATACCAAGCATTATGGACGGAAACCCTAAATTAGGGTTTGCGGCATATTACATGTGTCGCAAAGCAGTCTCAACCATCCATCTTCGCAGGTATAGATGGAGGGTGTAGATGTAGATTCAAAGGGCCCAGAGCATGTCAACACGATCACCGTGTGCTCGCCACACACTTGACCAATCGGTCAAGACCAACCATGTTTGGTTGTGACAAAATCGTCGCCCAAACAAGAGATGAAGCATGGCTTTGAAACCCAAAATTAGGGTTTTGAGCATCACGAGCGTCCATCTTCTCCGCACGAATGGAGGGTCCGAGATTAGATTAAACAGTCCTGGTCATACCAGCATGACCACCGTGGGCCCTCTATCTCCTCACGCGGTCGGCCAAGGCATACCATGCATGGCTATCCCAAACCGCCCGCCCAAACATGCGTGGTTACACTTCCCAAACCGCAAACCGATCTCGACCACTCAACTTCACCGGACGATTTGAGTGGCTTAGATCACGTTTTCATGGGATAGTCAGGTATAGGTGTGAACACCAGCCTACCACCTTCACGCCAAACCAATCGACCAAGACCGACTAAGTTAGGTCGTCTTGGAACGCGCGCCGAAAAAGAGCATGGTGTGCGGCTTTTTGCGGCACCAAATTCCTATCACAAAATCGATCTCCACCACTCCTCTTGCCTCTGGTCAAATTGAGTGGCCTAGATCGCACCTTCATGGGACAAAGAGGTATGGACGTGTACACCGGCATGCTGTCTACACACATGCCCTGGTCGGTCTTTTCCAAAGCCCTTCCCATGCTTGGTTTCGACCAAGTCAAGAGTGATACTTGCGCACCTCTTCGAAAACCCTAATTCATTAACGGTCACAGATGGGTGTCTCAAAGATCATCTCATCCGTCCAACTTCACCAGCTTGGTTATACAACCCTTGTCAGGAGTTAATTGGTTAGTAAGGTGTCATTACCCATCACTTTACCACACCATGATGCAGTACCTGCATAAAATACACACGATACTTCACAAGTATCGACTTCCTGAATAACGCAGATATTCAATTCAGCATTACATGCTATCTTTCGTGAATCCACGATCCACACATTCCAGACATCAATCATGTCACAAACTGGGGGGATACATACCGGGGTATTGGTCTGGCGGTTTACAGCGTGCAGCGTGCAACGCGCCATCACAAGAACGTGTTAGGAAGTCATGGAAGGTTAGAGATGAACAGGAGAAGTGGGCAAGGCTGGTCGTGTATCACCAACGCGCAACTCCACTACTCCATCACTCCACTTCCTCCACTTCCCACGAGAGACGTGAATAAGACTCAATGACTTGTATAAATAGGTTCTCCGCCCTATTTCCAAACAACGGAGAACAACGAAGAACAACGGAGAAAAACGGAGAAAAACAGAGAAAACAACAAGAAAAAACACCTGAGCCTCGCTTACACCAATCGTAAGCTTGTTCACTTTCCTGTTGCAAGTCATAAGCAAGTCTACACCTTCACATTCTCAACACATTCTTCGCTTCCCTCCCTAAGATCAACCCCATCTCCTTCACTTTGTGACCGAAACAAGTCTGGAACGGCCATTTCTTGGTTTAGGCCGGACTTGCACAGATTGATCTCTCGAATCTACAAGCACTCACCATGCAGTGCATTTGTTTAAGGTTTAAATTCATTCCTCATCCACACCCCAAATTACCAAATTCCGCAGGAGTAGTTTTCACCCATAAACAATAAGACATCGACATAATCGTATGAATGCTATTGTGATTATGTATGGGTATGAGGTGAAGATTTCATCCTAGGAAACAATGTTTTACATTTGTTTAAAGGAAGTAAATTTATAATCTTGTTTTGTGAATCGAAAGGGAAATCGCCAGGCTTATTGGTATTGTTATTCATTACATATCTTTTGAACTACCAATATGTGTGATTAGTATAATCGCTCATGACTTGTTTATATTCTTGGTAAAACTATTCACAAAGACCTGACTTTTGTATTGGTATGACTTTTATTAGTGAAACCGATCTTAAGTAATCACCTGAGATGGTATGATCGATTTAGTGTTATTGGTATGACCAACTCTAGGCAAAGGGTAACCGACCCTAGTAAGAGGTGCAACCTATCACAAGAGGGAATCGATCCTTGTATGAGGTGCATCAAGTTTCTAGATATGGGGAACCGATCCTATGAACATGTGCAACACGTTTTTAGACATTGGGAACCGATCCTATGGACATGTGCAACAAATACAAGTTAGATACCATATATATGTGAGAACCGATCCTAGTGCCTAGTCAACCGAATTTTTGGAAAGCTAGTGTGACTAAATCCAGTACTCACATGGAGGTAGAACCGAAACTTGTTTTGGTAGAACCATGAAAGCCTTGATTGGTGATTGAGTGTTTGGTAGGCCCGAAAGAGTGTTTAAATTATGGCCTACGGGTTATACCGCAAGTGCACGGCGTCTATTGGAGACGCGGCAAGTACGGGTCGATCCACAGAGACGAGGGTGTGCTTTTATATGATCTAAGGCTTACTTGACTGAATTTCAGGTGAAGTAACAGCGTAACACAATGTTTGTGCCGATACGGCAGAGTTGCAGTGACTCTAAGCTAAGGCAGAAAAGTAAATTGTAAACACAAAGGGAGCTCTAGGGTGTCGAATCCACCACCTGACCTCAGCTAAGACCGTTCAATTTTTGATACTGTTTTCGTCCCTTGTAATGGCAGGTCTGCTATTTCCAGGGTCTCAATGAAAGGGTTATTATCAACCAAAGCAGTTAACTAATCCCTAGTATTAGTTGTCTTGTCATAGTACAACTAATCACAGATCATGTTTACTTCTTAGATGATTCAACCTAACTTAAAATGGGTACTCTAATCACAATTAAAGCATCTCTCCCAAGCACTAGTTGTCTTCTCGGGGGCACAACTAGTCCGAGGATTAATAGTATTTCAATGAAGCATGAATTGCACACATAATACACGAAAGAACCCGACTACAAAGCATACATGGCATGCTCTCAAAAAGTAAAGTGCAAATGTGTTAAGATTATGTATACCCCAAACAATAAAGCACAACAAAAACAGATATCGAACATGAGCAATTCTTAGCAAAAGGTTATGGGTTTCATCTGAACCCTAGAATTAAACTAAAACATGGTGAAATAACAAAATACACAAAATTAAAACTAAAGTGACTGCACTGGCTAATCCAGGCGTGTCTCTCTACAAACCCTCAACACTCTATTTATACATGCAACTGAAAATACCAAACACCAAACCCTAATTCAAAAATCGAAATCAATATTAAAATAAAATCAACCCCATACCCTGAATCGCTTCTCTCTTGTCGTGCGGCTCGAGAACATCATTGATGGATTGTTTGGTGAAAACCCTAGCTCTAGTCATCTCTGATTTAGCTTCTAGGGTTATGATAGAAGCTAAGAAAGAGATGCCTAGGTCTAGAGAGGGAGAAGGTGGTGTGGCTGCCATTGATGGTGTCGAGTGAGGTGGTGATGGAAGATGGTGGCGTCTTTGGTATGGTGAAGGAGGTGGAGAGAATGGGTTCTCTCTGCAATCGGTATGGTAGAAGAGAGAGGAGAAGAAGAAGAGAAATGGGGGAATGGGTTAGGTTTTGGTCGATGGTTAGGGTATAGGTGGATTTGTTGTTGAACGGGTGCAGCGAGAGTCGATGGGAATGGCCTAGCGAGCGTCGGATGGAGCTGATGGAGATCTGAACGGCTGAGGGAAGTAAGCGGTTTTGGTGTGATCTGGTGTAGCACGGGAGCAGCGATCTATGATGCACTTGGAAGCAGCGACCGTTGGATGAGGGAGAAAGAAATCTCAACGTCTCAGAAGAGACGGGCTCGGATCCGGGTCGTGGGTAGCTTGAGCCCATGTCTTGTAGATGAGTTGCTACTTGTTGGGTGGCAACTGTTGCGCGCGGGCTTTGGCTTTCTGCTCCATAGATGCTCGACTTCAATTCCTCGCTCCTTTGGCTCCTCAGATTCTCCGAGCTTTATTTATTGCCTAAAAACACAAAATTAATTAATACAAATATTTATTCTTGAAAACAAGGAAAACACAGAATCTGGGATAATATCTGAGTTATAAGCGCAAAAGATGAGTAAAATGCCAATAAAAAGGTGTATAAATATGCACTATTTGGCACTCATCAAATACCCTCAAACCTGAATTTTACTTGTCCTCAAGTGAAACAGAAATGAAGAAATCCTAACTATACCACTGTCGTAGGTCTCTCGAATGCATTTAGCGTATGCACTAAGCCTTTAAACCCCTAGGTGTCCCTAGTGGACGAGTTGTAGTCTCGTGAGGGTTTACAAGAGGTGTACCCACAAAACCTTCTCCAACTTCATAGTGTAAAAGAGTCTCAAGCCTCCAAGAAGCTATGAGGACATAGAGTTTCGCATGCTAGTAAGAAGTTAGAACTATCGAAGAACGCATTCTCATCCTTAAGTCTTGAGCGAGAAGTAACCATACCATATGAAAGAATTCGGATTCGATTGTGATCATAAGTCTCAACTTCTGCCTCACCATTAGGGTTTTATGATAATTGCACTCAAAAAGATCGCTTTTTTAGTCTCTCATGTGTGCAGGCAGGAGTAAAGAGAGAAATCCTGCACACGTTGTAGGTAAGAAGGATAACCTTCCGAAATGAAATCTGGAGACTCCACAGAAGTGTGAGCGAGCGTCGGATGGAGCTGATGGAGATCTGAACGGCTGAGGGAAGTAAGCGGTTTTGGTGTGATCTGGTGTAGCACGGGAGCAGCGATCTATGATGCACTTGGAAGCAGCGACCGTTGGATGAGGGAGAAAGAAATCTCAACGTCTCAGAAGAGACGGGCTCGGATCCGGGTCGTGGGTAGCTTGAGCCCATGTCTTGTAGATGAGTTGCTACTTGTTGGGTTGCAACTGTTGCGCGCGGGCTTTGGCTTTCTGCTCCATAGATGCTCGACTTCAATTCCTCGCTCCTTTGGCTCCTCAGATTCTCCGAGCTTTATTTATTGCCTAAAAACACAAAATTAATTAATACAAATATTTATTCTTGAAAACAAGGAAAACACAGAATCTGGGATAATATCTGAGTTATAAGCGCAAAAGATGAGTAAAATGCCAATAAAAAGGTGTATAAATATGCACTATTTGGCACTCATCAGTGTTCTTGATCAATCACATAGTTCTTGAAAGTCAGATGAACCAATTCTAAACTTGTTTGGAAGTGTGGCAAATCGGTTTCAAGATTGTAAGTATGAAAGAGGACTTACAAAGTAATGATGTCGACATTCTTTGAACATATGCAGTAATACTTATCTTTTATTGTTCAAAGATATTCCTTAATAGCTAAAGGAAAAATCCCGGATCGAAAAATAAGTTGAGAATCTTTTAATTAAGGTTTTTTATTTTATTTTTGGAAAATGAAAATTAGTAATGTGCATTTACTAATTGGAGATTTTCTGAGAGATTTTCGGTCAATGTTTGGACAAAGAATTTCCAGGAATTATGGAAACCGAATTTGGAATATATTGCATATCTTGAGAATATTTTCGGTTTTGGAAATTCCTTGGTGTCCAAAGTTCCTTGTCTATAAATATCAAAGTTTGCATTTCTAGCAAACTAATCCTCAGAGCCAGCAAAACTACCTAGTTATGTTGTTACTGGTGGAGCCGCCTAATCGGAGAGGAAAGTAATTTAATTAGGCGAAATCTCTTACGGCCGCTCGGTTTAAATACTTCTTTTGGATTGAGAATCTCTATTAGTACCGTTGGTGGGAAACTAGATAATTGCGGTTATTATTAGTTTTCGATTAATTTGATTGGCTAACGGTTATTGAACTTTGATTGCACCTAGTTTGTTTATGCTTGAGAATCTTCTCTTCTGATATAAGATTCACTCAAACTAGATCGAAGTTTCGACGGGGATCTTTAGACTATTTGTAGATCTAAAGATGTCTTGTGATAATCCATTGTTAACAGACTCCGTTCTGTGCGTGATTGTTCACAAGAGATTCAAGTTGATTGTGTGCAGGTGTTTATTGAATATCTAAGAAGATTTGAAGACGAAGAAGATTTCTAATTTGGGTTCATAATCTTTGGTATGCACAATACTTGTTTCGGTTAAAGAGGATCCAGCTATAATCGGTTTATCCTTGTGGTAGATTGGATTGATTAAATGAGTAGATCGGCATCAATACAATTCTTTGTGATTCAAAGTATTGATTGTAAAATCTTAACAATTACTAATGACCTGACAAAGGAGTTTATTGTGATAAACGGAAGAGCCTTTTGTCGAACTCACATCACTTAGTTGAAAAGAGTTGATACCAAACAGATTTGTTGTTCCTTTACTGTTTGGAATGCGAATCAAAGGAATTGTTTCAAGTACGTGACTTATTACAAGTTGGAGGCGTGGGAATACAGACGGAACTAGGTGAACTATAGGTTTAGTTGCTTGGTATCAACTATACGAAGTTGGTTTGATTTTGTATAGCGGCTTAATCCTGAGAGTATTCAATTCTGGACAAGGTCCCGGGGTTTTTCTGCATTTTCGGTTTCCTCGTTAACAAAATCTTGCCGTGTCATTTACTTTTATTTTCCGTAATTATAATTGTTTTTATTATAATTTAAAGTAAATTACACAAACGTTAATTCCTATTTACTTGATAGTAATCCTATTGTGTTTGGTTAAGTCCGAACCCTTTATCAAGTAAACATACTTCATTGTTGTATTGTCTCGATCTCGTATCCATAGACGATCACACAAAGTGTGAACCGATTAGTTGTATTGTCTCGACTCAGTCCATAGACAATCACTTTCGGAGAAAGGACTTATAGGTGGAAAAGTTTTAGATTGAGGTATATTTGGGTACCCTCGTCTTTTCAAGATTATACAACTAGTATCACACAGGAGGTGTCGGGATTAGGTTTCCCAGTTGCTAGAGTTCTCCTTTATATATTCTTTCAAATCAGGGTTTGCAATCCAAGTTACTTTGGTAACAAAGCATTCAATATTCATCATTATATGAAAACATGATTAGATTCAAGCTAATATCTTTCAACCGTTAGATCGAACTTAGCTTGTTATACACAAATGAAATACACGTTCATTTAGGTTTGTGTAACCGTACCTAAACGTGTACACCTAGTTGGTTCAACAGTAGTTAACCAAGTGGTTAGCCATATGAGCACTTTTATATCAACCATATGCATCTTCACCATAACTAGTTCAAATGACTCAAAAGAACTAGTTACAGAGTTGTTCAATTGCTTAGATCTCATAGAAGTATACAAGACACAATCGAAGCAAAAACGATTTTGATTCACTCGAACTTTATATCCACGTTTGCAAATATGCATTCCTTAGTTTTTATAAGTTCAAGTTCACGAATAAACCGTGTTTAGAAAATAACCTACTCAAGTATGCATACCTGTACGCATACTTAAGTACCCGGATTAAGTTTGTTTCAGTTCACAAACTCCAACAGTTTTCACGGGACGTGAACTTCCAACAAGATCGCGTGCAGTACGCCGACTTTAGTTCCTATATCCTCGAATAAACAAAGTACGCATACTTTGGTTCAAGGATTTTGGACTTACACAAGTATGAGTTCACGTACAATTAGGGCACAATGGGTTCGGGTCCTCCCGGGTACCATAGGTCCCGGAACCGGACCCTATTATTTGGGACGGGTCCGGGAATTAACGGTTCCGGGTCCGGTTTCCAATTATGTTGACCCAGAACCGGACCCTATTAAAATAGCGGGTACCCAACGGGTCCGGGTAATTATCGGTTCTCATGAAGCATTTACATAAATTCTGAAAACGTCAAAAAAAAAAATATTCAACCTCAAATACATACATCTTTCATGTACTTCAGTTACTAAAGTTTCATAATTACAAAAAAATAACAAGTCTCTTTCACAAGTATTAACAAAAGAAAGGAAACAGTTTGCAACTGCAAGACACATCCTCATCACCAGAAAGAATCTCCTTTTGTATCAGTGTGTAATTCACCATGTACTGCATCTGCAACATTGGTATCACCAAAAGGTTACAGTTGGAAGAGATAGGAGAATACAATATCATTTGTGAATTGATTTATATATCAGATAGTGCATACTGGGATATAATGGAACTAAGTTTGATATACGAGATAATCACAAAGAGTAGTAGTACCAATTGAAGTGTGTGGTACTAGATAGGGCAAAAATACTTAATCTATTTGTCAAACCATGTCAGAATTTCCAAACAAGTAAAATCCACCCACCACTGAATTATTATTATTAACTAAATAAGTGTATGTTCCTAATTATGCTAAAAACAAGAGAC
This sequence comes from Papaver armeniacum, assembly GCA_023531295.1. Lineage (NCBI taxonomy): Eukaryota > Viridiplantae > Streptophyta > Magnoliopsida > Ranunculales > Papaveraceae > Papaver > Papaver armeniacum. The sequence goes on along the minus strand of JAJJWW010014729.1, from coordinate 94,974 downwards.
AAGCTCTAAATACTAATTTCAGCAACAGACTCTTCGGAAATATGGAATAGGACAAACCTCATACTTCACTCATTTAATATCGAATCCAGATGCCCATTTTGAGACACAGCTTGAATGATATAATAGGATCTCCTTGTGCACCATTTAAGATTCAATTAAGTTGTTCAAGTCCGGTATGTATCTCCGACTTATTTCCAATGCATTCAGACATTAGACTTATGCTTAAGCCACAATAAAATTCTTAAACATAGCATGCTACTGCAACGTCACAATCATAGAAACACGACCCTAAGGATATTTAAGAGTCTGGCAGGTGCGCATGTATAAATTCAGACCTTCCAAGTATGACATTAGACTTACACAACCACCTAAATGCCCAAGTAATAAATAGTATTCATAATAAGATTATTATACACCTATGGAAGCATCAGAATATGAACCCTCATAGCCTCATATCACTTTTTCTAAGAAGTAAATCAACCAAGTTATCATTTCACTAGCTAATACGTACTTGCGGTGTACTACTAGACCAACATCGCAATTATACTCAACGAATTCGCACCAAAACTAATTTCCCTTGGGTGGTCAGTCCGTGGACATAAACGAATGTACATCCACTTGAGTGCCGTTAAACTAATGTACAACAAAATCTATTATAAGCAATACTCTATCATATACATCTACTGTGTTCTAAACTTAAGCCTCTTTGATTCTCTGTATGGTATGTACTAAAGCATGAGATACAAAATCATAATTACCAAGTTCATTTCTCCAGAAAGCTTGGAGAGTTAAATTTATCCAAGTCTACAAATAGCAAGTATTATTGTCCATATACACTTTCTAATACACGCTATCAAAGCATACATGCATCAATCGCTAAGAACCCAGTAGTTAAGAACACAAGTAAACCTAGAATTAAAATACAAGGAACCATTATATCACCAATACCAATCAATACAGAAACAATAATACTAATAAGAAAACCCTCCTTTCAGAATATCCACAAAAGAAAACCCAATCGTTAAGAACCCTAAAAAAAAAAAAAGCAAACCACGAAAGTAGCTAGGAAATGAGATAATAGTAATACCTTTTCATGATTTCGTCTACAACGAGCTAACAATCATCCATGTACTATGGAAAAACTCTGAAGAAGAAAGATTAACAAAGCAAGTTAAAGGAGATGCGGCTGTAAAGAGAGAGAATTTTTTTTTGGATCTGGCTAAAAAGCCTAAACAGGAGAAGATTTTTATGATTAGTTTTCTGAAGATTTACAAAATCAACTTCATCTATTTACCCGACTACCCGCGGGTACCCGACGGGTAAGACCCGGTTGGAACCGATTCTTACCGGGTCTATTCGGGTATACCCGTTGGGACCCGAATTTGCTTAATGGGTCCAGTATTAGAACCCAGACCCGGACCCGTTTTACCCGGTTCCGGTCCGGGTATTTTGGTACCCATTGACAGCCCTACATACAATCTTTATATTCATTCAAGGTTATATATTCTAAACTCTCATTTCAATCATTGAAACATTCTTAGAGGATGTTAAATAGAGGTTACTCACACACTATTCTTCATCCAAGCGATTTTCAAGATATTGAAATAATCAACATGACTTTCGTCACTTGTAAAGATGAACTTGGCCAAAGCGAAAGCTTACCAACACATATTTTGAGAAATAGATAAACTCGGCTCGAAATAGCAAATGTGTATAATCGAAGTCCATATAGCAATACGACTTTTGTCTCAAGATAGGAGATAGAGTAGATAGACTTTTGAGTGATAGATAAGTTCAAGTCTCCACATACCTTTTAGTCGATGAAGTTCCACCAGTTCCTTGAGTAGTTCTTCGTCTTTGTATGACGATCGCCGTGGAGTCTAGAGCTCAACTACACTTTCTATCCTAGTCCGAGACTTAGCTATAAGTAGACTAGAAATTAAGACTTATAGTTTTGGCAACTAAACTTGACAAATAATCTTGAGATAGCAACGCTTGCGAGTTCGACCAATCAGTGCTCTAACAATCTCCCCCTTTGTCAATTTTAGTGACAAAACTATCAATACATATGGAATACAAAATAAATAAACTTTGTAGCTTATCTTCCACATGCATGATCTCCTTGGTTCTTCAATATTACTCGAAATCTTCATCACTTCCAAGTACTCCAATGATTCCAAAGGTTGTAAGTTTAGCATCATCATTGTTGAAAATCCGTAGCCAAAAAAAGCTCTCAATCATTGTTACACAGTGTCATAGTATTATTACACAACATCAAAGTTCAATTGTATCACAACTTCGACAACAATACTATGGTGATATGTATCACTCCCCCTTAGTCAATACTCCATCTCACATGGAAACCACTCCCCCTTACATAATGATCCGAAAACCATATGTATTTGTAGTGTGAATTACACATTAATTCTCCCCCTTTTTGTCAATAAAATTGGCAAAGGTACGAAAACTAGGGTATCCTAATGAAATTTCCATAGAGACATTTCATGACCAAAAGAAAGCACATATCAAATTTTTAAATGCAATCATATAGCCGAAGCTAAATGCATTCATCAAGGAGTTTATAAAGATACAAGATAACCCCTATAATATTCCACAACCGTACTCCCCACAAAGATTTGGCAATTAAGCACAAGTTCAATTAAGAACTCTCCCCAATAAAATGTCATTCCCGAAAGAACAACAAGAGCGACCTTACTTTCACAAGAACATAAGGATTTCTTTGGACAACACAAATCATATAAGAATATGAATTTGTATCCAAAATACTCAAATAAATTAACCACAAGAGAACCCATGATTATTTTAATCGGAAATGCTCAACATTAGAAAACTTACGGAGCCGCACAGTATATACATATTAAATAAGGATCATGGCAAATCAATACTGCGGAATAGACAAGGATTCATTCTATTTTCCATCACTATTTGCACAATGACATACAATATACATAATCCTTGTAAACAAAAGATTTATCCTTTCTTCCATCAAATAATGACATAAAAGGCTTTAACCTTTGTGATGTCAAAAGTTCATTATATCTTTTATCAATACTTGCATATCGACATATGAAAGACTTAACTTTTGACCACGTATGGGACAATCATAGTTCACGGATGCAAACACACATATCCCATAACAAATTGCAATCTATAAAACCATAAAGATTAATACTGCAAAAATTATCTTCCAAACAAACTTTAGAGTTTAAATAAATAAATCTAAAAACATTGAAGATGAAAATCGTTGGACATAGCTATGTGTAATCACAATAATGGATATTTCAATCTCTAGTTATTCTTCTTAAAAACACAAGAATAAAAATTCTCATAAGAAGTTTTCTAGACAAAATAAACAACTCTTAGAGAACATGATTTGAAAAACATTAAACGCGGCCAACAACTAGAGATTGAACATGGACGAGCTCATTAGTTGCTATCTTCAGTTCGTTTTTAAGAAAATCAAGATTCCTTATTGCAATTCCAAGTTGTTCACGCATGACCTCAAAACTCGAAGAAGATTTCCTCCAGTTGTGATGACATCTGAACTGGTAGTTTGTTTTATGATCAACAGCATGATAGCAGGTTATGAAAACAGGATTCTCGAAACTCGATAGTCTTGCCCTTCTCAACTTTGTCTTCCTTCATGCATCCATCCATTGTGCACAAAAAAAACAACAGGCGAACCTTTTTGACGTTCTGGAACATGTATGTATCAAGAAGGAGTATGATACATGTATATATATATATATATATGAGTGTTTCATAGGAAACCCAAGAGAAACTCGTATATATTTCGTACGGGTTAGGTGTATGTGCACAGTGGTTACAAACTTGGTAAGCGACCAAGAGAGTGGTGGAGCCAAATTTAGATGAGGTCTTGAAAGATTCACGGACCCATACTAAACAAAAAGGTGACATTCTTTGTTCAAAAGAATTGTTGATAATCAAGACAATCAAGCAAGGAATTATTCTCAAGAGTAAACAAACAAAAACATTACATCATGTAAAATACTGGAGCAAGGCTCAACAGTTTTATGATCATTGTTCTTGTAAAGGAAAGTAGAATATAACAACAACTACTTTCTCAAGACATAAAGGCTTCTTGAGAATTACGATCATCCTTCAATAATACATGAAGGATGCTACAATGAGTAGTCATGTTGTATTTTGATGAACATTTTGCTTATCAGGAATATCGACTTCTTCTCTCTTTCCTTCATAAAGATTTTCAGAAAAATCACTAAGATTAGTTGAAAGAGATTTAACTAGAGGGGAACAAGGAATACCTTGCCCTGTTGTTTTCCTTGCCTTTTTGATGCTCCGTTTGAGTCTGTTTATGGTAATCTTGAGCTCCGAGACTCGATTATTGATATGAATGAATTCTGGAGTAGACACCTCTGGTTCACAGTCTTTTTCAGGGAGAGGAGGGAGATTTGACTTTTCTTTCTTCTTCCTATGCCTTTTTCTCCTTTTACAATTGTAGGCATTTTTTGTCTCAAAATCACAATCTAGGAATGACTCATTACAACATTTCACTTGATTGCAGACCTTGCCTTTAACTCCAGCACTATGAGAGATATGTTTAATTACTTCCTTAGACATCCATGCAAGAATGTTGTGAAGTTTTTCATTCCTCAGTCGAAATCGACATCTTCGTTCAAGATGACCTTTATTTCCGCAATAATAGCAGTTAAAGGAATTGTTTTTGATTGTTCTCATGCGAGTTAATTTTGAAGGAGTACAATCCTTGTCCCTAAGACCATCGGCTGCTTGAAAGGTTTTTTCACATGAAGATTTTTCATTATAGCATGAACAAAATTAATCTTACTAGTACTTGGAGCGTCTATTCCCTTATAGCCCAGACCACGTGTATCACGGTGTTCTTTACATGCTCCAAGCATATAAGATAATTTTGTAGAGCTAGAATTGAATCTTTTTCAGATTCTCTTCCAGTGATTTTACCTTATTCAGAGCAGCAACGATATTAGTCTCCAAAGATTTTTCTTTGACGAGGAGACTGAGTTCTCTGTCATTAAAACATTTTTGTTGAGAGCCATATCTTGCTTCAGATTCCGCAAGTCTTTCTTTCAACATAAAGAGATTTTGAAGGACTTTGTCACACTCCGACCTTTTTAAGCGTAAGTCTTCTTCTCGATCTTTAACGGTAGATTGTAAAAGTTTATATCCACAATCATAACCTTTAAAGAGTTTTCTCATCTTTCTGTTTTCTTGACAGAGAGGTGCTAACTATTTTCTCAAGCAAGCCGTTGACTTTTTTTTTTTCAAATCATGGCCAAACAACTTGATATATTGAGAGACTTCCTCATCAATAGTCTTCTGAATCACTCTCATCTGAAAGATCATCCAACTGTTCGTCAAGACACTTTTCCCAGTTGTTTATGGGTGAAAACTGCTTCTGCTGGTTTTGGTAAATTTGGTTGTGTGCTGATGATCGAATTTTAGATAGTGGTAAGTAGAGTTGTCGTTCACTCGGACTTGTTGAAATCGATTCTAGGCTTTAATAAAGAAAAATAATAAAAATAGAGAAAATATACAATTTATGTCACAAGATGAAGAGAGTTACTGGGACTCGGGATTCCACCAATTCTCACATTCATGCGGTTCATCTATTAATTCCGGACAATTAAAGCTCATAAAATAACAAACATCGACTCTAATTCTTTGCCAAGGTAGATTTTATAAAGAATTATATGTAATTCACAAGCATGATGCATCTAAAGTACCTAAGACTAAGCATGCGACATCTAACGAATTCACAAATAATCAAGAAAAATCATAAATCAATTATAATTGTGCAAATAGTCATAAAGGAATTAAATAGAATTACCACATGGGTTCAAAACAGCTTCCTCCGTCGTCCCAGTGATGGGTTCTAGCTCCGCATGGTGAAAACACCCTCAAAGGAATTTTTCATTGCTCAAAAAGGTGTTCACAAAAATGAATTGGGAGAAAAATTATAAAACTGGAATTTGTAACACTTATATTTGTTACAAAACTAAATGTTACAGAGAACGATAAATAAGAAGCGTCGTTTGCACTGTTCCAAAACGACTGTCTCCTGAACTACGACCCACAACTGTGAGTCGTTATCACTGTCTAGCTATACGACCGTCCCGCATAGTCCTAATGTTCTTCGTGTTCTTCACAGGAGCAGCAATGGCAGTTCCCTGTAACTCCAATTTCTGACTCTGTTGTTGCTCTAAACTATCCCCTATCTCTCCATAACCCTTCTGTGGTGCACGAGTACCCTTTATATAGCCATAGACACCAAAAAATCTCGCTCCATCACTGCCAAAAATCCTCCATTACTCGATATATCTTTTTATCGCCATTTTAAGGAAATATTTCCTTATTCTTCTCTTGCACGCGTCTGTAGCTGTCCAAATTAGTTGAACTTGTTGGATAGACGTCCCAGATTAATTTAAACACGCTCTGCCTCACTCAAAATCCCATCGAAACATACAATCCCGTGAATATTTCTTCTCGGCACATGCTCTCTGTCTTCTCCTCGCGAATTATCTAGCCAAAAGTAGACGTCGAATCGACCCATACCAACCCTGTTAGGCCCAAAGGTATCTGCCCAAACAATCACAAATGCATTTAGTCTCACGGAACAACTTCAAAATCGCAACCCTAGTTCTTCCTGTGAAACAATTTTTTTCCCGCCAAAAGTTCATATTCAAATGGGGAAGATGGGTGCGATGGATAAATGGGCTATATATAGCCGTGGGTGCCCCTTAGCAAAAGTGAGGGTCCGTATAGCAATTGTCCTCCGGGGGTCCAAAAAGCACTTTTCGAGCAACTTTTTCCGCACAAGTGTATTTCTCCAAAAACACCTACACACACATAAAAACACCAAAATTAGTACAAAAATCGAGTACTAACAATACGAAACATTGAGGACAAATTAGACACATAAATGCGTCTATCAACTACCCCCAAACTTATTATTTGCTAGTCCCGAGCAAATCTAATCTAGAAAATAAAATGACTACACTTAGCACGTGCAGCAAGCCGTTAAACCGCTAGGTGGCCCTAGTGGCGGAGTGTTGTCTCCGAAGGGTTTACCAGAGGTGTACCCACAAAACCTTTACTCTAGACCCTAGCTATCTACGCAGAACCTTGGAAGGCACTAAAGAATCTCCTTGGTTGGCATACAATATAGAATATAGGAGGAAGTACCCTGATGCCAAATTCCAATTGTTGTACACGAGTTTGCACTCAAGCATACTAAAATTCATACAAAGTGACACAACTCTACTCAGATAGTTTCTGGACATCATAAACCGGAGTCAACCAATCACATGGATAGATTAAGAAGATGGATGTAGAGAAAAACGTGGATGATGTTGACTAAGGTGAACCTATCCTAATGGACCGAGATATCTGAGTGCGGACTAATATCAACACACTGGCATATACAAGGGGACCAGTGGTCGATAATCCTAACTCTAGGTCAACTCAGCTGGCATATACAAGGGTACCAGTGATCGACTTTATTGTATTTATTCCAGTTGGTCTAGTGGTCTGGTCTCAATTTTTTTTTTTTTTGGTATCTCAGTCACTCTATTTCACCCTAGCAATGGTAAAAAGAAAAAGAAAAAGAAGTGATCAGGATTCTTTCGATGTTTCCATCACGAGGATATGGCGAAACTACCATGTTTTCTTTTCTAACACCTGAGCTCTGTGCTTTTATGAATAGACTCTTTAGATGTTTCCATCTAATCAGATTGGTTCCTCAACTCCTACAACCAAAATGTTTCCATCCACTTATATTAGTTAGTGTCAACCTTAATAAGCATAAATTTCTAGTCTCTGGAGTTTATTTATTAATACTGTAACTAAAAGTTTCTCCCATACCCCCAAACTTAAATCTAACAATGTCCTCAATGTTCTAAAGATGAAATTAAAAACATGAACAAGGAGAAACTGTTACCATTTGAAGCAAAAGAGATAAGGAAAGATATTACCATGTCGCATGAATATTGGGTTACCTCCCAAGAAGTGCTAAGTTTAAAGTCTTCAGCCAGACATTGGAAAGGATTAGTCACCTCGAAGAATCATATAGCAACAGCCGGAATAACTGCGGGTCATCTGGATCAAAAAGTGCTAACCACAAGAAGAGGAGACTGCAACAGACCAGGAAGATATCCAACACACCCTTATCTATTTTTTTGTTTAAGACAACTACATCTAGTTGTGGTTCGGGTTCAGGCTCTATAAAAGGGTCTAGATAAAAAGTTTTCATCGGCTGGATATCCTCAAAGGAAGGATCCTAAAGATCAGGTTCTAGAGTCTGGAAATACTCAACTAAGAACTTAGAAGCACATAAAAATAACTCCGAATAATCGGGGATCCTCTAAGTCAATCAGATTTGACTCACACGGTTGACCACAGTGGTGGTCATTCTTAAGCAAATGTGTCGACCCTAATTTTCTAAAGTAATTAGGTTTAGTCTCAAAACTTAATAACTAACACATCTGAAATTCATTTGTTCCCACAATTGGAAGGAAGGTTTTTGGTGGGAAAACAAAATCAATCGTGGTATCATAGCCTTGGTTAACCACATCAACCAGAGGATGGGTTCTTAACAACTGAATTTCTTTATGGACACAACTAGGTTCAGGAAAAAGTGTATGAAGACAATCTTTTAAAATGGTTGAGGCACATATGTCAAGTCCCAAGTTAGGGACCTTTCTAAGAGTTAAAGCACATGGAGAATGATAATCACCCCCAAACTTAGAGTTTCAGTGTCTCTAGAAAGACTAGTCACAACTTCCTTAATTTCAAGGTCATCTAATTCCTGAAAATGGTCAATTGATTCTTTTAAGTCAGGTTCATCCTCACTTATCTCTACGAGTTCATCTTCTTTGTCTAAGATTAATGTTTCTAAATCGCTGGACTCGAAAACAATATTCTCAGGATAAACCTGCTCCTCAAAACTATTATCGGCTTCGTAATCATAAGGAAATACTACATCGTGTAAAACAGGGGGTATCTCTAGTCAAATCCTCGTCCTTTTGAATAGGTGAATAATTATTAAAATTATTTGGATTTGAACTAGAAATAATATTATCGTTATAAAGCTCGATTGGGGTAACAAATTCCTGATCACTATGCCTATTTATTTCAAATTCTTCATCAACACTATCCTCACCATAATCATCATAACATGAACATGGTTGAACCTCATCTAAAGTTTTGCTTTCAATTCTAACCTCGTCATCTTGATTATGTAAATAGAAATTTTCCTCATTTTCAAGGGTGATTTTTGAAGCAATGTATTGGCAATTCAAAGTAATTCGAGCAATTCTTTCTTCCGTCTCTAACTCTAACCTACGTGTTGACTCTGTTAACTTACGCGTTGACTCAAGTATCTTACGCGCCTTATCTAGAGAGGAGGAATTATAGGAATTTTGCTCGTATGACCGGTATTCATGTGAATAGTAATTGGGCTCACCATGGTATGAGCCATAATCTTCAAAAGGTTGGCGTTCCCAACCACTATTCACACTATGGTCATAAAAAGAGTGATGTCCATAATGTTCAGTTGGATATTCATATTCATTGTGATGGCTATTATAATACCAGTTTGACATCCTAACTGCAAGGGAATTCTACACAAGCACAAACAAGGCTGACTCGACCACAACAAACCTACCGATTTCTAGCAAACAAAAAGCATGATGGCTCCACTTAGATTGTTTCTAGACCGACTTCTAATCCTTCGAAAGGGAATTCGTTACAATTTAAGCGCACCCTCCGGAATCAATCCGAGTTTAAGTAAGTTGAATAGAGGCGAGGGAAGCTGCGTGGAGCTTTGATACCCAAGGCCTCACCGCATTACAAGGCGGCGAAGTCACGCATTCAACTCACAGAAAACCATCATGAACTTCGAAGTATGCTTAAAAGAGTAACCAATATTTTTCGAATGACTTTCCTATTAAGCTCGTTACCCTATCGGTCTCGTTCTAGTCAAAATTTTAAGCTTAGGTTCGCGTTTGGTATCGTTTTCCTAAGGTGGGCAAGAAGAGAACGGTGATGAAATCCGAACCCTTATCTTGTATGGCCAGTCCTTGCCCTTTACTAGGAATTTAAAGCATCCGTATTCAAGACCTCAACATATATGTATACAAAATCATCCAGTAAACCCGCTGTCAGGGGATTCGTGGGTGTTTAGAATTCTTACCTCTCGTTCCAGACGGGGGATGAACCGTTGAAGTCGACTCGGGCCACTGACTCTTATGTCAGTGTACGAACCCGAGGGGCCGAGACAGTATCGTAACTGTCGTCCTTCCCTGTGCAGTTTATATTTAACTTAACCCTTCCTTAGGGTTTAAAATTAATAATGTTCAATGTCCAAAAATAAAAAATAAAAATGTCCAAAAATAAAATATTACAAAAATAAAAACCTTAATTACAGTTTCTAAAAAAAAAATATACAAAAAAAATATACAAAATCTTCTTCTTCACTCCTTTTGGATTCCTCTTTTCTTTCCTTCTTTGTCTTCGCTTTTGTTTTCAGTGCTTTCTCCATTTTTCTTAAGCTCAGTTCCAAATCTGAAAACAAACAAGAAATACCAAAAGGCGTAAAAAAGAACAAAAATAATAAAAATAAAACCTAAAAACAAATCTATACTCAAGTCCGCGTCGGCTGCGCCAAAAATTGATCGAATTTTAGATAGTGGTAAGTAGAGTTGTCGTTCACTCGGACTTGTTGAAATCGATTCTAGGATTTAATAAAGAAAAATAATAAAAATAGAGAAAATATACAATTTATGTCACAAGATGAAGAGAGTTACTGGGACTCGGGATTCCACCAATTCTCACATTCATGCGGTTCATCTATTAATTCCGGACAATTAAAGCTCATAAAATAACAAACATCGACTCTAATTCTTTGCCAAGGTAGACTTTATAAAGAATTATATGTAATTCACAAGCATGACGCATCTAAAGTACCTAAGACTAAGCATGCGACATCTAACGAATTCACAAATAATCAAGAAAAATCATAAATCAATTATAATTGTGCAAATAGTCATAAAGGAATTAAATAGAATTACCACATGGGTGCAAAACAGCTTCCTCCGTCGTCCCAGTGATGGGTTCTAGCTCCGCATGGTGAAAACACACTCAGAGGAATTTTTCATTGCTCAAAAAGGTGTTCACAAAAATGAATTGGGAGAAAAATTATAAAACTGGAATTTGTAACACTTATATTTGTTACAAAACTAAATGTTACAGAGAACGATAAATAAGAAGTGTCGTTTGCACTGTTCCAAAACGACTGTCTCCTGAACTACGACCCACAACTGTGAGTCGTTATCACTGTAGCTATACGACTGTCCCGTACAGTCTAATGTTCTTCGTGTTCTTCACAGGAGCAGCAATGACAGTTCCCTGTAACTCCAATTTCTGACTCTGTTGTTGCTCTAAACTATCCCCAATCTCTCCATAACCCTTCTGTGGTGCACGAATACCATTTATATAGCCATAGACACCAAAAAATCTCGCTCCATCACTGCCAAAAATCCTCCATTACTCGATATATCTTTTACTGCCATTTTAAGGAAATATTTCCTTATTCTTCTCTTGCACGCGTCTGTAGCTGTCCAAATTAGTTGACTTGTTGGATAGACGTCCCAGATTAATTTAAACACGCTCTGCCTCACTCAAAATCCCATCGACACATACAATCCTGTGAATATCTCTTCTCGGCACATGCTCTCTGTCTTCTCCTCGCGAATTATCTAGCCAAAAGTAGACGTCGAATCGACCCATACAAACCCTGTTAGGCCCAAAGGTATCTACCCAAACAATCACAGCCATTTAGTCTCACGGGAACAGCTTCAAAATCACAACCCTAGTTCTTCCCTGTGAAACCATTTTTTTCCCGCCAAAAGTTCATATTCAAATGGGGAAGATGGGTGCGATGGATAAATGGGCTATATATAGCCGTGGGTGCCCCTTAGCAAAAGTGAGGGTCCGTATAGCAATTGTCCTCCGGGGTCCAAAAAGCACTTTTCGAGCAACTTTTTCCGCACAAGTGTATTTCTCCAAAAATACCTACACACACATAAAAACACCAAAATTAATACAAAAATCGAGTACTAACAATACGAAATATTGAGGACAAATTAGACACATAAATGCGTCTATCAGCGGATGAGAAAAGAATCTAAATCCTAAACAAATGCACTGCACGGGAGTAATTTAGATTCAAGAGATCAATCTGTACAATTCTGGCCTAAACCAAGAAATGGCCGTTCCAGGACTTGCTTCGGTCACAAAGTGAAGAGATGGGAGGGGTTGATCAAAGTGAAGGAGATGGGGTTGATCTTAGGGAGGGAAGAGAATAAGGTGTTGAGATTGTGAAGGTGTTGGTCGCTTATGACTTGTATCGAGAATGTTGAACTGTCTTGCATAATGTAAGCTATCGAGAATTCCGGAATGTTAACAACAACTTGGTTTCTCGTGTTGTTTGGAAATAGGTTAGAATTGTAGGAAGTGGAGGAAGTTGAGTGATGGAGTAGTGGGGTCGTGTAGGTGATTGTCACGCGATCACACCTTTGCCCACTTCCCTCATTACCATTAACTGTTCACCTTTCCTGACACGTTCTCGTATAAGCGTGTTGTTAACAAAATACAATAAGTATCCCCTTGAGCTAGGTTTCTCGTGTTCAAGTCGTTTGGAAATAGCTATTAGGTTAAATTAAGTTATTTATGTAATTGATATTGGAGGAAGTTGAGTGATGGAGTAGTGGGGTCGTGTAGGTGATTGTCACGCGATCACACCTTTGCCCACTTCCCTCATTACCATTAACTGTTCACCTTTCCTGACACGTTCTCGTAATAAGCGTGTTGCACGCCGCACGCTGTAAACCGCCAGACAAATACCCCAATAAGTATCCCCCAGTTTGTGACATGCTTGATGTCTCGAATGAGTGGGTCAAGTCGTGAAATGCTTGATGTCTCGAATAGCATACGGTGCTATTAGGTTAAATAACTAAGTTATTTATGTAATTGATATTCATGAAATATCGTGCATTCTCGATGCATGTAATGCATTGCTCTTAAGCAAGTAGCTCAAACCAATCGATATGCATGAAGCATCGTTGTTTTAAAGCTTAATTGAGTAAGTCGCGGACTAAGCGTCTTAAAATAGCAGCATGCTCAATCATCTTAGGGTGATCGTTTGGAGGCCGCATGGGCGAGCCATCATCTGGTCGATCACTTCATGTGACAGAGTGATGGGCGGTGATCATTGAGGTACTTCATTGATCGCCTAATATTTAATCTAAGTCGTCCGACCGAGCTGGCAAAGCTGGACGGACGAGATGGCTTGCGGCACATGTTTGCCGCCGTTGATGAAAATTAGGGTTTAGGGGAGTGCGAACGTTCCCTATTTGTCCAATCGAATTCCAAGCACTAAGTGTTAATCCACACGGACCGATCGGGCATGCATGGAGATGGCCCGCCGGCGTGCATGCCTACACCTCCTGGTTCATCAGAAATTGGATCTGGGCCACTCAATTCGACCGGCGAAGATGAGTGGTCACGATCAATTTGCGACAGAAATGCATTTCCGCAAAGCACGAATTAGGGTTTGAAGGCCGTGTGACCCAACACCTTTCAGGCGTGCGTTTCGAGGCATCTGGCCATAGTTTACACATGCCGGTCGGTCACACGTAAAGGTGGGTCCACATTGATCACGCTCACACCTTCGGGACCACTTGAATCTAGATCTATTCCGCTCATTTAGGCTGGCGAAGATGGATGGTTGTGATCAATCTGCGACAGTTATGTACTATCGTGACCTAAATTAGGGTTTTTGAACACAACGTGTCTGCTCAAGTTTGTACAAGCGGTCGAGCACCCTATAGGCTTGCCATAGGCAAGTCGATCGTCCAAGGGGAAAGTGGGACCACCAATGATCATGCTGATACTTCTTTAATCGTTCGTAGGAAGATCTAAGCCGTCCAACTAGGCTGGCGAAGTTGGGCAGATATGATGGCTTTTGAGACCGTTTTTACGGTCTTAGCTCATTCGAGATTTGTTTTTACGCAACGCAAAATCCCACGTTTGGGTCGGCGTATGAAACGCTTGTGCATGGGCAACATGGGACTCGATCAACTAGAGAACTAGTGGGACCGCCGCTGATTGCTACGGCGCCTTGTTGATCGCCCAAAGCTCAATCTAAGACGTCCAATTTTGCTGGCCAAGTTGGACGGACGTGATGACTTTGAGACCGTCATGGTCGGTCTAGCTCGTTTTAGCTTCTAAATAGCGCGAATACCCACGTTTGGGTCGGCGTTTGAAGTGCTTGTGAATGAGCAGAAGACTACTCGATCGACTAGGGCACTAGTGGGCCCGTCGGTGGTCACTATAGTGATTGCCTAGTTCTGCTATGAGTAGTCTAAGTTTGTTAAATCGCGCGGCCAAATCGTGTGGCCGTGATTATTTTTTTGAGATTGTGAACAGTCCAGATTTTCCTTAAGGAATTTAAACGCGTTCGATCGTGCAATTTTTAATTAAAAGGTGTGCGAATGCGCTGATCTCTTTCTCAGAGGGTGGTGTAGCCTATGTGAGTGTTTTCATGCAGTTCTCAATACTGACACTTCAGGAGATTCATGCTACTCCGTTGCGAGAGAACATTTAATCGCCATGCCATGCCAATATTGAGAGTTCGCTGGGGAACATAGCATAGGAAAACACTAGGCAGGTCATGCATTAATGAATAATGCTGATAGAACTCACAAAATATTTGGGATTGCTGTTGCACACACCATTCTGAGTGAATTTCATGAATTATATTAAATTGCTTCAAATAAAGCGAAGAGGTTTTCTGCACTCGTCACTTCTTAAACGACTTTTCCTTTTGCAGGGTAACAACGCATTAAATGATGGTTTTACAATTTTAGCCATGAACTAAAATCCACCATCAACATTAAGTCCCATGCTTACCACGTAATAGTTACACTATTGCGGGGTAAGCACTAGATAGTGACAAATAAAGATAAAACTTATGAGACAAAGTTAGATGTTACCAGGAGAGATAGGTCGGCCTGTCTTTGGAACATGTCATGTTCAAGAGGCATCCAGGTGAGCGTTACCCTAGCATGAAGTCGATCGGCCTCAGTTAGATTAGGCATATGGTTGGTTGGGGATCTCAAACTTCTCATGACAATGTCGTAATCCTCGACTCTGATGTGGACGAGTCATATCATGAGGAATATCCTTAAAAGGCTGCTGAAGCAATTTCTGAAAAGATGTTGAAGCAGCTCCCAAAGAGAACGTTGATGCAGCTTCCGAGAAGGGCGTCGAAGCGTCTTATGGATAGGATGTTAAAGCAGCTCCTGGAGAGGACTCTAGCGAAGGCACCATTGGCCCTGGCGTTGACGATAATTCTTTGATGTTTATTAGTCTTTGCTTCATGCGGCTGGAGCCAGGGCTTGATCGAATAATAATCCCTCATTCATGCTATAACTTCCATTTGTTATATCACGTGTGTTGTGCTTCCGTGAACATGAGATCTAGGAGTCGTATTTGTTAGGTGTGGAGGCTCTATCTCCAATTAATAGAGCATGTGATGTGATTGGACACGTCTGAATAAGTAATCGCAATCTGGGAGTGCCGCGTGCACTAGCTCGCTGCTTCCTGATTCCGTGAAGGAATTTCCCAAAATATGAAAATTACAGATGGCGAAACTGCTTTCTGGGATATAGGCACAATGAGATGGTGATTGAGAGGTTGTTTCGTCATTGAAGCAGCTGCACTTCAGATGTAGGGGCAGAATATCGCGATATCAATACTTTGCGAGAGTAATAAACGACTACATTGCGAAGGTGTCGCAGGGAAGTAATATAAATGACGCAATGGATGACGACAGCCAAAACATGAGAAAAGTGTGAAGACTTGGCGAGATTTAGAAGTGTCGCAAAGAAGAATGTTTATAACACTCGCGACACTTCGCGAGTTATCCCCGAAAATAAAGAACATGCTTAGTTGTCATCCACTATGTATTACCCAACTCTATCGAAATTGGAGATGCTAATGACCAAAACGAGAAAAGTGTATTTCTTTCTCTCGAAGACTTAGCCTTGGCTGAAAAACTAGAGATTTTGATGGAGAAGAAAGCTTGCTCAACCGATGACACCTAGAATATTCTCTTTTACCATACTTACAAGACGATGGGAGGAAAAGGATGAGGATTTGATCCCCTGACATACAAGATATATGGCGTGAAACAAACCAAAGGGAGAGAGAGGTTCACATGGAGATATTTTATTCCGTTATCCATATAATGCGCCGATTGGGAGGCCATGGCTTCATGAAATCTGGGAGTCGCAGGGCATTGGAATTATACAGAGATTGGAAGAGCGAGGTCGATGTGTGGAGAAGTGAATAATCAAGAAAACAAAGAGTCGATTCTTTGTTAGGTGTGGAGGCTCTATCTCCAATTAATAGAGCATGTTATATAAATGGTTGAGTTAATCTGTTGAAGGGGAGAGTTCCTTTTGAATTGTGAAGCAAGTCAGGAGGAGAGAGAAAATCTAGAGTGATTGTAATTTCTTTAGATCTGATATATCTATCCTTGTAAACATTTCGAGAAGATTATCAATGAAAGTATATAATTAATCATCTTCCAATGTGTTAATTAAGCAAATTCTAGTGAGGGGTGTAGTGTGGGATTTCCTGCAACTACATATGCGCTAGAAACAGGGACTGAGTAGAAGATCAACCTTGTGAATTGGAAGAATCAGGGGTAACAAGAAAGAAATTTCGAATAATTCTCAACAATTTACTAAAATTGAGAAATGGCTAGAAGAAAGGATGCATCAGAACAACCAACGATTGTAAGGAGAAGTGGGAGATTAGTTGGAGAAAGGAGAAATGAAGTAGGTGAACCATCAAGGATAAATGCAAGAGATAGAGAAGAAGGTCAAATTCAACCACCAATTCAACCAGCACTGAATAAAGTAATCGATTATGATAGAGTGAGCGTGCATACATGGAGATCATATTCTATGGAAGAAAGAGAAGAAGTGCAACAACTGATGAATAATGAACAAGAGGAGAGAAATCGAGAAGAAATGGGAGAAAAAAAATTCATAGAAATGAAGAAATTGTAGCATTAGAAACGTTGAGACAAACAATACATGAAGAAAGGCGTCTAGAAGCAGAAGAACGCGCAAATTTAACGAGGCAAAACCACGAATTAAGGATGGAAAATAGGAGGCTGTAAAATAGAAGATCGAGAAGTAATAACAGATCAAGAATCTTCGCAGAAACATTACCTGCAGAAAACGTTAATGAAGAAAATTTGGAAAGAGAACTAAGTTTTGGCAAAGGAGTTCGTGAAGGAAGAGAAGTAGTAGAAGATCGTTATATTCCACGTCCTGAAGATCTACAGAATGGTCAAAATGACGGAAATCAAGAAAATAGGCAGCGTCAAGGGCAGAATGATCCAGTTAATGAAGAAAATCAGGGAGAAGGAAGAAGAATATTGCTTGGGAGAGAAACACGAAGGAAACAAAAGAAAATTGAAGATGACATTGAAAAACATTATATTGAACAAGCACGTTTATCTCGCGAGAGGGAAAGATTGAGAGCGAACTGGAAGAACAGGAATTGGAGGAAGCCGTTCGGCAGAACAATCATGACAATCGAGAAAGAAGGCGCGAGCAAAATCGCAACAATGTAAATATTAACGAAGAATATGAAAGAGTACAAAGGAGAATTGGTAGACAACCAAGAAGAGAAAATGATAGATACAATGGTGTGCACATTCGCGAACGAGATAAAGGAGAAAGTCGCAGAGAAAGAAGAGAAGAGAATGTTGAACAAGAAAACCAAGATAGGCGTGAACGCAGAAGGAGAGAAACAGAGCTAAAAAGACCAATGAATCCGAACATTGAGGTAAATGAACAAATTTTAAGAGAATTGGCGGAGATGAGAGGAATGTTGAATAGTAGAGGAGGTGGAGGAAGAAGACAATTGGATGAGGCAATCGAAGAAGCTGCAAAAACTCCCTTTACTTTAGAGGTGCAGTTAGGTGGGATACCCCCAAAATGCAATTTACCTGCGTTAACCAGCATTTTTGATGGTACAACTTGTGCAATACAACACATCAAAGCGTATGTAAGATGTATGTTACAATGGGAAAGTCATGATGCTATATTGTGCAAATATTTCGCATCAAGCTTAACAGGAGAAGCAATCAAGTGGTTTGAAGGTTTACCAAGAAACACCATCACGTCATTCAACCATCTACAAGCTATATTCTTAGGGGCATACATAAGTAATAACTCCTCACGACCGAGGAATTGAAGATGTATTTGGGCTAAAACAAAGGGTTGGCGAAAGTTTAAGACACCTAACTGTGAGATGGAAGACGATGTGTAGCGAGATGGCTGGAAGAGTAGATGAAAGATATCTCATTTTATCATTTATAAACGCTATGTTCACAACCAATCTGCTATATATTCAAATTTTTAGAGTCAAGAATACAATCACGATGACGGAGCGCATGAGAACTCGCAAGAGGAATATATTGCTTTGGAAGAAAGGCAAAATGAGGTGGAGTCGTACCGATTGCGAATACAAGTTCAAATGCTGCGAATGCAAGTTTGTTACCCAAATTAATACACACAGTGGCGAGTACCTCGCAAGGGCAGCAAGAGAGAGTGATAAATGATGAACAACCAAAGTTAGTAGCCATGGGAAGCCGAGATCAAGAAGAGTTTGAAAGAGAAAGAAACTACTATAACCGTGGTGGCAATAACAAAATTCAGAGACTTGATCATCCGCAAGAAACTTATGGAAGTCAAAGGAAGAATTATAATGGAGGTCAGCGACGTCACAGAGTAGTATGGGAAGAAATCAAGATGCCACCACTTTGAATACTAGTGTGGAAAAAATATGAGAAGCTATACTCTGATGGAAAACATACCGCACCATGGAACATGGGGAGTGAACCACCACCAAGTGATAGAAGTCATGAATTACTGCTCTTACCACCGTTTTCACGGACATTTGACAAATAAATGCGAAACATAAAAAGAATCATCCTTAGAATGATTGATCAAGGAAAGTCAATCACTTTCTAAAAAATGAAGAGAAAGTTCAACAATTGCCACCACCACCATCAAAGGGGAAAGAAACGTTCGTAATAGAAGTTGGATCGAAAGCTAAAAATTTGTTTTGAATGGTGAAGAGGCATAGAGTAGCAGGAGCGAAATGTGTAAGAAATGAGTAATCATCAAAAGGCAATAGCAAAAGCTTGTTAAGAGTAAGAGGAAGAAAGAATAATTGAAAAAGAAATATGCGAGGATCTCGCCATCAAAAATGTATGACAATTTGAGTGAAGAATTGAAAAAAAAATAATGTAAGATTGCGCGATATCTTCGCGAACAAAATGAATGATTGAATGAATTAACAAAAATGAAAGAGTGAGTGAATGGGACGAACCTTTATGGCGTACACCCTAGTTCGCGAATGATTTTTCGCAAGAGGCAAATGTAAGACCTAAAGTGCGTCATATAAGGGGTATCTCTTGACATGGCTCGGGGAAAGGTTACACCGCCCTGGAACCCGAGTCATGGAGATTTGGGGCCCATGAAAGCCTATCCGGGGAGATACCTTGGATTTCCAACTATATATATATAAGGTTATACCCCGTTTGGACGCCCGAGGGTCTCTTCCAAGGAGTCGAGTGTATGCTCAAGGCGCCGGGTACACGGTTGAGCCAAGAGTGCCTGGGGCATTTGAAGTGTCTCGGCCATTCTTGGCAAGTCTTGGTATATGCTGCACTCGGCCCGAAGAAAACTCCACTTAGGGTGCGGTCTCGTAACCATAAGCCATATAGGTATAAGGGATAAGAGGCTGCGAAAAAAGCTGGTTGTTGTTAAGACCGGATGGGAGGAGCTAGTCTTGTATGGACGATGTATGCCTCCTTGAAGGGGCAACCAGGAGAAGATAAGATAAGGGCGGCACCCTCCATTAGGGAGCCGATAAGTGTCAAAAGACGCAAATGTCATGAGACTTTATTTTCGCAAGGAAATTTAGGCTTGTCATATTTGTGCAATGATCCTGTAGAGGCAATATATCGACGCAAGGATAAGGCGAGATCAATGGGTTTTTGCATGAAAATGCAAAAACGTCCTGCGATTTCGTCGCAAAGACGGCAATGTCATGGGATTTTACACTCGCAAGAGTATTTAAGCCCGTCATATTGTCGCAGATAAAATATCCTGCAGAGGCAAAAATACTTAACAAATGATAAGACAAGGTCAATGGGTTATTACATGAAAATGTAATGACGTCCTGCGATTTTGTCGCAACGAGGGGTGGCGAAATAAGACCTTTAATTAGGAAGGCAAAATAAGACCACACAAAAACGATAAGGCAAGATCAATGGAGTTCTTCATTTGCGGAGACAATCTGCGATCTTGTCGCAATACTGAACTTCAACATAACTAAAGATATAGACATGCATAAAATTGAGGAAGCGAGTAAGCTTGCGAAAACGATTATGCTCCATCATAGAGTTACAAATAATAAAGGATGAAGTCAAAGATTTCATTACTCAGATATAATTGGTCAAATCACTCATTTGAAAATGAATAACAGAGGCAAGTATGGGAATGAATAGGATAAAATCTTGTTATTCATTTCCACATGATGGATTTATGCATTCATAATGATAGTTAGCTGAATTATAAAGAAGAATTGCTTGACGAATACGCGCAAGTAAGGAAAACGAAGATTGAATTCATATTTGACAATCCAAGAAGATTGAAAGAGTATATATATTACAAGAAGCGAAAGAAGAAAAAGAAGTTAATTCTTTGAGGATTCTTCCTCTTGGTCGATTCTTCAGCCCATTATTCTTTTCGCGCAGAATCTTCTTCTTCGCTAGCTTCACTATCAGAAACATCCGAGAAAGGTGTATCCTCAGGAATAACATCGCGAAGATAAGGATATGAACTAAGAGGAATGCGGTGATCATTGCAAACCATTTCAATAGTTTGATTGCGAAAACGAACAGCAGTATTGTTGAAATTCGCCACTGTAGCTTGCAGCTGTTTCTTCAACTTAGAATACTTGTTATTGCGAAGAGAAAGGCCTTATGCGAGTTCCCCTTTTTCAGACTCAAGTTCTTCAATCCTTGTTTGAAATCTATTCTCAGATTCTGCAAAACATATGATAATGAATTAACAACACTATAATAGTACTACAGAGGTAAAGAGCAGTAAAGTATAATAAACAACCTTCTCTCATCAGATATCATATCTTTAACCAAGGCAGTATGCTCGGTATGAAGACTAACATCAACACCTAAATTATTCCTGGCATTATCTAGAACCTTTGCAGCCCAAGCGAACTCATCATCATTATTTATAACAAGAAGTGAACGAACTTGCTCTTCTCGCTCCATAAGTATGGCATTCTGACGAAGGGATTCATCTCGTTCAATTTGTACTTCGAGAAGAGATTTTTGAAATGTTGCTAATGCCTGTGCACCCTTATTAGCAGTACGGTCTTTCTCATCTATAAGGCCACTAATTTTCTTCCTTTGAAGCTCGATTTTTCTATGGGAATCAAGATACATTTGTTTAAATCGGTTGGCTAAACCTAAACTAGCTCTATGTTCAATCTCTAAGAGGCGACATTTGGTTCGAAGTTCATTTAATGAAAGAGAATCAATTTTGTTTGATGAGTTACTTAAAGACTCGTTGAGATGGGTGAGAAGAACATCATTATCCATAGGCTCGAAATGAATGAAGAAGAATGGCTTCTTCGGAGAGATTATATATGTCTGCGAAAATAATAAATCGAGCAAAGAATAGTAGTTGACAAAGTAAAGACGATTTGAAGAGTAAAAATTTTATACCATAAAGTTGCTTTGTTTGCACTTTGAAGAGTAGACATCTTAGTCTTCTCGAGAAGCGATTCGATTTCCAATTGTTGAATTCTTTCATCCTTCTTGCGAGACATCGCAACCTCAATTTCTAGTTCTCGGATCTTCTCTTTAAGTTGGAGATTTTTCTTTTCAAGGTTGTCGCGTCTTTTCTCGAGATCCGAGGCAACAACAAAGGAAGCTCTCCCATCGTAAAAGGAAAATAAAGAAATTGTTAAGATAAAGCTTATAATAGAAATTACAGAGAAGCAAAGGAATATGAATATACCAAAGCATTGAGATCATTCAAGTGGCTGGAAGTCAATGTTCGGGAAACTCCGCGAAAAGATTCATTATCCTCTAATAGCGGGGCATCGCAGATATTCGCGAGAGCTTTGCAGGTTGCAGTTAAATGATCATCGCCTAATCCTTGCATAGAATCGGAGAAGATACCGGAACCTGCGCCATAGCGAGAGGTGACCGAATGATTTTCCTTCGCAGAAGAAGTACCAATCTCATTTTCATCTTCGTCGGTGTTCTCATTGGTTTGGGAATTGGAATGAGAAGGAGATTGGAGTTTCCGTTTTTAGAAGATGGACCAAGATTTATTCTTGCGAGAAATGATTTTACCCTTGCCTTTAACCTTAGCGGCTTCGACTTCTTCAAAATCAACCTTCACACACGTATGAAGATAATAAACGAGAGGCAACAATATTGTTTAAAATAACAAAGGAAAATGTTTCTTACTTCATCCGTGAGTGATCGGAGTATTGCCGTGGTACTCGCCTTTGGATCTTCTTTATACTTCTTTCTCATTCGGCAATCTAAATTTTTTGAAAGGTTTAATAAGTAAAAAAAGGAAGAAAATGACGCAAAGCGAAATTGAAAAAAGGAAATATACCTCTTTTGCCTTCTCAGACCACTTAAACTCCCAAGGATGGTAATTCGCGAGGTGTGCAGGAAGAACATGTGAACTGCGATGTAAGGTCCACTCAAAAATAAAGGGACAACCCACCATTTCTCATCCTTGGAATGACGAGGAGTACTATTATTGCCCGCCAATCAATATCTTGCATGAATGCCAATCAATATCTTGCATGAGCAGGATTTATCAATATAAAGATCATCAACATTATCTTTTTTTTCTTTTCATAGAATAATGGTATCTCGGGCGCCCTAGCAACTATGATTTTATGATTTTATCATTTCTCATGTTTATTACATTTTACTCATCTTTTGCATAATTTGCAAAGAAACTTTCTCTACATAGATACTTCTCGACCCGGATCCGAGTTATCTCCAAATTTACAAATCTAGGATCTCTAAGGCCTTCTCAAACTTTTGACATCAAAAACCTCCTAACCCTATACCCCCACTCGAGTTAGCCTCATTTTCTCTTCTCTCTTCTCTTTCATCTCCCCCATACCTCTGCAGGGATATAAAGATCCTTTACCATCCTAGCATCAACCTTCTCCATCCATAGCTTCTACCATAACCTTTGCGAATTCAAGCATTAAACGGATGCTTTTCATTTAATTTCTGTTTTAAAATTAGGGTTTGGTATTTTGATTGTGCGCCACTCAACAATTAGGTCAATTTGATAAACATGCTCGCGAGAACTTTTCATGAGCAAGGATTTCATAAAATAATGGTATCTCGGGATTATATAGAGGAATGGGAAGTCCCCAATGGATAGGCTTAATCAGGAGTTGACCTAGCGAGACTATGATTTTATGGTCATCACATTGATGATCAAAAAACAATTTTGCGGAAAGTATAGATGAAGATTCTTGCTCAGGAATGGTTGATAAAGTGAAACCCTTTTCTTGTAATTTCTTTTGAACATCATTGAAAAGGGGTGCGTATGTACGACCAAGCGAAGCCATTATTAGAGTAGTATGGGAATGAAGGGAGAAGCAAAAAGCAAGAGAAGGAAAAAAGGATTTACAGTAGCAGAAATGCAAATTACAGAGGAAGGAAGCTGAAGGAAAGTTGCAGAAAGAAAATAAAAAAGAAAAATAGAAAACTATATATAGAGATGAGAATCCTCGAGAAAACCAATGCATTTAATGCGAGATGGGACGTGAATGGTCAAGAATAAGCGGTTGAAAGAAATGTGTCAAGAAAAGAGTGGAAGAAGAAACACCTGTAATAAATTCCGTACATGAATAAAACGAGTGAAAATGAACAATCGTGAGATAAAGATGAGCAGTTGCGGCATTTTAAAATATTGGTTCTCATGACATTCTCTTCTTCGCAGAGAATACATGAGAAGAGGCAAGATGTAGGGGCAGAATATCGCGATATCAATACTTTGCGAGAGTAATAAACGACTACATTGCGAAGGTGTCGCAGGGAAGTAATATAAATGACGCAATGGATGACGACAGCCAAAACATGAGAAAAGTGTGAAGACTTGGCGAGATTTAGAAGTGTCGCAAAGAAGAATGTTTATAACACTCGCGACACTTCGCGAGTTATCCCCGAAAATAAAGGGACGACTTATTTTGTCATCCATCCATGTATTACCCTATATAAAGGGTTGAGTTAATCTATTGAAGGGTAGAGTTCCTTTTGAATTGTGAAGCAAGTCAGGAGGAGAGAGAAAATCTAGAGTGATTGTAATTTCTTTAGATCTGATATATCTATCCTTGTAAACATTTCGAGAAGATTATCAATGAAAGTATATAATTAATCATCTTCCAATGTGTTAATTAAGCAAATTCTAGTGAGGGGTGTAGTGTGGGATTTCCTGCAACTACATCAGGGTACAAATGACGCTTGCCCTAAGAAGCATGTATTGGATGCTTGATGATTTATTTCAGTCATCTTGCTCTTTCTGATTGCGATGATGATATGCTTGTATGGGCATAATCCTCCGGAGCCGTTAAGTGAAGTAGACAAGCTGAGAGACCTTCGTTGTCGACGTGCTGCTATAAGTCTTCAAAGACTTCGTTTCAAGCAACATCCTTTGAATCGTCTTCTGAATCTTGGATGGTTGTATGGAACAATATGCGATGAGCAGTCCCCAGTTACACTTCAGAATCAATGGCATGGCTGTACACGTGAAAATATCTCCGATTTGTACTTTGGAGTCTTTGATGCACATGTACGTCTTCATGTTGAGAATTCTATGCGGCTCGTAAAGCTTCAACAATGATGATTGCTAATATTAGAAATAAACCTGTTGAGGGACATGAAGGCATCCTGTGCTGGAAGTCCCTAGGTGTAATCATCCCGAGCTTATTTTCTCTTGAAAGACGTACTTCCACTGCATTTGCTGGTAAGGTGTTGAAGCGGCTTTGAAGAGAGCGCTGAAGTGGCTTCGGGAAAGGGTGCTGATGCGGCTTTGGGGGAGAGAGCGTTGAAGTGACTTCTTCTGGAGAGAGCGTTAAAGTGGTTTCAGGAGAGAGCGTGCGTCGAAGAGGCTTCTCAGCGTGCGTTGAAGCGGCTTTTGTAGCGTGCGTCGAAGCAGCTTCTGGAGCGTGCGTCGAAGCGGCTTCTGAGCGTGCGTTGAATCGACTTCTAGTGCATGTGTCGAATCGGCTTTTGAAGCGTGTGTTGAAGGCTTCTGGAGCATGCATTCAAACGGATTCTTATGGAGATATCGTTGAAGCGGCCTCAGGGGAGAGCGTGCGTTGAAGGCTTGGAGCATGCGTTCAAACGGATTCTTCTGGAGAGATCGTTGAAGCGGCCTCAGGGGAGAGCGTGCGTTGAAGGCTTTTGGAGCATGCGTTCAAATGGCTTCTTCTGGAGAGAGCGTTGAAACGGCTTCAGGAGAGAGCGTGCGTTGAAGCGGCTTCTGGAGCGAACTCCAGTGAGGGCGCCCTTAACCCTTGATTTCGAAAAATGAGTTCTTCCCATTTTTCTGAGGCGATATGATATAGCTGATGGGAAGACGGCGCACAAATTATGCTGGCCGGCAAGTCGTGTTTTCTCTGCATGCAACACTCTCTTCCAGTAATTCGAAATAGGGGAGATAAAAATAATGGTTAAGGATTCGACCAATCCTTCAATTTGATTTTCCCTTGCAAATCACATGCTTCTTGATCGACCGTCTCTCTTGAGTTGAAGAAGTCCTTGACCGACGGCAAAGGAATTTCATGCCGAGCCTCAGTCCCCAAGCGTGAGTTATATGGCTCTATCTTGTATGGTCGGTGGGTTTGCCATAACAAATATATCACCACCTCTGTGATTGCAGGAAATCCTACAATACATCCCTCATAAGAATTCATAATAATCAACCCATCTTTAAGATCAACAATCACACTTTTTATTAATTGAGTTAAAGAATTTTACAAAGGGGAAATGAAATCAAGAATATAATTGCAACTCTAGACTTTCTCTCTCCTCAAAACTTTCTCTCCACTCTAAAAAGATCTCCATTCTCATAAGCCTACTCGGTCCTTTATATAGGACATTACATAGTGGATGACAGCTAAGCTGTCCTTTATTTTCGGATCTGGTTTGCGATATTCTCGCAAGTATTCAAATGTTAAATCTCGCAACTCTCCTAAATCTCGCTAGGTCTTCACATCTTTCTCGTGTTCGGGCTGTCGTCATCCGTTGCGTCATTTTTATTACCAATCTACGAAATCTTCGCAGTGTGTCATTCAAGGATTTCGCAAGGATATTGATGTTGCGATATTATGATCCTACATCTTGCCTCTTCTCATGTCTTCTCTGCGAAGGAGAGAATTATGTGAGAATTAATGCTTCGAATTGCCGCAACTGTTCATTTCTTTCCTTAAATTTTCTGCCGACAAGACTCCGTGAATTAAGCATAACCGCTTACACGTGTTAAATATTCCCCTATTCACCGGCACATTAAATGCTAACCGGTCATCATTTTCTTGTCTATTTAAGAAGAGATCCATCATAAGAATATTTTCTTTCTTTTACTTCGTCTTCTTCATCTCTACATTCTTTGTGAATCTTTTTGTCGTCTGCAACTTTTTACTACTGTTCATCTTTCTGTAAATCTTCTCCATCTTTCTGCTACTGTTCTTATGGATCCATCAAGGTTTGTTGATTTTGCTGAAACTGATCTATTTGGGATTGATCTCTTCTACTGAAATTGTCTTATTTGATTTTGTTCATCTTTGAATAATTCCCATATTGTTTCTGTTTTAGCAAAAGCACCACTAGCACCAAGTTCACAATCCAAAACCCTAATGTTCCCAAGGGTTCGCAGCCAAAAATCGTTGTAAACAAAAGAAAACCTGCGAATAGCAAGGTATTAAGAAACACTTATTATTTTAATAACAATATTGTTGCCTCTGTTTCTTATTTGACTTGTGATTCGCAGGGTGATGGAAATGGCGATAGGCCCCCCAAAAGATCTCGCCACCTTAAAAATGTTGAAACTTCTGTTCTATTTCCTATGTTTAAGCTTTCAACACCTCCTGCGATATCTTCGCAAGCTGAATCCCCTCCCCTTATTCGCGAAAGTGTCGCCGCAGACTTCTCCCCTGTAACTGACCTTTTTATAAATGAAATTCCTCGTGATAACCCTATTGCGAATGAACCCTTATCTTCTTCTGCTGTCAATGCCTCTTCTCTTGAAACTGCCTCAGCCCCAGTCATTAACCTTCATCAAATTTCATCTTCGGATGACACATCTATGACGAAAGATGATTCAACTCTCCCATCTTTTGTCATTATCACTTCTTCATCCGAATCTCTCCCTTTTACCAAAGAAAATCTGGAAGGGATGGATATTGCTTTCAAGGTTTTATCAGATATTCTGGATGATGTCAAGAAAGCCTCCATTGATCCTATCAAATCTGGTGTCTGCGAAATTTTGAGTAAATATTTTGGCTCTGACAGAATGGTTTCGCAAACATCCTTAGAAAAGGAAGTTGAAACTTTGAAGAATAACCTCCAAGCCATGACCTTGAAATGTGACACTCTTCAAAACGAAAAATGGAGATATATCAGTTTGAATTCGTCGCTGAAGAAGCCCGAATGGATAGAGATGCTTGGATGGATCAATATAACCAATTAGATAATCTTCATACATACTCTGTTGATCAAGTAGATAATCTTACCAAGGAGAATGCTCAATTAGTTCAGAAGCAAAACTTATTAAGTAATGAATTATCTCGCCTCTCTTACTGTTTGACTAAAGCTAATCTGGAGTTGGAAACTTTATCAGATGAGAATGAAACCCTATCTCAAGAGAAGCGAATTCTTTTAAATAAGGTGGCGATCTCTTCGCAACAGCTTAACATTTGTCAAAAAGTATGTAATGAGCAAGAACAATCTCTCTGTTCGTTGAGAAGTAAACTTAAAGAAGTTACCGTTGAGAGGGACAAACTTATTCAAGGTAGAATAACTTTAAGTGTAAAGGCAAACCAACTCAAGGATCAATATTCCAAGCTAGAAGAATCCTACTCTTCTTTTGCGAAGGAAAACACCTTAATCATTTCTAATGAAAAGAATTTGCGATCTCGATTGAAAGGTTTGGTTGGAGATAAGTTTGACAATGCCATGGATCAATTGGAGAATAGTTGCTTGGATTTAACCCAATATCTTATCTCACAAAAGGAAGGTAGTCATAAAATTTGACTGCCTCAACCATTTTTTCTTTGTTAAGTCTTTTTATGATATGTTCCTTGCAAATTCTTTGCCTGAATGATTTTCTTTATTCTTTGTTTTTGCAGAATCTGAGAAAAATCTTCGCTCCTCCCTTTCTACTTTGGATTCTAGCTATGCCAAGATTCGCAAAGGGAATGCATTACTTGCCTCTACCCTTGCTCGTTCTCGCGATCCGGCAGAAAGAAGATTTGATTATCTTGCTTACTCCAAAGATATACAAAGTAGGAATCACCAGAAAGCACTCCTTTGCAAAGTTCATCTCAGGGCTGAAGTTCTTGTGAATGATATATTATTGTCCAAATCTCTTGCTCCTATATCTGTTGAACCTTTGGAAGTAGATGATGATGAAGTTCCTTGTTCTCCTGATAGTGATTATCATTATGAAAGTGGCGAAGATTTCGCAAATGAAGAGGAAATTCCTCCTAACGATGAAACTGTTTATAATAACCCAAATGAAGAAGAAACCAGAATAAACCAGAATGAAGGAAGGACTGGCGAGGCTGAAATTATTGGCGAAAGTGAGAAAGCTGGTGAAGCTAATAAAATTGGTGAAGAACGTCCATTATCTCCTTCTGGCGAAAAAGTTGATGTTGAGGCTTGAACTTCTTTTGTAATTTTACTTCTTTGGATTACTTCATTTTTATAACTTTTTGCAAATGATGTAGTTCAGTCATATTTGAGATATATTTACTCTTTTATAATTCTGCTTACTAGCGAGGAAGATAACACTTGTTGTTTAACAATTCCCATACTGCCTCTCATTATCTTTCTTGCGATGAAAGATCTGCATAAGTAATAGTTAATTCTTAATTCTTAATTATTATTATTTTTTTTGAATCATGTGGTCTTATTTTGCCTTCCTAGTTAAAGGTCTTATTGTGCCACCTCTTGTCATTGCGACAAAATCGCAGGACGTCTTTACACTTTCATGTAATGACCCATTGATCTTGCCTTATCATCTCTCTAGTATTATTGCCTCTGTAGGATATTTTTCATGCGACATAATGACATGCCTAAATATTCTTGCGAACATAAAGCCCCATGACATTGCCGTCTTGGGACGAAATCGCAGGACGTCCTTACATTTTCATGTATTGAGCCATTCATCTCGTCTTATCTTTGTCTTTTGTATTATTGCCTCTTCAGGATTGTCGCACAAATATGACAGGCCTAAATTTTCTTGCGAAAATAAAGCCTCATGACATTTGCATCTTAAGACACTTATCAGCTCTCTAATGGGGGGTGCCGCCTTATCTTCCCCACTGGTTGCCCCTTCAAGGAGGCGTACCTCTACCATACAAGGTTGGCTCCTCCCATCCGGTCTTAACAACAACTAGTTGTTTTCGCATCCTCTTATCCCTTTTGCCTATAGGGCTTATGGTTACGAGACTGCACCTAAGTGGGGTTTTCTTCGGGTCGAGTGCAGCATAAGCCAAGACTTGCCAAGAATGGCCGAGACACTTCAAATGCCCCAAGCACTCTTGGCTCAACCGTGTACCTCGGCACCTTGATCAGATGCTGACTCCTTAGAAGAGACCCTCAGTCGTCCAACCTAAGTCATAAGCTTAGATTGAAAATCCAAGGTACCTCTCCTGGATATTGACCCCAAATCTCCATGACTCAGGTTCCGGGCGGTGTAACCTTTTCCCTGATCCATGCAACAGGTACCCCCTTTTATGACGTACTTTAGGTCTTACATTTGCCTCTTGCGAAATTTTGATTTCGCGAACTAGGGTGTACGCCATAGCAGGTTCGCCCCTTTCTAGTGTGTCATAGATCTTTGATTATCTCTTGTCATTATCTCTGTGCGAAATTTTCGCATGTTCTTTCTTTGTTTTGTATAATCTCACAATAGTTCTTTCACAAGAATAAAAATGAAATCTTTGATTCATTTTGATTCAATCATACATCATTTCGCAGTCTATTCTTTCCCCATGATCTTTTACGGTAATATCTCTTTAAGTATAATCTGTTCCATGGTCTATCGAGTCTGCGTCCCACATCTTTACCCTCGGGGTTCATCAATCTATATGCCCCTGTTCCAACTATATCCTTAATGATATAAGGTCCATCCCATTTTTTCACAAGCTTTTCACCACTTTCTCGGGATATATTGGTGTTTCTCGCAGCACCAAGTCACCTGGTTGAAATTTGCGTGTTTTAACACGTTTATTATATTCTCGGGCTAATCTTCGCTGGTAGTTTTCCATATACTGTAGAGCTCTTTCTCTTTTTCTTATAATTCATCTAATTTGGTTAAAATAATACCCGCACTAAGATTTTTCTCCCAAGCTTCTCTCTTTGTTGTTGGAATAATAACTTCTGTTGGTAGCACAGCCTCAACTCCATATGTTAAACAGAAAGGTGACATTCCCGTAGATTCTCGCCTGGTTGTGTTGTAATCCCATACTGCATTATGTACCTGTTCGCACCATGCTCTATTATGCCCTTCTAATTTCTTCTTCAATATATCTGCGATTGTATTTTTTGTTGCTTCTGCCTGTCCGTTGGACTGAGGGTATAAAGGAGTTGACTTCCCATATTTTATCTTAAATGCATTAAGTAACAGTTCTATATTTGTTCCTCAAACTGTTTCCCATTATCTGATACCAATTGTGCGGGGATTCCAAATCTGCATATGATATTCTCAAATATGAACGTAAAAACATCTTTGTCGCGAATGTGTTGTACTGCCTTTACTTCTGCCCATTTTGTGAAATAGTCTGTAGCGACAATCAGATATCTTCTTTGTCCAGACCCTGGTAAAAACGGTCCCACAATATCTAAACCCCATTTTTCAAAAGGACATACTTGTTGAAGATGTTAATGGTGCTCCAGGTGCATGTATTTTCTTTCAGTGCCTTTGGCAATCTTCGCAACGTCTTGATATTTGTTTCGCATCTTCATGCATATATGGCCAGTAATAGCCTTGTATTTTTGCTTTGTATGCCAAAGATCTTCCGCCGTTGTGATTGCCAGCATCCCCATTATGTAACATCTTTAACACTTCTTCTCCTTCTTTTCGTGTCAAACATCTGAGTGAAGGTCCGTTAAAGGATCTCCGGTACATTATCCCATCTCTTAGTTCATAATTTGTCGCACGGCTTTTTAATTTGTGCGCCTCCAATCTATTCCTTGGTGTTTCTCCTCTTATCAGATATGCATGAAGTTCTGCTCTCCAATCTTCGATAATGGGTGTTTGTTCTCCATCTTCTATGATCATCACATCTACCTCTTCTTCTTCTTCTTTATTGATTGATGGTGATAAAAGTGTTTGTATCTTTATGCATCTCGCAGTTGGGTCTGTCATCATACTTGAGATAAAAGAAAAAGCATCTTCGAGTCTGTTATCTTTTCTTGATATGTGTCTCCATTTTATTTTTGGGATTCTCGCTGAAAATTCTTCAACAAGTTTCTTGTATTTTTTTCATGGATAATTCATTTGTAGTGTATTCTCATTTTATTTGACGAATGACTAGCTGTGAATCACTGGTGATTCTCACATTTTCCAACTTCATTTCTATTGCGAACTTCAGGGCATGTATCACAGCTTCATATTCTGTTTCATTATTGGTGGATGTAAATTCCAATCTGAAGGAAAAAGCCATTTTGTTGCCCTCTAGCGAAATCAAAACAATTCCAACTCCGTTACCTTCCCCATTTGATGATCCATCCACCAATATTTCCCATCTATTTGGCTCTATAAATAGATCTCTCGGATTTCCATGTTCTTCTTCTACATCCATCATTTCTTCCACAGCTTCGTCATCTTCTAAAGGAAATTCTGCTAAGAAGTCTGCAACAACTTGCGATTTGGGTGAAGATAATATTTCATATTTGATTTTGAAATGTCCAATTTGTGCATTCCATCTCTCAACTCTGCCTGATCTTTTTGAATTCTTCATTACTGACTCGAATGGTATTTTTGTCAGTACCCTTATTTCATGTGCCTGAAAATATATGCGAAGTTTAAATGCTGCATAAACTAATGCCAAAATTAGCTTTTCAATTTTTGAATAATTTTTCTCTGCGGCATTGAAGGTTTTGCTGATGTAATAAATTGGTTTTTCAACTCCCGCGTCTACTCGTAATAACACAGCACTTAATGTATGCGAAGTTGTCACAAGATAGGTTAATAATTCTTCTTCTGGTTCTGCTTTTTGCGAAATAGATATATTCGTCAGATGTTCTTTTATTCCTTGAAAAGCTTTCTCGCATTAAATCCTCACATCCATCTAAACTTTGTCCCCTTTTTGAGTATGTTGAAAAAATGTTTACATTTGTCTGATGACCGCGAAATGAACCTTCCCAGGGAAGCTAAGAGCCCATTTAATTTTTGTACATCTTTTATTATCGTTGGTGTTGGCATGTCACGAACTGCTTGTACTTTCTCTGAATCAACTTGTATTCCTTCTTTTGATACGATGTAGCCTAAAAATTTTCCTGACGCAACCCCAAAGATACAATTTTATGTATTTACTTTGATGTTAAAATATCTCATCTGTTCAAAATTTCCCTCAGATCTTGGACATGATCTTTTGCTTCTTTACTTTTTATTAACATATCATCCACATACACTTCTAATGTATTATGTATCCATTTCGTAAACACCTTCTCTACCATCCTTTGGTATGTTGCTCCAGTATTTCGCAAACCAAATAGCATTTTTGTATAACAATATAACCCTCTTGGAGCGAAAAAGCAGTACGCTCCTGATCTTCTTCAGCGAGAGGGATTTGATTGTAGCCTTTATATCCGTCTAGAGAAGATATTCTATCATTTCCTGCTGCTGATTCGACCATTTGTGGAATATCTGGTAACGGAAAACTGTCTTTCGGACAGGCTTTATTTAGATCAGTAAAATCTATACAAATTCTTATCCCCTTTTTCTTCTTTGGTACCACAACCATGTTTGCTATCCACTCTGGATATTTTGCTTGTCTTATGATTCCTGCATCAAGCATCTTCTGCAACTCTTCTTCTATTTGAGGATGATATGTTGTCGCGATCTTTCTTATCCTTTGTTTGAATGGCCTCGCATTTTTGTCAATCTCCAACCTATGACACGCCACAGACGGGTCTATTCCAGGAATCTCATCCATGTTCCACGCGAAAATATCTTTAAATTCTCGCAACAGACCAATAGTTCTTTCTTCTTCATCTGCCCCCATCTTAGTCCCAATTTTTAGTATTTTGGGTTCTTCTTCGGTTCCAACATTCACTTCCTGTGTTGATTCCGCCGCAATGTAACTGGTTTTAGGTTCTCCCATAGGTGTGGGTTCTTTATCTCCTTCGCAGGCTTATTCCCTTCTCCTGAAATTTCGCTGGGTATTCCTTTTCCTTCCCCTACTCTTATCATATAAGCTCTAAATTCTTCTTCTTTCTTTGCCTCCTTCACCACTTTTCTGTGATTTTTTCGCTTCTTTGCACGTCCTTCATACTGTTTCACTTCAATTTGATAACATAATCTCGCTTTATCATCCTCCCCTCTAATTTCACCAATCCCACTTGGCATAGGAAATTTAATGCATTGATGTAATGTTGATGCTACGGCTCTAATTGCATGTATCCATGGCCTTCCCAACAACATGTTGTACGGTGATTCCAAATCCACTACGCATAGTGCCACTTGTGTTTCAATCTCTCCTAGCGAAATTCACACCTTTATTTCTCCTTTTGGTTTTGTTGTAGGTTTACCAAAGCCATGAATATGATAGGTTGAAGGAGACATCTCTTCATCTTTGTATCCCATTCCTCTGTATGCATGGTAAAATATTATATCGGCCGAACTCCCTGTATCAAGAGTTCTGTTTACCGCCCATTCTTCTATAGTTTTTGTTGATTTCTCTTTTTATTTCCGTGTGGTTACTGTGATTACCAAAGGAGATGTGTGGTTTAAATTTTCTCTTGGTACCTCTGCTGCTGTGAATGTAATCTTCTGTTTTTCCCAATCTTTCAAGGGTGATACCTTCTCCATCGTCGTGATTTTCTTTCCTTCAAAATCTCGTTTATGTATTCTCCCTCTGATATTTTCATGGAATTCATTAATCATTGTTTTTGTAATCAAGCTACAGTCCAACTTTCTATTACATTTCTTGATTTTAATTTTCTCTACTTAAACTGATTTATCCATTTGTTTCATCATTTTCTTGATTTGAACAATGTTAATAACAATCTTTAATCATTAATCTTCAATCCCTGTTTCTAGCGCCATTATGTGATTGCAGGAAATCCTACAATACATCCCTCACAAGAATTCATAATAATCAACCCATCTTTAAGATCAACAATCACACTTTTTATTAATTGAGTTAAAGAATTTTACAAAGGGGAAATGAAATCAAGAATATTATTGCAACTCTAGGCTTTCTCTCTCCTCAAAAATTTCTCTCCACTCTAAAAAGATCTCCCTTCTCTTAAGCCTACTCGGTCCTTTATATAGGACATTACATAGTGGATGACAGCTAAGCTGTCCTTTATTTTCGGATCTGGTTTGCGATATTCTCGCAAGTATTCAAATGTTAAATCTCGCAACTTTCCTAAATCTCACTAGGTCTTCACATCTTTCTCGTGTTCAGGCTGTCGTCATCCGTTACGTCATTTTATTACCAACCTACGAAATCTTCGCAGTGCGTCGTTCAAGGATTTCACAAGGATATTGATGTTGCGATATTCTGATCCTACAATCTCGCCTCCGTACTGGTGACTCTATTACTTCTCCATGGGAAAGCGAAATATGCAGAAGTTCATATTACCTCTGTCCGTAGTGATTGTTGCTATGGTGAAGCTCTGGCGGGCAACAACGATTCTTGGCAGCAGCTATGATCAGAAGAGACTGGCAGGGAGAGGTATGGTAGTTACTTTCATGAAATTGGCAGTCTTCATATAATGGTAGATATTGTCTCGTTATTAAAGGGAAAAGGAATCGATAGCTTCCTTGATGTTTCCTCATGGAACGGAGAAGAGGGAGACAATCTGGTAGGCTTGAAAGATGGGTCTAAATTTAATGCCTACATGTTATAACCGCAAGTGCACGGCGCCTGTTGGAGGCGTGACAAGTAAGGGTCGAACCACAGAGACTTGTGGTGCTATAGTTGATCTCTAAGCTTACTTAAACTGATTTCCTAGCAAAGTAACACAATTTGTAGTTTGTCGATGCGACTGGATTGAAATGTGGCTCTAAACTAAGGCAGTGACAATGTGGAAAGCACCAGGGTGGTGAATCCACCTCTAATCCCATGTTCAGGCAATCTAATTGAGGCTATGTTCTTGAGCTTTCCCATGAAAGTCTAAATGTGATGTTTATTAATCGATTTTTGCTAACAATCCCTAATATGAGCCGTCTTCTTACAAGTCATGACTCATCACAGGCTTGTTAGCTTCATCAGTTAACTACTAATCCTACACAATATCACCCAGAAGAATAAAATCTAACTAGATATGCTTGACATTGAAAATCAGGGGTTTCATCAACACCCTGATAAATTAAATTAAAACATTCAAAGCAAATAACAAATTAAATCTAAAGTGTTGCTCTGGCTATCCCAGGCATGAGTTTCTAACACACAAAGTTCTTCTATTTATACATCCATAAACTCAAAACCCTAGTTCTCTATAAAACGGAAATTAAATGCAAAATACTCTCACCCACGTCTCTGAATCGTGCTCTACTCTGCTTGTGCGGCTTTGATTTGATGTTACCTTCCTCTGCTCGTGAAACCCTAGTTTCATTTATCTCCTACATAGCCTCTAGGGTTACAAGAGAGGCTAGGCGAGAGATAACTAAAACTAGAGGTGGCAGTTGGTGTTGTTGCAGGGGCTAGTGGTGATGGCGACAGGAGATGGAGATGGTGGTAGTGAGGTGGTCTGCCATGGGTATGGGAGGAAGAGAAGGGGATGGCTTTTGCAGAGGTATGGGGGAAGAAGAAAGAGAAGATGGAAGAGAGAATGGGGGAGTTGGTCGAGAGGGTATAGAGTTAGGATGTTTCGTTATGAAGCAGGCACAGCGACGGACGATGGGAAGGATGCAGCGAGCGTTGGATGTGGCGGGTGAAATATGAACGGCCGAGGGATGATTGGGGTGATTTGGTGTTGAACGGGAGCAGCGAGAACTGATGTGAGCGAAGGAGCGACCGTAGGATGTAGCTAGGTGAGATCTCAACGGCTCTGGGTGGATGGGCTCGGATCCGGGTCATGGCTAGCTCAAGCTCATGT
Source organism: Papaver armeniacum (assembly GCA_023531295.1). NCBI lineage: Eukaryota > Viridiplantae > Streptophyta > Magnoliopsida > Ranunculales > Papaveraceae > Papaver > Papaver armeniacum. Next base: position 58,214 of record JAJJWW010014729.1, on the reverse strand, counting down.
CTTGTAAGTTGGGTTGCGGCCCGCGCGCGCGGCTTTGGCTTTCTGCTCCATAGACGCTCGACTCCAATTCTTTGCTCTTTTGGCTCCTCAATTTCTCCGAGCTTTATTTATTACCTAAAAACACAAAATTAATTAGTACAAATATTTATTCTTGAAAACAAAGAAAACTCGAGAATGCGGGATAATATCCGATTTACGAGCACAAAAGATGAGTAAAATGCCAATAAAAAGGTGTATAAATATGCAATATTTGGCACTCATCAAATACCCCCAAACCTGAATTTTACTTGTCCTCAAGTGAAACAAAATGAAGAAATCCTAACTATACCCCGTCGCGCAGTCTCTCGAATGCATTTAGCGTATGCACTAAGCCTTTAAACCCCTAGGTGTCCCTAGTTGACGAGTTGTAGTCTCGTGAGGGTTTACCAGAGGTGTACCCACAAAACCTTCTCCAACTTCAGAGTGTAAAAGAGTCTCAAGCATCCAAGTAGCTATGAGTATATAGAGTTTCTGCATGCTAGTAACAAGAAGTTAGAACTATCAAAGAACGCATTCTCATCCTTAAGTCTTTGAGCGAGAAGTAACCATACCATATGAAAGAATTCGGATTCGATTGTGATCATAAGCCTCGACTTCGCCTCACCATTAGGGTTTTATGATAATTGCACTCAAAAAGATCGCTTTTTTAGTCTCTCATGTGTGCAGGCAGGAATGAAGAGAGAAATCCTGCACACGTTGTAGGTAAGAAGGGTAACCTTCCAAATAATTTACGGAGACTCCACGAAGTGTGGACAAAAAGAATCTTTTTCTGATGATCTCTAAGAAAGGAAATCAACCATTAGCAAGGGTGGGAGTACTCACTTACCTTCTCACCCGATCGGCAATTAATCTCACTCTCTCAGCATTCATAGAAACGTCTTCAATCTTCGGTCTTCGGTCTTCGGATGTTGATGACGAACTTCTGAACTTTACAAAAACTTGAATAATAATAATAATTTTTTTTTTTTTATGTGACATACATTACGTGGAAATAACAATAAAACAGTAAAACTCAATTTTTTCACAAACTTCATTAATTCTCATCTTCTTTTTCTTTGTTGCACGTAAACCTTGGACTATCTCAACTTTTCTTCAAATATTCTGATGATGCTCCGCTTGCTGACGATGATGTGTTTCTATGAAATAGTTGATGTTGTTGATAGGGAGAGAGTGATGCTAACTACAAATCGGTATTTAGAAGGAGTTTTCATCTTTAAACGTCACCCTCATGATTGACAAAAATAGCACTCAAGAGATCAAAAGTAGTGCTGAAAATGGTGCGAAGTTGGGTAGCTCACCATTCCTACCCGGAATTGACGTACGGTGACACACACTCTAACAGATTTTCTAGAAAGTTGCAAAAAATTGAAGGTTGGTGCCTCACTTGATGTAAATTGGGTAGTCTCCACTATGGGTGATCACAATTCTACTACCGAATATCTAAACAGCACCTAATTCGCCCTCCGGTATGGTTAAATCCAACTTTAACGCTCTAATCAACTAAGAAACCCGATTGTGTTCTCCAAAGACTTCCAAGTTCTGTTATTTGGTCGAGACTCTCTATGTAAACATAGCTAGAAGCATGCTAGTGACTCTAAAATCTCTAAAAGTTGGAGGTTTTTATTTACAAAAGAGTTTTGATTTTTTTTTTTTTTTTTTTTTTTTGAAATAAAAGACTAAAAACTCTATATGCAAATGCACCCCCAAACCTAAATCAAACATTGTCCTCAATGTGTCGACAGATAGAAAAAATTTAAACAAGTCATATACCAAGAGAACTATGTTGAGTAGAGAAAAGGGAAGAGATTACCGGATGTCGGCGGGAGCAAGGTTAGAGCTTCACTAGTCAAGGCTAGAATCCAACATTCTCAGTGGAGATCATATCGGATTAGCACAATATATGTACAAGAAGACTCAACCGATTCAAGAAAGAAAAAATTTAACAAGTCCTACTTGGATTATATACAATGAAAATTCACCATACACCAACAATCTAAAGAGTTGAGGGTCAACCCAATAGAAAATATGTACAAACATCAACAGCCTTACACAAATATAACATGAGAGTGCAAGTAAGACTGTGTGTGTGAATGAGCTTCCCCCCAAACCTAAACTTGTCAACAGGTGTGTTTGAGAGCACAAAATCTTGCAAATTTAAAGGTACATCATGCAAAAGGTCTAACTCAAAGTGAGTTTTGCTAAGAACAAAAGTGACATACATATTCCAACCGTGGTTCCCTAAAGGTGTTATACTTTGATGCAAAATAGTCCAAGAGGACTTGGGAAGCACAAAGCTCTAGGCCTAAGTTAGGCATTTTCGAGAAAAGTTGGTTTTGCAATTTTGTTACAAACTACACCTAGGTTTGGTGGAGGAGTTTCAATCTGTGACTTAGGAGATAAAGTAGGTACATCTAAGTTGTTTTCATGTATAAGATCATTTGCACCATCACACACTTTCCTAAGGTCAAGAGGGTAAATCATGTTCACCAAGCATAGAACAATTCATCAATCACCATGTCATAATCATCGAGAGCAGGCAACATATTGTGATATGGGCGAGGAATCGAACACAACAATAATATCATGATCCAAAGAACATTAGTGTCAACGAAGATTCATCTTTTCCTAAGTCACAAACAAGTTGTGTAGCATGCTCACATTCACTGAAGAATTTCACAAACCCAAGCTCAGAATCAACATCACATATATGAATGTTAGAAGAAGTATCATTCATAGGGTTCACAGAAGAGACGCTTAACGTCTCTGAACCAAAAGATTCCATCATATTTTCTGCATGGACATGCTCTTCTAACATATCATATTCATCATCATCATCATCATCATCATCATCATAACAAAAATGCATTTCCCTATTCAAACTTGTAGCATTTCTAGTGTACTCATTTACCTCTAGAGTAGGTTCATATTCAGTGAATGGTTGTGCATATGGTTCACTAGAGAAGGGATGCTCATGCAATGCTTTCCATCCAAGTATATCATTGTGTTGCTCTATGAGCTTTTCCATTAGTGATTTGCATACAAGGGGTTGGGGAGTATAACATTGTTCAACTTCCCATTGTGATGGATGATGCATGTATGCATGGTTATCATGGCTTTCCCTAGACTTGCCTAAACTCATGTAAAATGTAGCATTCTCAGGGGTGGTCTAAGCTACCACATAAGGTACAAGCATACATTTCATAGTGCCTATGGGGATTAGATTCGACAAATTGCTCATGTAATTGCCTTTCTAAAGAAAATACTTGAGCTTCTAATTGATCAATAAGTGATGACTGGGTATGAGAAAAGTGTTCATTTTCAACCTGTGGTGGATGATACATGTGCTCATAATGATTAGGGTATGTGGAGTCCGGGCCCTGAGAAGGCTCATATAATTCCCTAAAATCGCTATGGTATGAGGGAGTTCATAATGTGAAGCATGCCCGTAAGCAAGCTCTCGATGGATTTGTTTTCATCCCCGATTGCAGACCAAAATCCTGACATGGTCTAGCAACTCAATTTGGGCTCAAAAAGAAGCACTATAGCCTAGCACACATCAAGTATACTAAGTCCATATGCAAGCCCAAGTTATGCAAATGCACAACCCAAAGGTTATGGAAAGCCCAGCTGTTGTGGGCTCAGTTTGGTTTATGTGGGATGGTTTGGTTTAAGTGGGATTTGGTTTGTTTGGGCTTTGGTTTGGTTTTGTTGGGATTAATTGTTTGCAGCCCAGGTTTTGTGAAACTTGCACAACCCAGTTGCACAGCCCAGTATTTGGGCTTCAGTTTGTGCAAGGAACAAATTTATGTGCAGCCCACTAGTTATGTGCACAGAGGAACACAGCTTTTTGCAGCTCAGCAGCTCAGCTGAGGTTGTCAAGCACAGGCTTGAGTGCACATGTTGTGCACAGCACAAGAAGAGCAGCAATTTTGTGTAGGTTGGCAAATGAATCACAACACACAAGAAAGACAAAATCACATAAATGATACCGATTCGCAACACCAAGCACAACCCAGAAAGCTTATGCACAGGTTTAAGTGCAGCTCAGTTTAAAAACAACAACTCTCAAAAGAAATGACACCCAGTTTCTCAAACTTGGACACAGCACAAGGTATTCAGCAGAGTATATCACTCACAGCATCATGCATTCATTTCAGAGATTCAAGGTTGAGCACCACTGACAATTAGCCAAGGTTCAGCCACAGGGTCAGGTGGAGTTAAGCTTAGGCCTTGTTAAAGCTAAGGTTGCTCAGGTTGACAGAGTAAAGCTTGCAATCAGCCAAGGCAAAGCAGGGTATGCAGGGGTCTGTCAGTATTTGGCTTTCCAAGGGGTAGCTCCAAACTTGCAGCTGCAGGGGACTAGCAAGGTGGCGAGATGGCTCACAAGGTCCGTGAGGTTAAGTCACTCATTTCTGGGCAATGATTTGAGTTGATGTCAACTATCTCGGTTGACTTTAACTTGGCTTGCAAACTAGCCTAGCTATCCAAGTTCAACCTCACGGCTACGGGGCTGGAGGTCAATATTTCACGAGTTATGCACATGCTATGCTCGAGTCAACTGTATTAGTTGATATCAACTATCACATTGACTTCACTTGGCCAAGACTTCACGGTTTCGAGGGTCTGGAGGGTTATAGCACAACTCACAGCTCAACTACAACTCAAGGGTTCACAGAACATACAAGCTGAGTGGACTTCAGGTGGTTGAGCACTTTCTATCAAAGGTTTTTAGCATGCAAATGTGATAACAGGTATATACAGATGCTCAGCAATGCACAGATGATACATACAACTCATACAACTCAGGTATAGATGCTAGCCTAACATGGTTTACAGGTCATGCTCATACAACTCAGGTGTATTCACTTATCATGGAGCCACGTGCACGAATTGCGGTTTGCTCGAGCTTTGTGAACTCGGGTTCTGCGCCTTTTCTTGGGCTTGCTCACCGCACCTTATGCGCCGATTTCGCTCCAATGACAACTGTGTTTTGCTCCCCTGCTGTCCTTGGGCTTGCTCAGCGAGATGTTAGGTACCTGCTAGCTCACAAAGAAGTCTCAGTTCCCAGGGGTGTGCAGGTTAAAACAAGAGAGTATACTGCAAGTTTCAGCTATCACAGGGAATGATGCGGGTGAGTGATGCAAATTGAGTGGTAACGACTCGAGTCAAATGCTAAATGAGTTATTCCGTTTAATGCACAGTGCACTATAACCCTACGATTGAGATGTTGTAAGCTAAGTCACGAGAGAATAATGTACTATGCAAAGATGTTATGCAAACTAGCATTAAGCACTAAGAAAATGCAATTACAATGAGCTAACTGAAGATGCAATGAACAAATGCAAGAGTGGAAAGCTACTAAAAATGCAATGATCCAGAGCAATGAACAGATGTAATAGAAGATGCAAACAGCTAAGCTACAAGTACAGGGTTATGATGACTACAAGTTATACTAAGTTAGACAAGTAATAAAGGGTGCAGAAATGAATGAAAAATTATGGCTAAGTTACACTAAGTTATGCTATAATGCAAGTGCAGATAAGCAAGATGAGATGACTAAATTATGTACAGAGGTAATTGAAACTCAGTGAAGACAAGCAATAATCAATCACAGCATACGCCAAGTCCCCGGCAACGGCGCCAAAAACTTGGTAGGCTTGAAAGATGGGTCTAAATTTAATGCCTACATGTTATAACCGCAAGTGCACGGCGCCTGTTGGAGGCGTGGCAAGTACGGGTCGAACCACAGAGACTTGTGGTGCTATAGTTGATCTCTAAGCTTACTTAAACTGATTTCCTAGCAAAGTAACACAATTTGTAGTTTGTCGATGCGACTGGATTGAAATGTGGCTCTAAACTAAGGCAGTGACAATGTGGAAAGCACCGGGGTGGTGAATCCACCTCTAATCCCATGTTCGAGCAATCTAATTGAGGCTATGTTCTTGAGCTTTCCCATGAAAGTCTAAATGTGATGTTTATTAAGCGATTTTTGCTAACAATCCCTAGTGTGAGCCGTCTTCTTACGGTCTGCTCATCACAGGCTTGTTAGCTTCATCAGTTAACTACTAATCCTACACAATATCACCCAGAAGAATAAAATCTAACTAGATATGCTTGACATTGAAAATCAGGGGTTTCATCAACACCCTGATAAATTATATTAAAACATTCAAAGCAAATAACAAATTAAATCTAAAGTGGTGCTCTGGCTATCCCAGGCATGAGTTTCTAACACACACGGTTCTTCTATTTATACATCCATAAACTCAAAACCCTAGTTCTCTATAAAACGTAAATTAAATGCAAAATACTCTCACCCACGTCTCTGAATCGTGCTCTACTCTGCTTGTGCGGCTTTGATTTGATGTTACCTTCCTCTGCTCGTGAAACCCTAGTTTCATTTATCTCCTACATAGCCTCTAGGGTTACAAGAGAGGCTAGGCGAGAGATAACTAAAACTAGAGGTGGCGGTTGGTGTTGTTGCAGGGGCTAGTGGTGATGGCGACAGGAGATGGAGATGGTGGTAGTGAGGTGATCTGCCATGGGTATGGGAGGAAGAGAAGGGGATGGCTTTTGCAGAGGTATGGGGGAAGAAGAAAGAGAAGATGGAAGAGAGAATGGTGGAGTTGGTTGAGAGGGTATAGGGTTAGGATGTTTCGTTGTGAAGCAGGCACAACGACGGACGATGGGAAGGATGCAGCGAGCGTTGGATGTGGCGGGTGAGATCTGAACGGCCGAGGGATGATTGGGGTGATTTGGTGTTGAACGGGAGCGCGAGAATCGATGTGAGCGAATGAGCGACCGTAGGATGTAGCTAGGTGAGATCTCAACGGCTCGGGGTGGATGGGCTCGGATCGGGTCATGGCTAGCTCAAGCCCATGTCTTGTAAGTTGGGTTGCGGCCCGATCGCGCGCGGGCTTTGGCTTTCTGCTCCATAGACGCTCGACTCCAATTCTTTGCTCTTTTGGCTCCTCAATTTCTCCGAGCTTTATTTATTACCTAAAAACACAAAATTAATTAGTACAAATATTTATTCTTGAAAACAAAGAAAACTCAGAATCTGGGATAATATCTGATTTCTGAGCACAAAAGATGAGTAAAATGCCAATAAAAAGGTGTATAAATATGCAATATTTGGCACTCATCACAATCCCCTGCCCATGAGTATCTATTGAGATTTCAACTTGATAGATGTTGTCACGCTGGTCTCTGAAGAAATAATTTAGGAGAGAGTTGGAGTTGAACCCAATGTTGATGAGGACCGTACGAGTTGCTGATCATGAGGCCGTCTTTGCGTCTACGTTGCGTTTCATGGACGTCAAGGCATATCGCTGGTTTTTGACGATACGTCTGCTCTCTTGAGTATGTCCTCATCTTTGGACACCCTGGAATCATAATGATAGCGTTCTTGTGTCTCTCTAAATTCAGCATCTTCGAGATGGATAGTGTTAAGCACTCCCCAATTACACTCCTTTGTCTTTATCATCTTTGGATCGTGACTTTGAGGATTAGGGAAATCCCCTTATGCGAATGACTTAACTAACATGTTATGAAAATATGAAGAAGCTCTTGACATGGAGAGTTCGTATGTACCTCTTAGGTCCGGTTGCGACCTCCTTCGGTAATGCAACCACTTCTCTACGAGAGAAAAAATTCTGAAAGCTTCTCTCACCGATTTGTTGCCGTCAAGCCAGATATGGTATATCCCGGACGTTGTTTTATCATTGTAATAGTCGTGCATGTGGTACTGAGGTTGGAGTTGGAGGTTTTGGATGCAGGATGTTGTATCTCGGTGGTTTTCCTCTTCTGCCTGTGGAAGCCGCTTACGTAAAAGTGAAGGTTTTATTGCTGTTGGTGAGATGTATGCTTCCACGAATATCATGAGGCTCTTCATTCCTTGCAGGCCTGTTTCTTTCTATCAGGGTAGGTGTTATTGTGGTTGAGCGTTTAACAGCTTCACGAAGTTCAGAGGACGTCTGAAATTTCGGATTCTCCAGCTGTTGATGGTGGTTTTTAAACAAGGGGTAAAATCGTAAAACCCCATGACCTAGTGTTACCCGCAACACATTAAATAAGAGCATTTAACTCAGGTGTAAATAATTAATAGGGGTATTTTTCAAAATACCAGATTAGGGTTTTCGACACAGAACCCTAATTCCAAAACCAAGCCGCACACCGCGCACCATGGCAACAATGCCAAACCAAGCCGCACACCGCACCATGGCAACAATGCCAAACCAAGCCGCACACTGCGCGCCATGGAAACAATGCCAAACCAAGCCAAACACATCGCTGCGGCGCCCATGGCAACAATGCCAAACCAAGCCGCACATGCTGCACCATGGCAACAATGCCAAACCAAGCCGCACACATCGCGCACCATGGCAACAATGCCAAACCAAGCGCACATCTGCGCACCATGGCAACAATGCCAAACCAAGCCGCACACTGCGCGCACCATGGAAAAAATTCCAAACCAAGCCGCACACCTGCGCACCATGGCAACAATGCCAAACCAAGCCGCACACCGCGCACCATGGCAACAATGCCAAACCAAGCCGCACACTGCGCACCATGGCAATAACGCCAAACCAAGCCGCTGCTGCGCGCCATGACAACAATGCAAAACCAAGACGCACACTGCGCACCATGGCAGCGACGCCAAAACCAAACTACCTATCGCACTCATTGGCAACCATGCCAAACTAAGCCGCCATGCCATTGGAACATGCCAAATATAGCGCCCTAGGCTTGCAAAACGTGCAACTAGGCCAACATGGCCGTACGTGCCATTGGCACATGCCAACACGTACCACAAGCCATATTTCCAAGCCGCTATGCCATTGGCACATGCCAAATATAGCGCCCTAGGCTTGCAAAACTTGCAACTAGGTCAACATGGCCGTACGTGCCATTGGCACATGCCAACACGTACCACAAGCCATATTTCCAAGCCGCTATGCCATTGGCGCATGCCAAATATAGCGCCCTAGGCTTACAAACCATGCAACCTAGGCCAAGTCGGCCACGCATGCTATTGGCACATGCCAACATGCTCGCTGGTAGCTTTTCCTACCAAGGCCACAGCCCTAACAGCCACGCATGCCATTGGCACATGCCAACATGCTCGCTGGTAGCTTCTCATACCAAGGCCACGGCCCTAACGGCCATGCATGTCATTGGCACATGACAACATGCTCGCTGGTAGCTTCTCCTACCAAGGCCACGGCCCTAACGGCCACGCGTGCCATTGGCACATGCCAACGTGCTCGCTGGTAGCTTTTCCTACCAAGGCCACGGCCCTAACGGCCACGCATGCCATTGGCACATGCCAACGTGCTCGCTGGTAGCTTTTCTTACCAAGGCCACGGCCTTAACGGCCACGCACGCCATTGGCACATGCCAACATGCTCGCTGGTAGCTTTTCCTACCAAGGACACGGCCCTAACGGCCACGCATGCCATTGGCACATGCCAACATGCTCACGATAGCTTTTCCTACCAAGGCCACGGCCATTGGCACATAACACACACGGCCGCGCATAGTGCAACCTACCACTCAAGCCATTGGCACATTCCAAACACACCTTGGCGTTGCCATTGGCACATAGCCTAACAACTTGCAACCTACCCCGTGCAACCTACCACCAAGGAAAGATGACATTCCCATGCACATGCCATTGGCACATGCCAAACACACACGAATGTCTCGTGTAGCCTAACTTGCAAACCGTCTTCCAACCTACCACTCCCTCAACCGAGCGATATTATGATCCATCTTGCCTCTTTTTTCCTTGACATGCCATTGGCACATGCCATTCTTTTGGCGATTAGACTTCTTCGTAATATATATATGAAGTGTCATTTCTTGCCTCATGAGTTACTGATAATCAATCTCGGTAGCCTAACTCTGCAATATTTTCGCCTTTTATAGGAGTGCAACCTTTTCTTTTGCTCTTCTTCACCACCAAGGCATTTCTCTCACCATCTTCTTTACCATTTTTGCATTTCTTATTGTTGTTCTCATTGGCATGCATAAAATCTATGGTTTCAAAGAGAAAAGCCCATTTGTTTTTTATTAACAATATATTGTTGCCCTCATTTCTTATTTAACTTGTTATTTCTTGATGATGGTGACATTGACAAACTCCCTAAAGCACTTTCGTAACCCAAGCCTCATCATACCTTCTTCTCCGGCAAGATCATGCCATTGGCTCCTCATACACATGCCTGACATTTCTCCCGCAAGAGACTTCCTTTCCCTGTTGCCTTGATGAAAGATGGCAACACAAATCCCTCTTACCAAAGAAACTTGACAAAGTCACGGGGGATTGCCAAGCTTTCAAGAAATCACTAGATTGGTGAATGATCTATTTATACTTGTAATAGTTTCCACCTTGAAAATCAAAATTTCACAACATCTCGCTAGGACCGGTTACAAAGAATGAGGTTAAATTTCTATCTTCAAGCCCAAAACCGTAAACGAACAAATGGAGATATATCAATTAATCCATTTGGTGAAAGGTTTCAAATGAGAGAGACGCTTGGATGGGAGCAATATAACTCAAAATAGTCTTCATACATATATGTGCCAAGACTCATTAAGTAATTCTCAACCTTAATTCATTTATGAATCATAATCTTTAAGATTATTTTAATCTTCTTATTCAATTGTTATGCAGATTTCAGAAAGTCTAAAAGTCATAACTCTAAATCCATGCTTATGCACCCAAGAATGCAATCCTCGCTCAACCAGCATGAAAGAAGGAGACATTCCGCCATTGGCACATGGCCTAACTTGCAAACCGTTTTCTCTCAACCTACCATCCCTCTCCCATTTTTATGGGTAATATTTCTTTAGGTCACATCCATCAATCTATATGCCCTGTACCAACTACCTCTTTGCACATGCCATTGGCACATGCCAAACACACACGCTGGTAGCCTAACTTGCCTAACTACCACCAAGGCATGCACATGCCATTGGCACATGCCAAACACACATTTGCTCAAAATTTCTTCAAGGTCTCGCGTGATCTTCTCATTTTCTTACTTTGCGGTAGCCTAACTTGCAAACCGTGCAACCTACCACCAAGGCATTCCGCACATGCCATTGGCACATGCCAAACACACACGTACTTGGCGAACCGTGCCCGATTAAGATTTTCCTTTTCATTTTCCTGATTCAAACAACTTTACTGTAATCTTCTCTACCACCAAGGCATTCCACACACATCATTGGCACATGCCACATGCGCCCAATTCAAAAAGATCCCTCCCTTTTCAGCAGCACCACTTGCACTCAAGATGCAACCAACACTCGAGACATCAACACAAATCGGGATGCTTTCCAGGGGTTTTGGTTTGGCATCATTGGCACATGCCACATGCCTACTTCCCTGTACTCACAACTTGCGGGATGCGTACACTACGCTCACATTAGAAAGCATGAAAAGGAATAAAGCGGTCAAATAAATGAGGAAATAATGGTGAAAACGTTTTCACCCATTAACACCATGCGGTTACCACCTCCTCCCATTATTTCACCCTTTACTCTCTTCCTTCATGAGACCAGTAGTACGTTCAATCTCGACTTGTATAAATAGGTCTTACCTATTTCCACCCGCACGACAAGTCTCGGTCAGAGAAAAATACTACACTCTCGAAAAGGCAACTTTGCAAGCTCTCCAAAAGCTTTCATCTCTTGCAAGCTTCCTAAGCTTTCACTTTCTGATACAAGTCGAGATACTACTCTCCCAGGACTATTCTGGTCTCAACACCTTTCTTTGCTTCCCTCCCCAAATCAACCCTTCTCCTCCACTTTGTGACCGAAGCAAGTCTGGAACGGCCATTTCTTGGTTTAGGTAGGACTTGTAAAGATTGATCTCTCGAATCTATAAAGTGCTCACATGCATCACATTTGTTTAGGGTTTAAACCAGTTTCTCACTCACCTACCGAATTTACTGAAACCGGCAGAAACGATTTTCACCCATAAACAATTGGCGACCACAATGGAGGATTGATCTATCGGCTACAATGTCAGACTGTCGATCTCGTTCTTCGACCCAGATGTCAAGATGGTAGGGGAAGGCGACTCAATCCGACGCAACTACCAGACAACCCGGTTACCAGTTGTAAAAACTACACAAGAAAACTGGGGACTCGCTGAAAATGCTACCAGTGATTGGGGACTTGCTGGCGATGCTACCAGCAAAACCGCCTTTTTACATGAAGAGAGGCATGTTCGCAAAAACCTATGAAGTGAGTAAATTCAGACTGCGCAAGATATACGATTTGTTTTAGGTTCTTAGTAAAACCATTATACTACCGAGTATTGTGCCTATTGCTAGCACGCACTTTCATAAAAGCAATATTCCTTTCCCAAAACATAATCGAGTCATATTATCAAAACCATTCATCCCGAAATAATCCAATATCCTCAAAAGCTACCAAAATTGCCTACCAAAACCTACAAACTTTGAACCAGACATCCAATATGTCTTTCAAAAAAAAAAAAAAAAAAAAAAGAACCTAAATTAAAGTTTAACGGAGAAACATTCAAGGAAAATCATACAACAGAGGTCCTGTTCTTCTTGGAGAAAGTCAACTTTGCATCTTCAAGAGCCGCTCTCTTCATAGTCAACATCTTGGAAAGTTTTTCGAGTTCTACCTCCTGTCGTGCAATCTCCTCAAAGGTGGAAAGGCTTTCTATTGCTTTGCATCTTTCAACTTTTGGATCTCAAAGAAGGCCTTCGACAAACCACGAAGTGTTGAACTTCTTTCTACGCAAACGTCGCGATGGTGCTCCCAGTTGGCAATAACGTCTTCAGAAATGGTGTGACCAGTCACCTCACGCATATCCTCGATGGAAGATAAAGCCTCTTCTACACGCTTAGCCAGCGCAAATCGACTAGTGACTTTCTTGGTTGTGGCCATATGTCCGTACTTCTCCCAGATTCTGGTGTACAATGCCTCATGCTTAGCCGGCACGCTGAAGCCGCCAACTATTACATGACCTGGATAAGGAACCAAGTACGGAGGATCAAAAACGGCGCCTGCACCTGGCCTCATGACTCGCAAAGGATTTTCCTCCATGTCTACGGCAGCAACCATCAGAGAATCATCCACCGTTTGAACCACATCCGTGCCTCTATAATTGGATAACTCCTATCTCCAAGTCACTGGCGGTGGCCACCAAAGGCAAGTTTCCGTGTGGCTCTACCTCGAATCGTCCTTGAACCGGATTCCTCCCCGCAAACTTGAGTCAGACATTTTTTCAAAAGAAGAAACAGAAGAAGAAAGAAGAGAAGCGCGGAACTCACCGAACCACTTCCCGAAAAAGAACCAGTGCTGCCAGAGGAATCACTCTCACTTGTCGAACTTTCCTCTTTCTCTGACTCATCACCGCTATGAGAAGGCTCAGTCTTCTTTGGAATTCTTTGAAGAAATTGCCGTCTCTGGCAACGTGCAAGGGCAAGAAAGCATTAACACTACCGGGCCCTGGAAGAAACAAGACACATGTTTCAAATAGAAATTCACGTGTTTTGAGACAAACCAATGAAGAAGCGACACATACCGGTTATTGGAAGAACCAAAGACACGAGAGCTGTGGGAGGATCTTTTGAAACCGTCCGAACCCGCCAAAGACGATTCTTCGTTCTCCGTTCCTTGGCACTGGGACTTTCCGAGTTGCTAGGCAACTTTCGTTTGAGATCTCTCAACATGGGATACTTCTTCAAAACTGTGGGAAGGTTTACAACGAACGTTCTCCACCACGTTATTCACAAAAGCTTGGATCATAATAAACTCGTCGCACTTTAACTCATTATAGCCAAAGTCGTCCGAAGTTACTCTTCCCGTTTGAAAGAAGGGAAGGCGGATACCGCTCGAGGGCACCGGCATTGAGGGCGGCACGCAATGAATCCTTAGGAATCACCTTTGGTAAGCAAGAGGTACCCCTTGATCGAAACCCATATGACGAGCAAGACGGTCAATATTGTAAGCAGCTATCTCGGAAAGACCCCATGAAGAAAGACGGTATATAACCGGCAAGCGACTTTGAATGAACAAGTTTTCACCAACGCTCAAATCGCCATCAAGACAAAGACATGAGCGGAACAAGCAAAGGTGTCAATTTGAGTCACCGACCTATGGACCGGCTCCCATGGGCGAAAATTGATTTCATACGACTTATCTAGAAGACTAACCAAGCTCACGCCAACTCTTGGGCGCTTTGTTCACCCATCGAAGAATTCGAGAGCCGCCCCAACTCGCGGGAATCGAAGGCATCGGTTTCGGAGCATACTTCTCAAAGTGCTCCCATAGCGTACTTGCGAGAAAAGCAACGTGCACATATGAATTCACTTTCATGAAACCATTCGAAACTCGCATGTTCGCAACTAGGTGATCCGGATGCACATACGAGGAACCGAGGAATAGCTTGCCAATGGGAAGAACTTCACCTTTGCCAACTTCACAAAAGAATCACTAGCAACTCGGTCTTATCTCCTTCTTACCGTGAAACGTCATCAAAAATGTCTCTGGACAACCAGAGAGCCAAAAGTGCTGCAACGTGAAGATCACTGCTTTTCTGTTCAGGTTCTAGCTCGTCCGGAAACCATTGGGATATCCACCAGTTGTAAAGGCACCTTTCATCCTCTTTCCTGACAGAATCCTTCGACTTCGCAGCGGAGTCTTTCCGAGCGAAATCTTCCAACTTAGCGGCGAGGTCATCCCGCATCTTCCCCTCACTTTCAGATAATTGGATTTTAAGATTCCCCAGTTACCGGAAGATTCAGCAAGAGAGCCATACTCTCCAAGGAGAAAGTTATCTCACCCCATCTACATATGATCGTATGGGTGTCCGAACACCATCTGGAGATGAAAGCAACCAAGCCCGAGATATCCTTCCTAATCTGGAGATTTCTTTGAAGCTCGACACGATCAATAATCTGCGCTCGAGTCAAGTTGGTATTTATGTGCTCCTTACTCACCATGAACTCAACCCATCTATCAAAAGAATGCAATGGGCTTTGACACATCCTGAAATCAATGTTGGAGAAGGAATATACCCCTTTATGAAGACAGAACCGTATGGTGTTCTCTGGGCGAACCGAACGTGTCTTCTTTTCATCTTCACCACCGGTTAACAAAATTGGCACGAAACCTGGGTGATTTTTCCGAGCAGAGACAAGTTTTTTGGCGAAGAATTCATCATCCGTGTTTGGTTTGGAATTATGGACATCCTTCGATGAGGCGAAATTTTGTTCAGGTAACATCTTGTCGGATTTCTTAATAACAACTTAGTAACAAGATATCTGCACACAAAAAAAAAAAAATTATCTCCCTGACACATAACCGCGCTCGACAAAAGGAAAACCCGAAATACAAAAAAAAAGAAAAAAAAGAGGGAGTATTCTCTACGAGTTCAAAACTGCACACACAGTATTTTTCTTCGGGTTCAAGACTATATACGCAGTATTTTCTTCGGGTTCAAGACCATATACGCGGTATTTTTTTACGGGTTCAAGTGTGTCTATCAAGACTATATACGCAGTATTTTCTTCGGGTTCAAGACCATATACGCGGTATTTTATCCGGGTTCAAGTGTGTCTACAGTATCCTTCTTCTGGTTCAAAATTATATATGAAGCATTTTTCTACGGGTTCAAACTGCACGCGCAGTATTTCTTTCAGGACCGGAAAATCATATATACAATATTTCCTACGGGTTCGGATAATATATGCAGTATTTCCCTTGGTTGCATACATACAATATTTCTACAAGAGACACGCCAAGAAATTATATGCGCGCCTACTCTTAGGGTTTACACCTACATGTTTATGGGTGAAAACTACTCCTGCAGAATTTGGTAATTTGGGGTGTGGATGAGGAATGAATTTAAACCTTTAAACAAATGCACTGCGCGGTGAGTGCTTGTAGATTCGAGAGATCAATCTGTGCAAGTCCGGCCTAAACCAAGAAATGGCCGTTCCAGACTTGTTTCGGTCACAAAGTGAAGGAGATGGGGTTGATCTTAGGGAGGGAAGCGAAGAAGGTGTTGGCTTGCTTATGACTTGTAACAGAAAGGTGAGCAGGTTTGTGATTGATGCAAGCAAGCTCTGGGTGTTTGAATACGTTTTTGTATTAACACTTGGTTTTTTCTGTCTCATCTGGACTTGTGTTGTTTGAAATAGGGCGGAGAACCTATTTATACAAGTCATTGAGCCTCATTCACGTCTCTCGTGGGAAGTGGAGGAAGTGGAGTGATGGAGTTGTGGAGTTGTGCGTTGGTGATACACGACCAGTCTTGCCCACTTCTCCTGTTCATCTCTAACCGTCCATGACTTCGACACGTTCTTGTGATGGCGCGTTGCACGCTGTAAACCGCCAGACCAATACCCCAGTATGTATCCCCCAGGTTGTGACATGATTGATGTCTGGAATGTGTGGATCGTGGATCCACGAAAGATAGCATGTAATGCTGAATTGAATAACTGTGTTATTCAGGAAGTCGATACTTGTGAAGTATCGTGTGTATTTTATGTAGGTACTGCATTATAGTGTGGTAAAGTGATGGGTAATGACGCCTCATTGACCAAATAACTCCTGACCAGGGTTGTATAACCAAGTCTGGTGAAGTTGGACGGATGAGATGATCTTTGAGACACTCATCTGCGAGCGTTAATGAATATTAGGGTTTTTGAAGAGGTGCGCAAGCATCACTCTTCAGCTTGATCGAAACCAAGCATGGAAAGGGATTTGGAGAGGACCGACCGGGCATGTGTGTAGACGACATGCCGGTGTACATGCCTACACCTCACCGTCCCATGGAGGCGTGATCTAGGCCACTCAACTTCACCCCAAAGTTGAGTGGTTGAGATCGGTTGCGGCAGTAAATCCGTTGCCGCAAAGGAGTTGGAAACCCAAGTGAGATCCCTAGTTTGGGCACGCGTTTCAAGACGACCCATCTTGGTCGGTCTTGGTCAATCATACCAAAGGTGTAGGTGGTATCTTTGGTGTTCACACCTATACCCGACTATCCCATGAAAACGTGATCTAAGCCACTCAAATCATCCGGTGAAGTTGAGCGGTCGAGATCAGTTCGTGGTTTGGGAGGCGCGGCCATGCTAGTTTGGACGCACGTTTTGGATTGACCAGGCATGATATGCCTTGGCCGAACACATGAGGAGGTAGATGGGCCCACGGTGGTCATGCCGGTATGACCGCCCTTGTTTAATCTAATCTGTGACCCTCCATTCGTGCCGAGAAGATGGACGCGCGTGATGAATTGAAACCCTAATTTTGGCTTTCAAAGCCGTGCGCCATCTCTTGTTTGGGTGACGATTTTGTCACGGCCAAACATTGTTGGTCTTGACCGATTGGTCAAGTGTGTAGGCGGTCCCACGGTGATCGTGTTGACATGCTTTGGGCCCTTTAAGTCTACATCTACACCCTCCATCTATACCGCGAAGATGGATGGTTGAGACCGCTTTGCAACACATGTAATATGCCGCAAACCCTAATTTAGGGTATTCCGTCCATAATGCTTGGTATGAATGGTTTCTTGGCAGGCTAGGCCAATGACCGACCATGCGGGTCGGGCCGTGGGTATTCCATACCTTCTTGGGGGTGATGGAATTGATCTGGGGTCATCCAATCATGCTTATGGAGTTGGATGATCATCGAGGATCATATCCCAGACCGATACGGTCAGTCCGGATGCTCAATCGGGCTAGTATAACACACCGAGAGGGGCTCAATCGGGCTAGTATAACACACCGAGAATCGGCTAGTATAACACACCGAGAATCGTGCGGGTATTTCGTACATGGTTTTATTATAGTGCTTGGAGGTTCGTGTTACTCGTAAGAGTAACACTCGACTCGTCATGCCACACCGATAATGAGTACTGGAAATACAAGGCTGATATGAAATTCATAGGAAGGGATTGTTGCCACATGCTCCAACCTGGAGGAATTTCATGTATTCACAGAATGGGATTGTTGCTACATGCTCCATTCTTGGTGGATTAAGTGAGGGAGTATCCAACACTTATAAATGGCTTTATCTTTTACAAGATGTCAGCGCATGATTCTTTATGGTTTTTTACAAATTTAACCTTAAATGAAAATCCACCATCAACACTACATAAAAAGGGAAACAAGGGAAGTACTGGAAGACATACCTGGAAGCTGATTTTTCTTCGTGACTCTGCCGCTAGTAGGAAAGGATGAAAAGATGAAAGTGCAAGATGGGAGAAAGGGACTTTATATATATATAGGCGTGAAGATTCTGAAATAGGGAAGGATTTCCCCTTTTCCAAAATCGTGCGTGAGAAACGGCCCCACCAATTGCGCCGACTTCCCAATGGACGCCCAAGTCACGCCTGCAAGCACGCACAGCTTCCACACCTTGCGCCGGTCCCACCAGCTAGCGCACTCAGTTTCCCAAATCACGCAACTTCCCAACGTCGCCCAAGTTGCACCAAGCCCCACCAGTTGTGCCGACTTGTGCAAAACTACCGAGGCAAGGATTCCAAATCCTATTTATAAAAGGTCAGACAAGCCCTCTCAATTCTCTTCACGGTTTGTTGTTGATAGTTTGTCACCATCTTATGCTTACCTCGCAACAAAGCCCCTGTTCCGAGCTAAGCAGGGGACTTAATGTTGATGGTGTTTATTTAAATAAGGGGTAAAATCGTAAAACCCCATGACCTAGTGTTACCCGCAACACATTAAATAAGAGCATTTAACTCAGGTGTAAATAATTAATAGGGGTATTTTTTCAAAATACCCATTAGGTTTTCGACACGAAACCTAATTCCAAAACCAAGCCGCACACATCGCGCACCATGGCAACAATGCCAAACCAAGCCGCACACTGCGCGCCATGGCAACAATGCCAAACCAAGCTGCACACTGCGGGCCATGGCAACAATGCCAAACCAAGCCGCACACTGCGCACCATGGCAACAATGCCAAACCAAGCCGCACACTGCGCACCATGGCAACAATGCCAAACCAAGCCGCACACTGCGCACCATGGCAACAATGCCAAACCAAGCCGCACACTGCGCACCATGGCAACAATGCCAAACCAAGCCGCACACTGCGCACCATGGCAACAATGCCAAACCAAGCCGCACATCTGCGCACCATGGCAAAAATGCCAAACCAAGACGCACATCACGCACCATGGCATAAATGCCAAACCAAGACGCACATTGCGCACCATGGCAACAATGCCAAACCAAGCCGCACACCGCGCACCATGGCAACAATGCCAAACCAAGCCGCACACTGCGCACCATGGCAACAACGCCAAACCAAGCCGCACACTGCGCGCCATGACAACAATGCAAAACCAAGACGCACACTGCGCACCATGGCAGCGACGCCAAAACCAAACTACCTATCGCACTCATTGGCAACCATGCCAAACTAAGCCGCCATGCCATTGGCACATGCCAAATATAGCGCCCTAGGCTTGCAAAACATGCAACTAGGTCAACATGGCCGTACGTGCCATTGGCACATGCCAACACGTACCACAAGCCATATTTCCAAGCCGCTATGCCATTGGCACATGCCAAATATAGCGCCCTAGGCTTGCAAAACTTGCAACTAGGTCAACATGGCCGTATGTGCCATTGGCAAATGCCAACACGTACCACAAGCCATATTTCCAAGCCGCTGTGCCATTGGCGCATGCCAAATATAGCGCCCTAGGCTTACAAACCATGCAACCTAGGCCAAGTCGGCTACGCATGCTATTGGCACATGCCAACATGCTCGTTGGTAGCTTTTCCTACCAAGGCCACGGCCCTAACAGCCACGCATGCCATTGGCACATGCCAACATGCTCGCTGGTAGCTTCTCCTACCAAGGCCACGGCCCTAACGTCCACGCATGCCATTGGCACATGACAACATGCTCGCTGGTAGCTTCTCCTACCAAGGCCACGGCCCTAACGGCCACGCATGCCATTGGCACATGCCAACGTGCTCGCGGTAGCTTTTCCTACCAAGGCCACGGCCCTAACGGCCACGCATGCCATTGGCACATGCCAACGTGCTCGCTGGTAGCTTTTCCTACCAAGGCCACGGCCCTAACGGCCACGCACGCCATTGGCACATGCCAACATGCTCGCCGGGTAGCTTTTCCTACCAAGGTCACGGCCCTAACGGCCACGCATGCCATTGGCACATGCCAACATGCTCGCCGGGTAGCTTTTCTTACCAAGGCCACGGCCCTAACGGACCACGCATGCCATTGGCACATGCCAAACACACACGCTGGTAGCCTAACTTGCAAACCGTGCAACCTACCACCAAGGCATTCCGCACATGCCATTGGCACATGCCAAACACACACGCTGGTAGCCTAACTTGCAAACCGTGCAACCTACCACCAAGGCATTCCGCACATGCCATTGGCACATGCCAAACACACACGCCGGTAGTCTAACTTGCAAACCGTGCAACCTACCACCAAGGCATTCGCACATGCCATTGGCACATGCCAAACACACACGCTGGTAGTCTAACTTGCAAATCGTGCAACCTACCACCAAGGCATTCCGCACATGCCATTGGCACATGCCAAACACACACGCTGGTAGCCTAACTTGCAAACCTTGCAACCTACCACCAAGGCATTCCGCACATGCCATTGGCACATGCCAAACACACACGCTGGTAGCCTAACTTGCGAACCGTGCAACCTACCACCAAGGCATTCCACACACGTCATTGGCACATGCCACATGCGCCCCTAGCAACACCACTTGCACTCAGATGCAACCAACACTCGAGACATCAACACAAACTTGGGGATGCTTTCCAGGGGTTTTGGTTTGGCGGTCACAACTTGCGGCGTATACTACGCTCACATTAAGAAAGCGTGAAAAGGAATAAAGCGGTCAAATAAATGAGGAAATAATGGTGAAAACGTTTTCACCCATTAACACCATGCGGTTACCACCTCCTCCCATTATTTCACCCTTTACTCTCTTCCTTCATGAGACCAGGGTACGTTTCAATCTCGACTTGTATAAATAGGTCTTACCTATTTCCACCGCACGACAAGTCTCGGTCAGAGAAAAATACTACACTCTCGGAAAAGGCAACTTTGCAAGCTCTCCAAAAGCTTTCATCTCTTGCAAGCTTCCTAAGCTTTCACTTTCTCGATACAAGTCGAGATACTACTCTCCCGTACTATTCTCGGTCTCAACACCTTTCTTTGCTTCCCTCCCCAAATCAACCCTTCTCCTCCACTTTGTGACCGAAGCAAGTCCGGAACGGCCATTTCTTGGTTTAGGCCGGACTTGTAAAGATTGATCTCTCGAATCTATAAAGTGCTCACGTGCAAAGACATTTGTTTAGGGTTTAAACCAGTTTCTCACTCACCTACCGAATTTACTGAAATCGGCAGAAACGATTTTCACCCATAAACACCAGCATAGCACGATAGATGGGTACCATCCTATTAATGCATAATTCCACTGATCGTTTTTCAATTATATTTGGATCGTGACAATCCAGTGCCTGGATTTTGAACCTCTCGACATAATCATTTGGATGCTCATTGTTTCGTTGGAACATTCTCCCCAAATCTAAAAAAGGTGATTTGCTCGGATACGAAGAAATATTTCTTGTAGAAAGCGGTTACCATCTCACACTAGTTGGATACGCTGTTTGGTGCGACATTGTTGTACCAGGTGTACGCTCTCCCACTAAGTGACTTTGAGAACTCTTTCAAAGTGGAGGACATGATTGTATTTGTGCTCTCCTAATGACTCCGAAAACGAGAGATGTGTTCACGAGCATTACCGGCCCGTCATAAATGGAAAATTGAGGAGAGGAGTATCCTCTCGAAAGAGGAACTCTTTGCACATCTGGAGGATAAGGAGGCTGATGCTGGTGCAGGTCTACGGGGTTTTCCTTGCCTCGATGCTGGATAAGTCGTTTTAGATCCTCACACGTGATGAAATTGGATGGCTGATTCTTTCTCTTGAGTTCAGGAGCAACACGAACTTCTTCATCTATAAATGCACGCCATGTTGAAGTGCTTGCGCCAAAAGTGTTGGAAGTGCTCTTCATTGCTTCTATGGGCTGACGCGGCTCTTGTGGTAGTCGCTCCATTAGTGTCTTGAGAAAAGTGAGTACCTCTTTCTGAGTTGTAGCCATGTCCGTCTGAACCTTAGCGATAACTTTTCTTCTTTCTATCAAATCAACAATAGTGATAGGGGGTTGGCCTCCCCTGGCTCCTCCGGTCTCTCGTCCTAATGGGGAAGTGGAAGTAGCTCTAGTAACGACCGGGGGTGTTACGCTCGAAGAAATATTGGTGGAGGCGGCGGCTCAGGCTCCGGTGATTGGAGGTGTCACGCCTAAGGGAGTGTCTCGCTGTTTTCCAGGTTGACATAATAGGAGAATCCTTTATGATGATTTGAAGATGGATCAAGACTCTTTTGTTATTGTAGATATACGAATTCTCGGAATTACTCCATGTTCTGGATCTACACGTTTTGAAGTGATAGCAGATACTCCTGACTTTAAATTGGTAGCAGTGGTGGAATAGAGATAGACCTTTTCTTTTGTGAACTCTGCATGTGTCTTTCTGGGACTCCAATGGTGTTGAGATTTGTTGTCGACTATCTCCAGACTGGAACAAAAGCTACGCGAATCTTCACTTTGTCTTTCTGGTGTGGACCCTTTGAGGCATTTCTGGCTTGCTCCATACAACACCCGTGGTGTTACAGAGAAAGCAATTTCTTCATCCGGACCTTCGAGAGATACCGTTGTGCTCTTTTAGGTAGTAGCCACGTCTCCTTGTGTCTTCATGCGGCTTTCTGGTCCTTTCATTTGGGATATTTACTGGTGCTCAGCTATCCAACGCATTTCCTGTAGCATTGCTTGAAAAGGGAATTTTGTGAAGCTTCTTAGCGAATGGAACAACGGGATTGTAATTGGTTGTTGAACCTAAATTGAATTTAATGATTGAATTGGATCTAAGATCCACCCTTTTAAAATTGAGAAAACTGGAATGAGTATTGATTTTTCAACCGAGAGATCAATCTCCCACTGTGGTCGCCAATTGTTTATGGGTGAAAATTGTTTCTGCTGGTTTTGGTAAATTTGGGTATGTGCGGATGAGAAACGAATCTAAACCCTAAACAAATGCACTGCACGGAGTACTTTAGATTCGAGAGATCAATCTGTACAATTATGGCCTAAACCAAGAAATGGCCGTTACAGACTTGCTTCGGTCACAAAGTGAAGGAGATGGGGTTGATCTTAGGGAGGGAAGCGAAGAAGGTGTTGAGATTGTGAAGGTGTTGGCTGTTTATGACTTGTATCAGAATGTTGAACTGGCTTGCTGTAGATGGTGGATTTTCAACAAAGGGTAAAATTATAAAACTATACTCCGGATCCGGCAATCAGATGAGTATTGAGGCCCATGTCTCTCATTAAAGCATGAAAGCTCATGCCATAAATTTCTGACTGAGAAGGTTGTCTCTCAGAGTATGTAAATGTGTAGTCTCCCAGCTGAGGCCACGGCACATCTCATGAATACTGAGCAATTTCGCAATTACTCGGATCCTAAATCGGATAAGTATTGAGACTCATGTCTCTAAGCGTGAAAGCTCATGCCATAAAACCTCTGATCGAGAAAGTCTCTCAGAGAAGATGTAGATGTGTAGTCTCCCAGCTGAGACCACAACAGATTTCATACTGTATAGAATCGCAAGATTGGACGGCTCCTAGACAGCATGTATGCTAGTATAGAGCAATAACGTCTTCAGGATGCAACCATGTTTTCCCTGACTATACAAGAGGAATATGACACTCCAGCAAGTTCATATTGCTCGACCCTCAAATAATTAATGCTCCTAGATAGGAAGCCCTGCTATTATAGAGCCATCAATTAATTATCTCTAATCGCCTGAATATCCAGCAATATTCTACTATTCTTCGTTATATTTCGTCACTTCAATTCGTGGTTCTTCCCAGCAGAATTCCATGGGTTAGTGATAAATATTCAACGAAACAGGCATCTGAGCATCGAATAAGCCCTGACTAAAATGGTGCAAGTGTACTTAACAATAATGCACAGACCAGCATTTGAATGCGTAAACGATATTTCAAAAATATGAATGAACTATGAACCTATGCAAAATAGGAGGGAAAAATAATAATAATAAAATATTAGCAAATGCGCCAGGGGACTGGGCTCATTAGTTGGCCGGTCATGCCGTGACCAGTCCCGCGCCCAATTTTATATTTTGTCATATTTTATTATTTTTCCCCGATCTCGTGAAAATTCTATCGTTCGAGCTATTCTCCTTTGTTTCAAAGAAATTCTCTAATCTCATGATTTTATCAAAGAAATAATAAAATTAGGGAAAGGTGTCGCGGGACCGAGCACCAGCCGGCCGGCCATGCCCTAGCCGTGGCCGGTCCCACACCTCACGTCCCATGGTTTTATTATTTCTCTCAAATTATGAAAATTCCTTGATTTCATGAATTTTCCCTAAAACCATGAAAATTCCTAATTTTATGAATTTTCTCTAAAATCATGAAAAATATTATAAAATTAGGAAAACTCGTGGGATCGAGCACCAGCCGGCCGACCATGCCCTAGACGTGGCCGGTCCTACACCTCACATCCCATGGTTTTATTATTTCTCTCAAATTATGAAAATTCCCTGATTTCATGAATTTTCCCTAAAACCATGAAAATTCCCTAATTTTATTAATTTTCTCTAAAATCATGAAAAATATTATAAAATTAGGAAAACTCGTGGGACCGAGCACCAGTCGGCCGGCCATGCCCTAGCCATAGCCGGTCCCACATCTCACGTCCCATGGTTTTATTATTTCTCTCTAATTATGAAAATTCCCTGGTTTCATGAATTTTCCCTAAAACCATGAAAATTCCCTAATTTTATGAATTTTCTGTAAAATCATGAAAAATATTATAAAATTAAGAAAACTCGTGGGACCGGGCTCTAGCTGGCCGGCCATGCCCTAGCCGGTCCCACACGCCTATTATTTTATTTTTGTTTGTTGTTCTAGTTTCCCGATTCCATGAAAACTCCATGATTTCAACAAAATACCATGGTTTTAACAAATCTCTCTGATTTTATGAAAATTTCCTAAAATCATGAAAATTACATAAAATTGGGAAGAGTGCTCTGGGACCGTGCCCATTGGCCGGCCGGCCATGCCTTAGCCATTGCCGGTCCCACACTCCACCATTCCATATTTTATTATTATTTTATCTCTCTCATCTCATGGAAATTCCCTAATTTCATAAAACTCTTCAGTTTCATGGAATTTCCCTCAAATCAGAGAAAGTACATAAAATTACATAAAACTGGGAAAGTGTGGGACCGTGCTTGTCAACCAGCCGGCCATGCCCTAGTTGTGGTCGGTCCCACGCCTTGCAATTCCCTGTTTTATTTATCATTTTTCATCATCTCATGTATTTTTCCTAGTTTCAGCAAAACCTTGGATTCTGCATATTTTCTCAGAATGTTGCTCAAATGCGCATCGGAAAATACTGAAACTCTCAGGACTGAGACACAAACACTATGGTGACACGAGCACATCCCCTTGACCGACCAAGGGTGGCTCTAAGGCTTGCAAACAGCCAGTCCCACATGTTTTAACGATTTTAACCTAATTTGCTCAATTGCTCATATTAGGTTCAAACTTCTTCAAAACAATTAAGAGTTGGCTTGAACGACCATCTATTGGTCCCACGGCCACCAAGAGCCGGTCTCATGACCTCCCGGCCTGGTTCCTCACTCTTCATGGATAGGTTTTGTTATTTGTCGCTCACACGAGCATTATTTCAAAAAATGATGAAACCAGCATTTAATCATTCTTTCACCAACTGGTTCTCAAGAGACTTTGGTACTTTGTTCATTCGAGCATATGGGCGTACATGGTGGACTCGTCATCCCATGTAGTCGGTCCCTGCTTCACTTTGCAGATTGATTTGCAATAAGTTATCATTTCAGTAAAGTTAGGGTTTTGAATTCAGAGCTCTGCAGAAACATGATTCTGAGCAGATTCAAATACTCTGATAATTTTATGTTGATTCCATGATCAATATTTTATTTATTTTACTTGACCCAACAGTCAGTATCTTAAATTAATATTTTATTTGGTCCTGCTACCAGCAATTCATCAAATGAGCAACATTCGCTCAAACCGGCAATATTTGCTCAAACTAGCAATATTTCTCAGACTAGCAATATTTGCTCAGACTCAAGAATATTGGTTCAACTATCAATATTATTCGACAATTCAAAGAACACAAATTGCTCGTCTTAGGTAATCAACATAATAGTACCTCGTCTCAGCAGACATATTTGATTCATGAATTTCAGAACATTTGAAAAACATGTTCAATTCAACAATACATGGACTCATCATCCCACAAAGTCAGCAACTGACTCCACAATCACGAGATATCAATCGTGTCACAAGGGGGATATTAACTAGGGTTTTGGTCTGGCGGTCTACGACACGTGTGTTCACCCACGATGAGAATGTGAGCAAGTCGTGCAATCAGTTGGAAGATTCAGCAAAATAGTGGGTGGAAAATTAACCAAGTCTCCGCACGATGAGCAAATGGTTTGAACACGATTTTCCACTTCCACACTCTCTGATTCCAGCAAACTGTCACACTTCATGGGATCATGGTGTTTTCAAATCCGGCATTATAAAATGTCTCTGAATCCTGATTGAAAGGACAAGATTCGAACACTCGAACATTCGTCTAAACAAGGAATTCTAGGCAAGTTCATACAGACAATCTTTCGTCTACAAGAACTCATTGTCTGAGCATTCACCCTCAATTGAGCAAAATTCAATCATTCAGAGCGTTCTTACGCTGAATTCACAACACACCTACAATCTCAGATCACCATTGATCTCACGCATTTCTCAGCTTCTCTCCTACAGATCAACCCATCCTCTCTTGTGACCGAATTGACTATGGAACGGCCATTGTTCTTGGTTTAGACCGGAGTCTTACAGTTGATCTCTCGAACTTAAAGCACTCCCTTCTTGCAAAGTGCACCTGTGAGGTTCAACATTTCGCTCGGTTCAAGGAGTCTCCACACGGTCGACTCTTCAATTCCGTAAAAACCAGCAAATCGTTTTCCCCATCTACACTTGCATAATGTAAGCTATCAGTTCTGGGTGTTTCTGGATATGGTGTTAACAACAACTTGGTTTCTCCGTGTTGTTTGGAAATAGGTTAGAGAACCTATTTGTACAAGTCATTTTGATCGCAAACTTCATCTCGTAGGAAGTGGAGGAAGTTGAGTGATGGAGTAGTGGGGTCGTGTAGCTGATTGTCACACGATCACACCTTTGCCCACTTCCCTCATTACTATTAACCGTCCACCTTTCCTGACACGTTCTCGTAATGAGCGCGCCGCACGTCGCACGCTGTAAACCGCCAGACCAATACCCCAATAAGTATCCCCCAGTTTGTGACATGCTTGTTGTCTCGAATGAGTGGGTCAAGTCGTGGGACCTGTTGCAAGGAATAACATATGGTGCTATTAGGTTAAATAACTAAGTTATTTATGGAATTAATATTCATGAAATATCGTGCATTCTCGATGCATGTAATGCATCGCTCTTAAGCAAGCAGCTCAAACCAATCGATATGCATGAAGCATCGCTGTTTTAAAGCTTAATTGAGTAAGTCGCGGACTAAGCGTCTTAAAATAGCAGCATGCTCAATCATCTTAGGGTGATCGTTTGAAGGCCCCATGGGCGAGCCATCATCTGGTCGATCACTTCATGTGACAGGGTGGTGGGCGGTGATCATTGAGGTACTTCATTGATCGCCTAATATTTAATCTAAGTCGTCCGACCGATCTGGCAAAGTTGGACGAACGAGATGGCTTGCGGCACATGTTTGCCGCCGTTGATGAAAATTAGGGTTTATGGGAGTGCGAACGTCCCCTCTTTGGCCAATCGAATTCCAAGCATTGAGTGTTAATCCACACGGACCGATCGGGCATGCATGGAGATGGCCCGCCGGCGTGCATGCCTACACCTCCTGGTTCATCAGAAATTGGATCTGGGCCACTCACCCGACCGGCGAAGATGAGTGGTCACGATCGATTCATGGCATGTAAATGCATTGCCGCAAAGCACGAATTAGGGTTTGAAGGACGTGTGACCCAACACCTTTCGGGCGTGCGTTTCGAGGCATCCGGCCATGGTTTACACAGGCCGGTCGGTCACACATAAAGGTGGGTCCACAGTGATCACGTTAACACCTTCGGGACCACTTGAGTCTAGATCTATGCCGCTCGTTTAGGCTGGCGAAGATGGATGGTTATGATCAATCTGCGACAGTTATGTACTACCGTGACCTAAATTAGGGTTTTTGAACACAACGTGTCTGCTCAAGTTTGTGTAAGCGGTCGAGCACCCTATAGGCCTGCCATAGGCAAGTCGATCGTCCAAGGGGAAAGTGGGACCGCCAATGATCATGTTGATACTTCTTTAATCGTTTGTAGGAAGATCTAAGCCGTACAGCTAGGCTGGCGAAGTTGAGCGGATATGATGGCTTTTGAGGCCGTTTTTTACGGTCTTAGCTCGTTCGAGCTTTGTTTTTACGCAGCGCAAACGCCTACGTTTGGGTCGACGTTTGAAACGCTTGTGCATGAGCAACATGGGACTCGATCAACTAGAGAACTAGTGGGCCCGCCGGTGATTGCTACGGCGCCTTGCTGATCGCCCAAAGCTCAATCTAAGACGTCCAATTTGGCTGGACAAGTTGGACGGACGTGATGACTTTGAGACCGTCATGGTCGGCCTAGCTCGTTTGAGCTTCTAAATAGCAGGAATACCCACGTTTGGGTCGGCGTTTGAAGTGCTTTTGAATGAGCAGAAGACTACTCGATCGACTAGGGCACTAGTGGGCCCGTCGGTGGTCATTATAGTGATTTCCTAGTTCTGCTAGGAGTAGTCTAAGTTTGTTAAATCGCGCGGCCAAATCGTGTGGCCGTGATTATTTTTTGAGACTGATGTGAACAATCCAGATTTTCCTTAAGGAATTTAAACGCGTTCGATCGTGCAACTTTTAATTAAAAGTTGTGCGAATGCACTGATCTCTTTCTCAGAGGGTGGTGTAGCCTATGTGAGTGTTTTCATGCAGGTCTCAATACTGACACTTCGGGAGATTCATGCTACTCCGTTGCGAGCGAACTTTAAATCATCATGTCATGCCAATATTGAGAGTTCGCTGGGGAACATAACATAGGAAAACACTAGGCAGGTCATGCATTAGTGAATAATGCTGACAGAACTCACAGAATATTTGGGATTGTTGTTGCACTCACCATTCTGAGTGAATTTCATGAATTATATTGAATTGCTTCAAATAAAGCGAAGAGGTTTTCTGCACTCGTCAATTCTTAAACGGTTTTTCCTTTTGCAGGGTAACAACGCATTAAATGCTGGTTTTACAATTTTAGCCCTGAACTAAAATCCACCATCAACACCAGTTGAATTCATATTTAGACACATAGGCAGAAACATGAGATTTCTTAGATGTCTCATGATTTTGAAACATCTCAAGGGAACTCTGATATGGTGTTGCGTTATCAGAGAGATTACTGTCCATAGAGTCACATCGCTACAAACATAGACTTATAAGGTCTTTAAACTTGTTTTCCTGCTCTGATACCAATTGAAAAAGTGGGAGTACAACAACCTCACCCAATAATTCACTTAGCAATCTGTATGGACTAACTCCAATATACTTTTAAGAGAATCAACTAGACAGTCAGACTCAATCTTAATAAAAAGTATATCAAAGAGTTATATCTCAATTTCTCGATTCAATACTTACTCAAGCAAATAGAAATCACAGTCTAATTGAATACAAGAGAAATTAACTTGAACGGTACCAAAGACCAATGTTCAAGTGTCAATCAATTTCAATCAAAAACCAAAGGTTGGATTATCTAATTGATTGAACTACGCACAACCTGTGATATTTCAATTATATAAAAAAATATAATGCGGAAAAGAAATAACACAGACACCAGAAGTTTTGTTAACGAGGAAACCGCAAATGCAGAAAAACCCCGGGACCTAGTCCAGATTGAACACACACTATATTAAGCCGCTACAGACACTAGCCTACTCCAAGTTAACTTCAAATTGGAATGTAGTTGAGCCCTAACCAATCTCACATTGATCAAGGTACAGTTGCGTTCCTTACGCCTCCAGAACCACGCCGGATTCTGCGTACTTGATTCCCTTAGTTGATCTCACCCACAACTAAGAGTTACTATGACCCAAAGTTGAAGACTTAATAAACAAATCTGTATCACACAGAAAAATCTATTGAATAGATAAATCTATCTCCCACAGATATACGTATGAGTTTTGTTCCGTCTTTTGATAAATCAAGGTGAACAGGAACCAATTGATAAACCGAACTTATATTCCCGAAGAACAACCTAGTATTATCAGTCACCTCACAATAATCTTAATCGATTAACGAAACAAGATATTGTGGAATCAAAAACGATGAGACGAAGGTGTTTGTGACTACTTTCAATCTTGCCTATCGGAGAATAAATCTCGAGCAAATCTTAAAGAAGATAGTACTCCATCACAATAGAAAATAACAAGATCGTAACACGCAACTACGGTGGGTTTGGATGAGAAATAGTTGGGTCCCCTTTGTATGTTTGGTTACCCAAATCCTGGCTTCACAATCCCAATGAAGTCTTTGAGTCGTTAACCAACTGGGTTTTAGAAAAACCTAAGGTTAAAGGAGAATCGACTCTAGTCGCAACTAGTATCACACAGAAGGTATGGGGATTAGGTTTCCCAGTTGCTAGAGTTCTCCCTTATATAGTCTCCAAATCAGGGTTTGCAATCAATGTTACCTTGGTAACAAAGCATTTAATATTCACCGTTAGATGAAAACCTGATTAGATTCAAGATAATATCTTTCAACCGTTAGATCAAACTTAGCTTGTTATACACAAATGAAATGTACCAATATTTAGATAAGATTAACCGTACCTAAACGTGTACACTTAGTTGGTTCAACAATATTTAACCGAGGTTAGCCATATGAACACTTTCATATCAACCTTATTCATCTTTATCACAACTAGTTCAAATGACTCAAATGAAACTAGTTAGAGAGTTGTTCAATTGTTTATATTCTCATAGAAGTATACAAGACACAATTGAAGCAAAATCGATTTTGATTCACTCAAATCATTTCATGAACATTATAGCCCCGATTTGCAAAAGATTGCTTTCCTTAATTTATAAATGTATTAGTTCATGAACAAACCGATTTTAGAACATAACCTACTCAAGTACGCAAACGTGTACGCATACTTATGTAGTCGGACTAAGTTTGGTTTCGCCAGTTTGCGAACGGGTACGCATACTTATAACCTCAGTTGAATTCCGGAACTTGGAATTACGCCAGTACGCATATGGGTACACATACTTAGTTCCCGGTTTCTATTAATCAACCAGTACGCATACCATGGTTCCCGGACTAGGACCTTACACAAATGTGAATACACACTATGTTTATATCCAATCATGGTTACATATTCTAAACTCTCATTTCAATCATTGAAACAATCTTTGAAGACGACAATAGATGTCTCACACAACTATTAGCTTCAAAGCAATTTTCAAGTGATCGAATGATCAATACGAAATATTCCGAGTCTATACCAAATGATTGCATCACACAAATCATGTAAGATATTACAAGGCGATTTTCACATGATCATCTTTTGACTTTTGTCAAGAATAAAAGATGAACTTGGTTAAAGCGAAAGCTTACTAACACATATTTCGAGAAATAAATAAGCGAGATAAACTCGGCTCGAAATATCAAATGTGTATAATTGAAGTCTATTTAGCAATACGACTTTTGTCTCAAATAGGAGATAAAGTAGATAGACTTTTGAGTGATAGATGAGTTCAAGTCTCCACATACCTTTTGTTGATGAAGTTCCACAAGTTCCCTTGAGTAGTTCTTCGTCTTCATTCGATGAATGCCATGAAGTCTAAAGCTCAACTACACTTAATTCCTGTTCTTCGGGAATATAAGTCCGGTATATCAATTGGTTCCTGTTCACCTTGATTTATCAAAAGACGGAACAAAACGAATAGGTTTATCTGTGGGAGACAAATTTATCTATTCAATATACTTTTCTATGTGAGACAGATTTGTTTATCAAGTCTTCGACTTTGGGTCGTAGCAACTCTTAGTTGTGGGTTAGATCAGCTAAGGGAATCAAGTGCGTAGAATCCCGCTGGGGTTCAGAGACGTAAGGAGTGCAACTGTACCTTGATCAGTGTGAGATTGGTTAGGGCTCAACTACATTCCAGTCCGAAGTTAACTTGGAGTAGGCTAGTGTTTGTAGCGGCTTAATACAAGTGTGGTGTTCAAATCTGGACTAGGTCCCGGGGTTTTTCTGCATTTGCGGTTTCCTCGTTAACAAAATTTCCGGTGTCTGTGTTATTTCTTTTCCCCATTATATTTTGTTATATAATAAAAGGGTTTTTTGAGTTTTCCCCCCTAAACAGATTAGTGATGTAACATTACCCCCCTAATTTGTTAATAGCAGCAACTTTCCCCCTAAACTAGAATTCTGGGCTAAAATACCCCCATCATGAAAATGCTTTAGTATTCCATTCTCTTCCAAGTTTCCGATCATACGACGGTGAACACATGTTTACAATCGGTGTGAAATTAAAGAAGACGAGTAGTACATCTACACATTTATTTAAGACTAAACAATTGGATACATCTCATGCACCAATCTTGCAAAATGTTATTAGTGATAATTTTTTTCTTGCTGCAATCAACAAAAACTACTCATACTGCATTAAAATTATGTAATCCTTAAAAATAAAACCACTTATGTTATTTTACACAACAAAGACCACCGTTAGTATCTCTTAAAAGGTGTAGTCAGTAACGGGGATAAGTTTCCTATACCGATGGAAATTTTATTATCGACTTCAAGTAAGTTTAATAACTAGAAGCTGAACCCATTAATTCTACTAACTTCATCAATTCAGTAACTACAAAATTCCCATCACCAAAACACTTTAAGTCTCCAAACTAATCACAACTTCAAGACCAGAATATGTCTCCAACAATCTCTTTAACTCTTGAAGTTTCCATATCACGACAACATGTTTCTTTGACTTTAGAAATTTCAGGGTAGCCCATTGATTATTGGACTGAAAAATTTCAGTTTAACAAATGGTTTAGCTAGCCCCCTTTTTGATTAATTAAGTTGTATAAGACAATTCTACTTAGTTTCATAAATTGATTAGTTGTTCAACATTTTGCGGTTATTTTGTAAAACCAGTAATATCTAATTAATGGTTTTAAAACTATTATTTTACCAATCAAACGTTTACGCTGTTGTATATTTGAGACGACGACGATATCATTAAGATTTCAGTCAAAAACTATGGTCCAACAATCACACTTAAAATCTCAAGTGAGATTTTTTGCTAACTTTTTCTAACTCCAAAATAAATTTGCATGATAGGGATGTTTTCGTCTAAAATTATAATTTAGGGGGGAAAGTTGCCATCATTAATAAATTAGGGGGTGAAGTTCAATCACTAATTTTTTTAGGGGGGGAAACTAAAAAACCCCATAATAAAAATATCACAGGTTGTGCGTAGTTCAATCAATTAGATAATCCAACCTTTGGTTGTTGATATAAATTGATTGACACTTGAACATTGGTCTTTGGCACCATTCAAGTTGTTTCACATAATAATCAGGCTAACGGATTTCCATCTATTTGATTTGCTGATTACATTGTGAAACAAAGATACAACTCTTGGATATATTTCCATTGATTGAGTCTGACTGTCTAGTTGATTCTCTTGGAATTATATTGGAGTTGTCCATACAGATTGCTAAGCGAAATATTGGGTGTGGTTGTTAGACCCCCGCTTTTTCACTTTTGACGCTCAAAAGTTGGCTTACTTTTCAAACTTATTATTTTGCATTGAAGATTTTTTTTTTTGTAATCTCATTACAAATGAACACCGACGAGTCCAATACAAACAATCCCTAATGTTATCTTAGAACTTTCTCTCTACCAACTATGATAGACCGAATTTCATTTGCCTCCTCCGCCAAGCCACGGAGGATGGAAATCCCCGATGCACCACTCATAAATGCAGTGAACGGGTCGTTAAGATTCACTTCTAATCAGGAAAATGCACATCGACTTTCCTTTTCAAGCATGCTTTGGAGACATGATACCTTAAACAAAGTTTCCATACGTACCTTCTCACTTTTCTAACTTACCCTTGTTCTGCTAAGGGTGTAAGGCCATAAAGGTTAATGTTAATGCATTCTGAGTCATGTCCAGGCATAAGACATTCCTTGGACTTATACATAGACCGTCACAATCATATTTCTGTGTTATTAATCCGCTTTTGCATTGAGCTGAAAGCATGCACTAATCCTGCTCGTGCCAAGGGTGCATCAGCCAGATGCATGCCACCCTTTACTTGCATCTTCCTTGTGGTGAAAGTGGCATATGCAAGATCCCTTAACTTGCATAGTGGTTAGCTTCATTTGTAGGCTATGCCCATCTATAATTGGTGCATTCCTAAGTCGAATGGATTGATATAAAGTATGAGCATCCAAGGAATGGACTGCAACAACCTATCAAGTTTGGTAACAATCATCTCTTGTATTGCATTCCGAGGCAAATGATATGAGTTACCAAAATATCGCAATCATCTCACAATTAGATGGTATGAGCGACAAAGTGTTGGACTACTAATGCCGCAACTTATTGCATCTGCCTACATACGCTACTCCGTAACTTATAGGGATCAAGCACATGCCGTAGTTCATCACGTCGGGACTAGGAACTAAAGACAACTCGTATTGCAAGGCCAAATCCAAGAGCAAAGCCTGGTCCGTATAGGTCAAAGGATCTTTTACAGATGATGCACAAGAGTGTGCATCATTGACCTTTCCTTCAGAATGCATCATTGTGGTGTATTGTTGGTTTAGCAACGCGACGATGATGCCTACGCATCATGAAGATCTCCTGAGTAAGCAACACGACATAATGATGTTTTCGCATCATATATGCTATACCCGCGAAACTTTATATCTTAAGGATGCATCTCCTCTTTATGCACCTTCAACCAACACCCCTTACATGTATATGATATTTCTACAAATGGAAAAAGAGGAGATGTTTGCCATAGGCCAAGTCCATCTACTTCTGTGATGATGAACACCATGATGATACATCATAGTTCCAGGTCGATGCGCAACTTCGCGCACCATAGTGATGCATTTTGGATCTCGGCTAGCATCCCACTGGCATGGTGCACCATGATGGTACAATTTCAGTTCTGGGCCAACATGCCCTACACGTGAAACACAAACTTGAGATGAAGCTTTATCTCATTCAAATATCGTATCTTTGAGCATGCGTCATGTGAAAAGTGCGGGTGTTACACAAACCTTTCCAGATTTTTGTAGCAAAAAGGGCAACTCGTGAAGAGATGTGTCATAGTTTCCTCCCCACTTTTGCAAGAATTACATATACGATCAACGCAATGCAATATGCTAGTAGTTTTTGCATTTGTTGGGAAGATGCCACGAGCATGTTTTCACATAAATACTTGTAAAACTGGAGATATATCATTATTATACTTTTGATCGTCTTTGCTTTACAAAGGGATTTTACAATAAAGCCCCCACTCTGAGAAAGGTTCCAAATGCTTTGGTCTTCTTCTGGTTGTATATCAGTGTTGAGGATAGGTATCTCTCCTGGTTGAAACAAAAATTTAGGTTTTACTTTCTTAACTAGTCATTTATGCCCTTTTTTCCTCTGGGATGGGAGGAAAAGAAAGGTGAAGATTTTCACCCGGTTCACTAGAAGCTGACACGAGGGACCAGAACGAACCACTTCATCTTTCCGCAGGTCCGGCTTGAAGTCCAGGCCATTCATTTATCTTGTTAGTGTCCTATCCCCCTTTATCATTAAAATATGCTTGGCAATCATCATGTTTTCTGGGCTTACAACTGGTTTGTTAAGTTGGATGTTTGGATCATAGATCCACTTTTCTTCCTATAGAGTAATGTTGTTTCCATTTCCAACCTTCTATTTGCTATATTTTTAAATATTTCCAATAACTTTCCGTATATTTTTCCAGATCAGGAGTCTCCTACATTTATCTTCGTATCCATGATATTATTGTCTTTATGTGTTTTGCAGACATGGTGCGGTACTGTCACACCTCCAAAATGCCTTTGCAAATTT
The DNA here is from genome assembly GCA_023531295.1 of Papaver armeniacum. Lineage (NCBI taxonomy): Eukaryota > Viridiplantae > Streptophyta > Magnoliopsida > Ranunculales > Papaveraceae > Papaver > Papaver armeniacum. The sequence goes on along the minus strand of JAJJWW010014729.1, from coordinate 21,812 downwards.
CTGCGAAAGTGTAACTCGGCAACACAAGTGGTTCTGTGAATAGCTTCACCCAATTGCACTTCAGCCTTATAAGTTTGCACCTATGCAAACATCCATTACATCAAAGTCAATCACGGAAGTCTTTACAGCCTTCTTTCACTTCTCAAAACTCATCAAATGCACCCCATAATACATTCAATCTTTGCCATACTTTACCAACAACAAATCAGCCAACCAAGAACACTTAGAACATGACACAATCAACTCATTTTATTGCATCAAAGGGAAGAAATACAAAACTTGCCCACTTGGGACTTACACGTACTTGTTTGCCTTCAAACCAAGTCTTAATCTTACAAAAACTCTCATATTCACTCACATATGCAAACCTCACTCTCACATATGTTCTCTATGCAAACATGCCGAATTTTCCCCTCCTTAGGACTATTTATACAACAGCTTTACTTGGCCAAACCGTGCATAACCGTTACACACGCATGGAACAACCATCTGTCCCATAAAGCAGTTCTGCCAACCGCCAATAACTGTGCTAATCGGCGCCTTTCTCTCCAACTCGCGCCAATCATCCAATACTTGTTCTTTAGCAGTTAGAACTCTTCTCCCACGCTTATAAACTCATTTATAACCGCTCCTCTTCATCACGCATCATTGGCATGCTTGTGAAACTCGTAACTGACTTGCAACCGTCACTTGAGCCATATGGCACCGCTTGTTTTGGCATACTGGATTTTGCGTCGCGCCCATGCTCAGCCCTCTTGGCCCTGCATGCTTATCATTCTAAATTCAGGCACGGACGTTCCTTAAGCTTCAAACACCGATGCCAGTTCTTTAGGCTCACTCTAGTTGCTCATGCGTCATACATGCTCCACTTCGCCAATTAGCTTGACAACAGCAATGCAACTCTTGCATTACTAACTTGTTTGCATTATTCAAGCTTTGGCCAACCTTGAATATATGCCATAGACCAACTCTCAGTCTATTCTTCACTCTTGCATCCTCCTTGAGTTTGGGCCAACTCAATTCCATGGATATGCATCGATGCCAACATCGCATGTTGCATCTGTCACTTTGGCCATGTCTTGCCTTTCCTTAATGAAGCTTCATTGTGTCGGCCAATAAACTTCATCACTTAGCCAAATGTGTTTACAATGTAATGCTGCACTTGCAATACATTGGCCCTGTGGGTTTATGCCATTCTTGACACTTGCCAATCTATACATTAATACCGCTATTATGGCTTGCGTTGCGCTATTATAGCTTACGTTGCGCTATTATGGCTTCGCATTGCACCATTATGGCGGAAATCTGACTTGGCCTGCAACTCTGTAACGCGTAATCATTATGCATCACTTGCAGCATCAAGTTATAGACCTCCCCACATAATCCGTTCAACGCCCTCGTTGGACGCGACCTAAGATGAACACCATACTTGTCTTAACTTTGCTTCACTTGCTTTCTAACCTTTTCTCGAAAATCGGTAACTACTTTTGGCTAACCCTTGCCAATGGGCCCCTCCGATTGCATCCGCATCACTTAGCTTTGTTGCTTTGCTACGATCTCATATGTTTGAGCCACATCTCTATTTGTGCACTACGCTTATGCTTTACTCAAATTATGCATCACTACCCAAATGCAAATCTTAAATTCTTCTTAGCCAATTCTCCTTATCTTGAATTTCGCCTTGAATCATTTATGCCTAAGTGTACGCACTGAATCATTTTTCTTCTACTGATCACCATGATCATTACCATCGTCTCCCGCTTTTCCGACTTTGCCTTATTATCATACTCAACATGATAAGGACTTATAAACGACTTGGCTTCATTTTCAATCAATTTTGCTGGCAACCCGCCTTTGAACTGTTGTTCTCCGTGATCCTCATCAAGCACGTCACAAAGTAAATAGGGTTCTTTTGCATAAGACACCCGCATTCCATACTTCATGCCTCGCCAAACTCTGACTATGCAAACATCATTCAAGAACTCATTTCTAAGAATGTAGCCATCAAGTATAAGCTCTATACTTATGCCATCTTGCATACTCGTTCTCATGACAAGTTTTCCTTGCTCAACTTCCATACAACAAAACTATTGAGTCACACATCCCATTTACAAAACTGTGACTAACTATCTTTTGGACATATCATAGCTAACCCTTTAGCTGTCCATATGCCATGCCTTCAAAGCCAATATGTCTCCAATACCTCTTTGAACTGCATTGCTAGTTACCTGGAAAGGGTGTGTCTTTCTCTAAGGCCATGAGTTCTACTCAACTCATGTTTGTTGATAAAATTATTTCTAACTTGCTGTATTGCTTGCACTGTCGCTGCCCATCTGCCATCGTGCCATTTCGCAATCTCCCTAACAGCAACATCACTTCTACATCAACTAGGACCCATGTCCTATGCTTTTCTTATTAGCTTTCAACTTGTCTTGTCATTGCATACGTTAGGCTAAGTATGCTACTTGCAGCATCTCCCCATGAACTAGTTTTACATCGTAAATAAAGAGGCAAGCCTTTATAAACGAAAATACCTTCATTCATTACTGCTCTTACATGACAATACCATGTACCATTACATGATTGATCCACTTGATCACTTTTGGAAAACTAAAACTTCCTTAACAAAGCAACTTGCTTACACCAAATCAAAGTATATACAAACTTGAAGACTCAAATAAAAGTCAGTACAACTAAACTCTACACACAGAGTTTGCAACAACTAACAACTCAAGCTACATAAAACCAGGCCAATAACACTCCTGTTTTGGCGTTCAAAGTGTTGCCAATGGAGACAACAACACTTTACTTGTTTTAGCTTAGTTTCTTTTGTCGAAGTTAGCGACCACTTCGCTACGAGGTCTCTTCCTTGAACCTTCACTTCGGCCTTCACGAGTCTTGCTAGAATGATTCCCATAATCATCCCCAACTTATACATTGAGTTGTTCCTTGAGTGGACAGCTTCTAGCAAAGTGCAAACCTTTGCAAATGAAACATCCCCTAAACTTCCGGGATGAAGGGAGTAGTTCCTCTTCCTTAGGTTCATGCTTGCGCTTACTGGAAACAGATTTTTCCTTCCCTTTGGCTTTTCCTTTGCAGCTTTGCACACCTTCAGTCGTTGTGCTATTGGCAAGCTCTCTTACCGTCTGCATAGCCATCTGGATACTCTGCACTTTGTGCTTCTTAAGTTCAGCAATCACACTCGAACTTGCGCCAGCCAGAAATTGGAACATCTGATCTTCTTCACTCATCCCACGCGTCTCTTGCACCAATGCAAAGAATTTTTCAGCATAGGCCTGTGGTGTACTTGTCATTCTTAGCCTACGTAAACTTTCTCTTGCATACCAAGCACCATTGTTTGGCCAGAACTGACATCTCAATCCATCTTTCATGTCATTCCATGACATAGGATTGGCATAACCAGCAGCTTCATCTTCTTGCAACATAGTTCTCCACCAAACCTTTGCATCACCACCAAGGTAATTGCCTGCGAGAGTTACTTTTTGTCCTTCCCCAGTTCCATTCGCCTCAAAGTATGCCTCAACATCATACAAGAAATTCTCAATTTCTCTAGCATTTCTGGAACTGCGTAAATTCTTGGCTCGGAGACTCGATTAGAGCTTTCTCCATGCACGTCTGCCCCTAAACACATGTCATTACTGATTAACTCGCGAATGCTTGCCACTTCCTCAGACATTTGCTTCGCATGGCTTGTTAGTATGGTCTTTATGTCACTGAATTGCACCTTCAATTCAGTCACTTCAAAGATTGGTTTCGCAATTCAAAAGGGTTGCATCAGACACCTTGTCTTCTACAGCACTTACCCTGCCATCGAATTCTTTAAACCAATCTGACGTTCTTCCTTCAAGTAGGTCTAGCCTGCCCTTTTCTTCGAAACAAGAGTATTTTCAATGCCATCTCGCACCGAAATCAATGGTTAAATCGCCAAGATCACCATACTCCTCCAGTTGATCAAACGCGTGCCGGTAGTTCTTCGTCGATCATCATGCCATTAGAACTCATTTCTAATGTAAAACTCTGAAAATAATGCGCCACTTACTTGCTCACAGAAATTAGCTTTAGAGAGAAAGAAGTACTAGTGTATTATCCAACAAATACACTCGAACCGTGTACCAAACACGGCTCGATACCCGAATTGTCACACCTCCAAAATGCCTTTGCAAATTTCTCAGAAAGTGTAACTCGGCAAAGACAAGTGGTTCTGTGAATAGCTTCACCCAATTACACTTCAACCTTATAAGTTTGCACCTATGCAAACAGCCAATACATCAGGTCAATCAGCGAAAGTCTTTACAACCTTCTTTCACTTCTCAAAACTCATCAAATGCAACCCATAATACATTCAATCTTTTCCATACTTTACCAACAACAAATAAGCCAACCAAGAACACTTAGAACATGACACAATCAACTCATTTTATTGCATCAAAGGGAAGAAATACAAAACTTTCCCACTTGGGGACTTACACATACTTGTTTTCCTTCAAACCAAGTCTTAGTCTTACAAAAACTCTCTTATTCACTCACATATGCAAACCTCACTCTCACATATGTCCTCTATGCAAACCTGCCGAATTTTCCCCTCCTTAGGACTATTTATACAACAGCTTTACTTGGCCAAACCGTGCATAACCGTTACACACGCATGGAACAGCCATCTGTCCCATAAAGCGATTCGCAACCGCCAATAATCGTGCTAATCGGCGCTTCCTCTCCAACTCGCGCCAATCATCCAACACCTGTTCTTTAGCAGTTAGAACTTTTCTCCCACGCTTATAAACTCATTTATAACCGCTCTTCTTCATCACGCATCATTGGCATGCTTGTGAAACTCGTAACTGACTTGCAACCGTCACTTGAGCCATATGGCACCGCTTGTTTTGGCATACTGGATTTTACGTCGCGCCCATGCTCAGCCCTCTTGGCCCTACATGCTTATCATTCTATATTCAGGCACGAACGTTCCTTAAGCTTCAAACACCGATGCCAGCTCTTTAGGCTCACTCTAGTTGCTCATGCGTCATACATGCTCCACTTCGCCGATTAGCTTGACAACAGCAATGCAACTCTTGCATTAATAACTTGTTTGCATTATTCAAGCTTTGTCCAACCTTGAATATATGCCATAGACCAACTTTCAGTCTATTCTTCACTCTTGCATCCTCCTTGAGTTTGGGCCAACTCAATTCCATGGATATGCATCGATGCCAACATCGCATGTTGCATCTGTCACTTTGGCCATGTCTTGCCTTTCCTTAATGAAGCTTCATTGTGTCGGCCAATAAGCTTTATCACTTAGCAAAATGTGTTTACAATGTAATGCTGCACTTGCAGTACATTGGCCCTGTGGGTTTATGCCATTCTTGACACTTGCCAATCTATACAGTAATACCGCTATTATGGCTTGCGTTGCGCTATTATAGCTTACGTTGCGCTATTATGGCTTCGCATTGCACCATTACGGTGGAACTCTGACTTGGCCTGCAACTCTGTAACGCGTAATCATTGTGCGTCACTTGCAGTACTGTTATAGGTACCATAGTGAAGTCTTGTCTTGTGCCAGCCTCCAGCCTATTTTTATGAAACCTATTTTGAGGTAGACCAAAATGTTTTGAGGCATACGTTCGGCTGAAAATTATCAGCCGAACCTAGACAAAACATAGGTTCAGCTGATAACTTGAATATGCCTCAAAAAAATTTGGTCTGCCTCAAAACAGGTTTCATCTTTATAATCACAGAAATGTTGAATAATTCCGTGTCGATGAAGCCTAATCCTCCCAAGTCTTGTCCAGTTTGCTATAGCACATCTGGGCCTTTTGCTTATTAAAAAAAAAAGAATCCAATATTACCCATTCCTGAATGTGAAAAATACTAGAACCACCCTACTATATGGGTTCAATATTTAGAAGCCCCACCAAATGGATCCTCCACTATCAACTCCATACTTTCACTTTTTGATATTTCTAGGCCCAGAATTTTAGATTTCAGGGCTTGGTAATAAAGTTTAGGGTTTGGGGAAATTCGTAATACCAAAAATGCCCTTTACTATATATACATAATGAAATAGGCTATAGGTTTCATTTGCAGATTCATTTTCATTTTCACTTTCTCTCACTTCTCTCTCGTCTCTGCTCTGAAGAAAATTAGGGTTGTTTCATCAAACCGAAGAAAACAATTGCAGAGAGCAAGAAAACGATTCTCCATTCGAATCTGAGTAAGATTTGGATTTTTTTTTATCATCTTCATTCAAATGAAACAGTGTTGAGCAGATCTATAACAGAATCATATCAGTGTAGAATCAATCGATGAACCTAAATCTGAGCATAAAGAAAATCGATTCAATTCAATTGTAACTCGATTGAAAAACCTAAATCGGTATTAATTAGCAGTAGTTGTTCTTGAAGGTGAAACACAGGGAAAACATGTTGAGAATCAATATCGGAAAACATACACAAAGATTCATCAACAAAAACGATTGGAAAGATGAGTTACTCTCTCATATCTTAGTTATTTGTTTGAAGTTCTTCGTTTCATTTCCAAAAGAATTTTCAGAAAACCTAGCAACTTCTATTACCTTCAGTTTTTAATTTATTTTGAAATCGATGTTCAGTTCTTTAATCTTGTTATCACTGTTTTTTATTAGAAGTAAATTTTGAAAGAAAAAAAATCAATCAATTTTTTAACGTTCTTCGTTGTGATTCAACTAATCATGAAAACTCTTAGTTTGTCGTTCTGATCTTCATATTGATTCGAGAATCACGATAAGAATGTTCTAATTTATTTACTGATTTTAGAGTTTCTGGAAAAGATTTTGATTCAATTTTTCCCTAATTTTGGTTCTTCATCAATCTTATCTGAAATTCGATTGTAACAACAACTGAAGGTTGTTAATGCTTGAAAACAACTTATTCATAAATTATTTAACTTTCATGATCTTACACCATTATATTTTTTTATGTTACAGATCCAACTTCTGTATCTTAGATCAAAGCAACCTCTGAATGCGAAAGAAAACATGAGACACATCAATCTTAGGACCATTGTAAAAAAAAAAAAGCTTCATATAATGCAGAGAAGGATGTCTTGTAAAATGAATTAGGTTACTAAATTATGGCTTGTGCTTCGATTTTCAGTTCATATCTTGTGATGTTGAAAGTTGGAGCAGGTGGTAATGCTGGTAGTGGTACTAAAGCTAGAGAGTTGTTCATTGTGCTTCAATTTTCTCATTTTGATGATTATTCGCACATGTGTAACTTTCGTCTACACATCCAAATTGCATGTGTAACTTGCGTCTACACATCCAAAATGCATGTGTAACTTGCGTCTACACATCCAAAATGCATGTGTAACTCTCAGTTACACTATTCAGATGCATGTGTAACTCCCAGTTACACTATTCAGATGCATCTGTAACTCTCAGTTACACTATTCAAGATACTGCAGCAAAACTATGGGAGGTAAAAAATAAATCCAAGAACTTTGATTCTCTTCTCAATTCTCAACATTCTGTGAGCATTTGTAACTCTTAGTTACATTGAGAATATGCATGTGTAACTCTTAGTTACACTAGGAAAATGCATGTGTAACAAACAATTACACTAGGAAGATGTTGATGATTTTGCTAGATTCAATGTGAAATTTAATGAGAATGTGGTAAAAAAGGAAAGAAAAGTAGAGTTAGAACCCGAACTATGAGTAGTGGTTGTTTCCCCCTCAAAAAGTGCTTTTTAAATAACTAATTGAATTCCTTCCATCTCTGTCTTCTTTCATTGCTTTTAGATTCGGATATTGATTTTGGTTTTCACTTTGAAAATTTTAGGGATCTTGTATTGTCTCGGGATTGGATCGACTAATGTGTTGCAATTTTCGGCGTGATGCATTGTTTCATAAGAAGCATGGGATTCATATTTCTGGGAATATTGTGTCGTTGCCACCTCAGAGGTAAAAGCTCAACCCTGTTGACTTAATCATTTGTCCTTCATATGAGATAATAATTCTTGAAAACCACATTTTAGATCTCAATTACATGCCTCAGACGAGGTATAACAATAATGCATTGTCTCCTGGATTAATCATTTGTCCTTCAGAATGGTTGGACAATGTAGTAGCTTTTTGCTATGTCACCTTCATGTGAGCCTATTTGCTATTTTAATAGCAAACCACCATTCTGTAGAAAGAATTTCTCTCTGAGTTGTTTCTATGCTTGTGTTAATCCCCTCCCATGTATATCTTTGTAGTTCATCGCATGTATATTTGCTTGTAAAAAGGTATGATAATACTGATTATTAGACTGATTAGATACATGTGTAACTCTTAATTACACAAGTGAGATGCATGTAGTTACACATGCTAATTAGATGTGTAGCTACCAGTTACACATGCCAATTAGATGTGTAGTTTCTAGATACACTTGCTAATTGATGGAATATAAAGGTTATGAATGTGTAACTCTCATCGTACCAGTCAGACGCATGTGTAACTCCCAGTTACACTAATGAGACCCATGTGTAACTCCAAGTTACACTAGTCATATGCATGTGTAACTCTTAATTACTCCTTTAGTTGTTCTATAATATTATTTCATTCTTTTTGTTCATCCAATCTAATTTCATGGATGTTTATTTTGTTAAAGATATGGAAGCATTTTGTAATGAGGAAGACAAGAAGGGAAGGAACAATAGAGGATTTCGTGGCTCATTTCTAAGATTTCGTTTTACATATTTAGTGTTCTAACTCGTTTATTGTATTCAGCCAATTAATAGATAAACAGAAAAATTATTGTAAATGAATATTAAAGCAATACATATCATTTTTGTATGTTTTTCTTCTTCTGATAACTGTTACATGCCATATGCATGTGTAACTTGTGGATACACATGTCATATGCATGTGTAACTTCTCGTTACACACTTTTGAATGCATGTGTAACTTCCGGATACACTTGCAATATGCATGTGGCTGGAGGTGGTGGTGCTGGTGGTGGTCGGCGGCGGGGTGGTTGTCGGTGGTGGTCGGAGGCGGTTGGTGGTGGTCGGAGGCGGTGGTGGTCAGAGGTGGTTGGAGGCGGTGGTCGGTGGTGGTCAGAGGTGGTCAGAGTTGGTCGGAGGTGATTGGTGGTGGTCGGAGGCGGTGGTGGTCGGAGGTGGTTAGTGGCGGTGGTTGGAGGAGGTGGTTGGCGGTGGTTTTAGTGGTCGGAGGTGGTGGGAATATCATCACATTATATTTTAATAATTTTGGGTCTAAATTAAATTTTATTTAACAAAACTAGTCACAATACACCAAGGTGACCAAACTTGTGGTACAAAAAATCCAGCCATATTATTTTTAATAAATAAAAACCATTTGATTAAAAAGTGGCACGAAAACCCCAAGTCAAATAATAATGAGTAAATTTAGTTTTTGTTACTTAAAAAAAACTCAAACATACCCTTTTTACCTCCTCCTCCTTCTTCTTCTTCTTCTTTCTTCCATCTCCATCTCTTTCTCCCCACCACCATCACCACTAGCAGCAAAAATTCCACGAACAACGACAGCAACACCTCCGTCACCACTAGCAGCAACACTTACGTCTCCTCCACGAACACCTCGGTCTTCTCCACGAACACCTCCGTCTATTTTTCTTCTATTTTTGTTCAAATCTATCACCAACAGTAGCTCCGCCACCACCAAATCAGCCGTTATGTCCAGATCAGTCACCAACACCACCTCTATCTCATCCACGAACACCTCCTTCTCTTTTTCTTTTATTTTTTTGTTCATATTCATCACCCACAGTAGCTTCGCCACCACCAAACCAGCTGTTTTGTCCAGATCCGCCACCACCAACATCTTCGTCTCCTCCATTAGCATCATCATCACTACTTCAACCTCCTCCTTCTATCATCTAAAACCATTAATACCTTAAAATTCGCCACCAACAACACCTCCTCCTTCTCCTTTTATCCTATACAATCAACACAATACTTGCAGATCCACCCTCATTCAATCCTCTACAACCACCAACACCACCACCTTCTGATGTATCATCACCAGCAAATGATGATACATCTTCATCGTTGAAATCAATATTGTGTTGGGGAAATGACAGATTTATGATGAAACCAAAATTGGTTTCATCAAATTCTTACAGTTTTGGCAGGTGAAAACAGTAAACTTATGATGAAACCAAATTTGGTTTCATCATAATGTTACCTATTTTCTATCACGAAACCAAGATTTTAACGATGAGAATTAAGTTTATCATGAAACCAAATTTTGGTTTCACCTAATTTTTGCCTAGTTTATTCGGCCTGACTTGGAAGTCGTCGTGTTTGGTTTCATCATTGAAGTTGTGTTGGTAAAATGACAATATGTGTAAAAATGATTAAACCTAATTTTTTGATGGTGAGACACAGGTGGATTGTTTATTGTTGAAACTAGTCTTAGTTGAGGAGGTAATGGTAGTGGTGGTTGTGTTGATGATGGTTGTGGCGGTGATGGGGGCGGTGCAGTTGGTGGTAGGTTTCATCTTATTGTGTTTCATTTTTTCTTCGTTCTTCTTTCTCCTTTCTTTTATGATGAAACCAAAATCTGGTTTCATCGTTTTTTCTGTTTGGTTTCATCTAATTTCGGTGAAACCAATTTTGGTTTCATCATTTTTTCTGGTGGTGGCGCGGTAGTGGTCGGTGGTGGTCAGCGGCGGTGATTGGTGGTGGCGGCGGTGGGCGGTGGCGGCGGAGGAGGACGATGGTGGTCGGCGGTGGTGGTTGCGCGGTGGTGGTGTTGCTGGTGGTGGGTTGTTATTGGTGGTGATAATATAATGAAATTTAAAGGTGGGGTTGATTTTTTGTTTTTGTTGGGGTGATTAAAATAGTAGAAGGGTAATATAGACAGTTTATGTTAAATGGGGTTTTTGTGAACAATTTGTTTTGGTGGAGTTTTTGTGCATGGATAGTGACACCTTTGGGGTTATAACTCGCGGCCGGTTTATTTAATTATGGGCTTGACAATATGCATAAGGGTTGGGCCTTAGCCTAAATTTCCCTTCCTGAATCCATCAATCTACAACCATAAACCGTATCCTAAACCCGGAACCCGGTGAGTGTAAATGACTCCACATTCTGTCTCTAGATCCCAACAATAGTGAATGAAGAAAGTACTTCTGCTCAAAGAAAAGAAACCATTAAAAGATCTTTCTCTCCACACGATTCCCACTCACTCTCTATCTCTCAATCCATTCCTGATCCAAATTCCTGATCCAAATTCCAGGGTTTCAAATTGTTAATCAGATCAAGTTTCAATCGATTCTTCACTGAATTCCCCACATCTTCTTCAGGCGAAAACTACATTGAATTCATCTTTCATCATCATACATTGATGATTCCAAGCTTGTGAAAAAGAAATGGATTCTTCCCAATCGGGGGGGAAGATACGAAAATCTCCGAATCAAGCGAACAACTTCAACAGCTTCTTCTACTAAATCTGATCCAAGCACACCAGTTCTACCATCACCATCATCATCGACATCATACGGTGGCAGTGGAAGTCAAAATTTATCTTCAATTCTAAACAATCCACGTAAATCAACTTCTGTCTATGGATCTGATTCTTCTTCATTGTTTACTGGTTGGTTCTCTTCTTCCACTAGCTCTTCCGTTGATTTCTCATCGACACCATTAGTACTTAAACAACAACCAGGTTCTGAAGTTTCTAAATCAGATTTCAAATCGTATTTGAACGTAATTAATGAACCGTATGGTAGATTTGAAGATATTCGGAATCATTCGAACAAAGAAAATCTAGAAATCGATGAGAAAGTAGAACAACAAGAAGAAGAGGAAATTGACAAGTTAGGGTTCAGTAGTACTAGTGTTGGACAAGGAGAAGCGTTAGTGAATTGTTTAAGAGAAGTTCCGTCATTGTATTTTAAAGAAGATTTTGCATTAGAAGAAGGACCAACGTTTCAAGTGGCGTGTCCATTTAAAACTATATCGGAGAATATAGATTTACAGGAGAAATTGTCACATTATTTGGATACCGTTGAGTTACATTTAGTGAAAGAGATTTCGTTAAGATCGAATTCGTTTTTTGAAGCTCAGGGACAGTTATATGGGTTAAATATTGAGATTGTTGAAGCGTGTGGACGGATCCGTGAGTTAAAAGAGACAATCAGGCTTTTGAATAAGGAGTTAGTTGAACCTGCTAAACAGATTCAAGATTTGAATTCGACAAGGATAAATTTGATTGCTCTGCAGCAGAAACTTACACTTATTTTGTATGTTAATCAAGCGCTGTCGGCTTTAAAACTGGTACTTTCTTTTGTTCCTCATTGTCCTTTTTTAATTGAATCGAATTATCTTTCTGAAGTAGGATTAACCTGGCAAAACAAATGCTCATTGTCTAATGTAGCATGATGGGTGATTTAGTGAACAATGTGCAGTGTTGTGAACAGGTTTTAACTTTTAAGGTTAAAAACCCTAGGTATATCGTATATGAATTAGATTTTAGAATATATTAGATTTCTTGTGTAACTTGCATGTGTGATCTAATTAAAAGATAATGTGTTGATAAGCATGCACCTTAGTGCTGATATTTGGTTGGTTGAGTATATCTTATCTTATGGTCTTAATGGTCCTAAGAACAACGTGGATTGTTGTTAGCCTAAGAGGAAGCATTACACTTATTAATTCATTTACTTGGGATGCCATGGGAAATTCGTGCTGATTATGGAGCCACTTGTATGTATCCGTGCAAAAAAACTACTCATAATTAAGCTCAAGTTTGCTTGTTGATTCCTAATGAAACATTGTTGGGAAGTACGTTACGATAACTTTTAGGTGCTTCAACGCCATTGCTTACAAAGAGCAGAATGTTCAAGGGAAACTAACACACCACATGACCGTCTGTATTCCCTTAAGGTGACTTTCCTAGCTAGCATTCAATGCGATGGCACTCCTCTTGACCACTGTGCAAACCTCAGATAATGAGCATTAACTGGTACTGGTACTCGAAGTTAAGTGCCAAACCTGTACAACTTGAGATAAGGAGCAGAGTTCAAGTAGTGAATGTAGTCCCCTTCTTTCAAAATTTACCAAACAAAAGCTGAGAAGTCGCTGCTGCCTGCGGAACAACTTCGTGGATACTTCTTAAAGCTTCTGTCAAATCCTTCATCTGTTCATATATCTTTGTTATTTTCATCCAAACACTTCTTAGACTAGAAATTGTTGTGTGAATACTCAAAACGGTCACTAATGGGCCTTAAGATGTTGAAGGTGTGCAATATTTTAGTTTACAGTACTAAAGGTTCTCTGAGATTATCTTAATAGGTTCTCGTGCTAATAATACATGGCACAGTTTTGCTTTCATGGTGCTAACAAAGTTGCTTCCATTTCATATCAGTCCAGCATGCTCAGATGTTTGAATAAAAAATTAGACTGCAACTTTTACACCTGTGTGAATGAGCATGTTTTTTATGTCTTTTACAGCTAGTTGCAGCAGCAGATTGTGCAGGAGCTTTGGATGTAACTGATGACTTGCGCAATTTACTGGTAATTTTAGCTCAACTTCAAATATGAGATAAAATGTCCCAGTGAAAACATAGTTATAGAAGTGCATGTCCTAGATCCCCCCCCCTTTTTTTTTTTCCTACGCGATTTTTATTATTTCGATCCTTCTTCTATGTCAGGATACTGACGAGCTTGCTGGTCTCCATTGCTTCCGTCATCTACGTGATCAGTTAGCAACATCCATCCAGGATATAAACCGGTATGTTTACTGAATCTCAATGTAGTCATTGTCATATCCAAAATCCGGTTGCTCTTAGTTTTGACTGTTTTGAGTAACAAAGTGCAATTTGGTTATTATATTTGTAGTGCTGTAGAGGGACTGATCCAATCAATATATTTTGAAGTGCTCTAGTGGATAAATTGGTGTAGTTTATATTAGTTATGTACCGAACTCCTGTTTGGATTGGCTACGGAACTGAAACGTTCTGTTCAAGTGCATATAATAGCGATAAGAAAAATGTTTGAAAACTGAAACCTACCATTTAGTGTAGTAATTAAGCTTGTCATAAATGGTTGCTAAATTGACGGTTCCTTGTTTTATTTATTCCTCACCACCTTGCCTAGGGCTGCCTGTTTGTTTTGTTATGTTTGTATTTTTCAATCATGATCAAGTACTAATTCAGTTGTCAGCTTACTTTTATATTAAAATATTGCTGTTTATTTTGTTTCGCAGTATTCTTGTTTATCAGATTATATTATCTTTTGCATATTATGTCTAGCTTGTAACTTGTGAAATTCATTCTTGTAGCATTCTTTCAGCAGAGTTCATGCGTGCTTCCATATACGATGTCAAAGATGGCGGGTCTATTATTTTGGCTAGAATAAAAGCAGGGAATACTAGCCTTACCAATGGAAAAGATGATGATGTAAGTGTGGTTTTTAAATATTTCGTTTTCATGTTTTAAACATAATGTTTTTGGCGCTTCTTGGGCTTGTAAAAGTTGATCGTTTTAGTGTCATATAGCTTCTTTGACTCGGAGTCAGCATTTCACCTATTGGTCTATCTCTGCCAAACATTTCATGTGGAGGATGTAAGACTGAAAAGAAACACCACTACCCTGAAACTGTACTTTGGGAAGACTTAAAGGAAGATTAAAATACGCTCATTGGTCACTACATTGTTATTTGGGAGCAGGCTAGTGCTGATAATCCCGTTATTAGACTGGTCTCAGTTCAAGTAAAAATCTTTTTTCTTGCAATCAAAATGAAGATAATAATATCAACATGCTTGACCCTAACTCAAAGCCATGATTTGAGATACCGATGGAGTTAAAAGTTTTTCTCCCAGTTAGTGTTATATATGCTTAATTGTTGGCTTGGTCATTTTTTTGTGACTATAAGAATTAATTGTATTGTGCAATTATAATTTTCTGATTGGAGCTTACATGGCTGCAGTTTAAGATGGACGAGGAAGAAATGTTTAGCTTTCGTGATCGTCTTCTACCCTTTATCGTTGGATTGCTCAGAACTGTAAGGCCTTCTATATTCTTTCTTATCGATTAATCTCGTGTTCAACTATTCCCATATTTGACAGTTCATTATTTTTTAGAAAACTGCTTTCTTAATCTGATTCTGTGGTTGGACTGTAATGAATGCATTTTAGGATTTGAAAGGAGGCCAACAGTGTTATAGATGTAAAAGTTGTTCAGAAAGCACTGTTTCATATCGTTCTATTTTGGTGTTACTCTCTGACTTGATTATCATTCCTTGACATTAGTTTTAAACATATTCGGTTGAATATGATGACCGAATAATGTTTTTGAAACTCCAAAAGACATGCTTTCACTCTACGCGTGGGCCTTCCTCTCGATATTCTTAACATTTGTCATGCTCTATGTATACTTGCATTTAGAGATTAAACTTTTTGTTCTTGATATCTATTTGGCATGCACCTGTTCAGAAAGAACTCCCATCTGAGCTGCGGAACTACCGTGAGGCACTTACCGCCAACATGAAAACAGCAATTAAGACAACAGTTGCGGAGTTGCTTCCACTTTTGGTTGCCCAGCCCATGGAGTCTGGTTTGATGACGGGAGAACGGACACCTGATGCTGATGGTAATATGAGGACTACTATTACTTTGTTTACACGGTTAATGTGCTGCTCTATGCCTTACGCTAGAGCTGAAATATAATCTGCTATTTTCTAACTGTTCATGTTTTGGCTCAGGTGGAGGTGCGTCACTCGCAGGCAAGTTGCGTAGCCTTGCATCCGAAAGCTTCATTCGACTTTTGGATGCGATTTTCAAGGTTGTACAGGTAAGGTAATGCTTGACTCCACTTTTTCCTAATGTTATTTCTTTTGGTTTTAGTAATGGTACCTTGTTGGACCTTGACCACTATTTTGGAGATTTAACTGGGAAAGGTCTTGTTGAAATTTGAAGTACCATTTTATTTTTTGTTGTGTGTGTGTGTGTGTGTGTGTGTGTGTGTGTATATCTGAATCTGAGGGTGATATTGATCTAAGTTTTTGTTGACCTGAAAAGATTCAAGTACATATTTCATGTTGTTTTGTCTTTGCCTGATCCCAAGTCATAGTTTTTGAATACTTGAAATCTCCTACAACCAACAGTTAAGTATGCTAGAAATTTATCATCATAACTTAGTTCCACCTAGGATTATGATCCAACCTTATGCAGAATCAGAATTAACCCTAGAATCAACATACTTTACAGCTATTATTAATTATGATGATAAATTAAAATAGATTGTACACTTGGACACAGAATTCCATAGTACTCATAGTCGGACAACATTGAAACTTTGTCCTATCACATTTATGACTTGCAGTTTTACATCTATTACCTCATGCTTAGATTGATGGAGAAAATCAGAAGATTTTATTTATGTGAGAGGCTAGAAGAGAGTCCTTACAGCCGTGTGTCGTCCAATCTTACCATCATGAGTTGGAGAGACGCCTCACCAGGTTACAGAAAACCTCATAAAATTACTTCACTCAATATAGCATTAACAATGAGCACTCATGCCTTGATCTGGATTATCACTACCTGGCTCAGCTTAAGTTAATAACGTGAACGAATCATGATTTGCTGCTAAGAAGTAAAAACAACGAAAGGATTAACTACTGTTTCTTAGGGAACAGAATAAACGTAAAAGAACAGCAAAACAAGAAAATAAAATGAAAAATGAAGGCGAAAAAAGGAACTGGATGCACATGTAACAAACATAGTACTGCTGTAACCTCAGAGTTTATATTACTTTGGTGTACTTTAGCAACTGCATAGTATGATGTAATGTAATTTCTCTTTTTTAGTGAATGCAGGTACATTTAGTACGGGCAGCTGAAGTTAAAAAGGCTGTCGAGTGGATCATGTCGAATCTGGATAGTTGCTATGTTACTGATTCTATTTCAGCGGCAAATGCGGAAGCAGGTCAAGAGCTCTCACCTTATTCTCTTCAGAAGAATGCTTCTAAAAGCCCAACTACATCGGGAAAAGCAAATGACATCTCAAGTCCAAATATGTCAAGAAATTTACGGTAACCATTTATTGCTTCAAAATAATAACCTGATCCCTGAAATAGTTGAGAAATTTTCTTGTTGCTATTCTCTCATGGGGTGAACCAGATTTCCCTGTATTTTAACTTTTAAATTATCAGCAGTCTCTTTCCCTCTCTGTTTTCTTTCACTCAGCGATGCCTAAAATTCACATACATCCATATGTTTGTAATTTTTTTTTTTCTTGTATGCTTCTCAAATTTGTTTGTTGCTTGTTTATCAAGTCTAGGATGTTTTGTTTGTTTTTTTTTTCCTTTTTTTCCTGTTATCTTTCTAGTATTTGTGGCTACCTGGGTTATTATTTGCTTGTTCATTCTGAACTTTAGTGCCGTTCATCTTGTGGGTTGCTCTTTGGTATAAAGTCAAAAATTATGACATTGGACTGTAATTTAGGAACTGTTGTTATCTACAGTGCTGAAGTGCTGCGGGAAAACACCGAAGCTGTGTTTGCAGCTTGCGATGCGGCTCATGGTAGATGGGCTAAGCTCCTAGGCGTTCGTGCTCTTCTACACCCTAAATTAAGATTGCAAGAGTTCTTGAGCATCTACAACATCACTCAAGATTTTATATCAGCTACAGAGAAGGTATTACTTGTTCACCAGAAAATACAAAATTCTTTTCATAATTGATTTGTATTTAATGTCTGTGTTGATATGAACAGATTGGTGGTAGATTGGGTTATAGCATAAGGGGAACACTGCAGTCTCAGTCGAAAGCCTTCGTTTCCTATCAACATGACTCTCGGGTTAGTCAGCTGTTTATAATGCTTAAGTTTTTCTACATTTATTTTTGGAGTTCGCTTGTTGCTTATACTTCTTGATTTATTACTACAGATGGCAAAGATTAAGGCAGTTCTTGACCAAGAAACATGGACTTCTGTGGACGTCCCAGATGAATTTCAGTCAATTGTCAAGTCATTTCTATCTTCAGAAGTGTTGACTAATGGCGGTCAAACCGAAGCTCTTGGTAGCACTGATATTTCTTCAAAAGCTGATGGTTCACCTGTGGCGCTACCATCTCAGCTTATTGGGCAGAATGAGTCCAATGAAACCTCCGCTGATAGCACAGGACAGATTAAATCACCCGTTTCAACTGGGGAAGGTGTTGCTGGTAATAACAACACAAAGGAAAGTGCGAAATCCGCATCTCAAACCCTCACTTATGGTGCCGTTGGCTATCACATGGTGAACAGGTTAGTTACTTTTTCCACTCTAGACAGCCTCTTCTAGTTTTCATTTGGTGTCTTTTCACAACTATGCTAAAATCGTACAGAGAATGTTTTTTGATCCTACTATTGTCACTGGAGTAGTGGACATCAACTTGTTTTTTCATCAGTTACCGACTGTTCGATCTTCAACTGTATCATATCATGCAAATCTAATCATTAGTTAAGTGCGTATGCAATCAAAAGAGGATCTCCTTATTTAAATTTTGTTTTGAACTATGTACAGCAGGATCTTTCTTCTGCAATTTTTTTTTAAAGATTTTTTTTTCTTGATAATCGTGCTTATTGAGGCAGCAGTCATGTAAAACCTATAAAAAGTGTGACATCTTTCTTCCTTCCCTGTTCCTGTCAAGATTGTATTCTCGGGAAAACTAACTTTGGTTGTTTGGCTTCTCTTTCAGTGGTTTAATTCTTCTGAAGATGTTGTCTGAATACGTTCAGATGAATAACTTTTTGCCAGCACTGTCATTTGAAATTGTCCAACGTGTTGTGGAACTTTTAAAGTTTTTCAACACAAGGACGTGCCAGCTTGTTTTAGGAGCTGGTGCCATGCAGGTATAGTGGTTGTTACGTACTATTTATGTTGCTTCTCCTGAAATGGATATATCATGCTATATTCTTACAGTAAAGATAATAGATGTGGCTTTGGTTATTCACTTATTTGTATACATACACTTTGTTTTTACGAATTTATAAGTGGTTCTCATGGTTGTGTTGATTTGCATTCAGGTGTCAGGGTTGAAATCAATTACAGCTAAACACTTGGCTCTAGCAAGTCAAGTTATCAGTTTTATGCATGCCATTATTCCTGGTAAGTTTATAATTGTGGTCATCTAACAGCGTATGGTATGCATAATTTACTCGACAAAATAGATTGGTTGCATGGTTCCATACTGACATGGTTCTTTGTGTGTGGAATGAAGAAATCAGAACTGTTCTTTTTCTGAGAGTACCAGAGTCTTGCAAGGCAACATTAATGTCTGAGATTGGTCGAGTAGCCCAGGTATTTTTGTACTGATCTATCGTTATTATCTTTTAAAACCATTTTGTCATTTCTCTTTGGGAACTTTTTAAGTCTATTTTTTATAGCTCAAAAGTTGGACATAATGTGTTCCTCACTACGTATTAGTTGAGTCAATACTCACTTAATATTTTATGATGGGACAGCTTATATTGTTTGCGTTTTGTGGATAACAAGGATAGAAAATCTGCAGTTCACTAGCAGTGTGTGATCTTACAATTTGTTTCTTTTAAATATCATGTAATTTCAGGATTATAAGGTACACCGAGATGAGATTCATTCAAAGCTAGTTCAGATAATGAGAGAAAGATTGTTGGTACATCTCAGAGGGTTGCCCCAAATTGTTGAGAGTTGGAATAGGCCAGAGGATAATGATTCACAGCCTAGTCAGTTTGTGCGATCCCTTACCAAGGTGGAATAGTACTACACATTTGTTTTTACAACTGTTCCTATTTTTTATTGGCGTGACTTTGTATGATGATTTACCTAGTATGAAGTTCTAAATTAATTAACAAAACCTGTTCTGTGTCACTTTCAGGAAGTCGGGTTTTTTCAACGTATCTTGTCTAGAACTCTACATGAAAATGATGTTCAAGCTATTTTTGGGTTAGATCACGTTCTACTTTTTCTTTTCCTAAACAGGTTAACCCGCTTTACTCTTAGTGTTGTATCTGACAAACATGTACACTGTTCGCAGGCAAGTGGTTCAGATTTTCCACACCCAAATTTCAGATGCATATTCTGGTCTGGAGATTACCACTCCCCAAGCAAAGAACAGGTACCTCTTTAACAGGATCCATCGGCATTGGCCCTAGATTCTGCCTTTCTAACTTAATACGAAATCAAAATTGGTAGGATTAAGTTCTCTACGTATATTCGTTTTGATATTTTGTACTGAATCATAATTTTCACAAGCAGATTGCGTCGGGACATTCAACAAATTCTCGCTTGCATTCGTTCTTTGCCTACTGACAATACTTTCGACAAAGATGGTGTGCGGAACTCAGGGAAACTTGATGAGTTTTTGTTGCAAAAATTCGGAGCTGAGAGTAGTCAATGATTGTTTATGTAAAGTAGCAGAACTATCGTATTACTTCTATGTTAGAGACTAACAAACATTTTAAGGGAAACAGTTTTAAGAGATTCAAAAGTCCCAACTCTTTGCTGGTGCGCTGGAATTGTACAATTAGATAAAGGTAATGTTTTCTCTACTCTGACTCATGGCTTTCTTTTGTTGCCCTGTTGACCTTCTTGGATGAATTGCTTTGAAACTACTTTATACAAAACTTTTTGGCTAAGTCGTTATGCTTATTATTGGAAACTGTCTGCAGGGTTCTTCGGTGGATATATGAGGATCACTTCTTGAAGTTTCTTTTAATATGGCCGAAATATTGAACCCGGATCCCGTCGGCAGGCATGTGTTTACCTTTCTACTACTAAATTCCATCTTCTTAAAGAACTTGCACTAAATTCCCCACTTAAAATTTTCCCATGATTGAATTTTTTAGGCCTAGAATAGAATGGTGATTTTGAGCTGATTTTTGAACACCAAGTAGTCTTTTCATCTTCTTCTTTTGTTTTTCAGTTCCTTTGTTATAGTTTATTTTTTTGCTAGGGATGCTATAAATGTATCATTGAGCAAATTATTTTTATGTAAGTTTTGCTTTCTTAAATATCTAATATTGAATCAAGTAGTTCTGCCTAATACTCTATTATCAATGTTGTCTCCATTTATGACTATCTTAGTAAAATGAGGTCAGGATCCTGGAATTTCAATGTATACAAACCCTTGATACCCTTGTTCATGCTGTGTTTATGTTTGTAAACAAAAGTTGAATCTTCCTCTCTGCTTTACTTAATTGCAAAATGAGGATCAGGAAAGTGCTGATGCACGAAGCAACAGCAACCCACCTGAATCATTATTTCAAAGCCTTTTGGTATTCAACAGTTACAGAATTCAGACCCGTGAGGGAAGAAATGAGCACGACTATGTGCGGTAACAATAATAACTGTTTCTTTTACAGCCCCATCAGAAATTACCTTAAGCCCATTTTATCTGAACTACTGAACACTTCCAAGCCCATTTTTTTTTTTATTGATGCTAGGCATAGGCCCGTCCTGCCCCTGGCAGGGTAGTCACCGGCTTACTCCCCACTGAAATTACGTTTGAGCAGAGACTCGAACTGCTGATCTCCTATTTGAGAGACTATTGGGCTAACCCCACTTGGTAACTGAAGATTAGTTTTTTCAATTTCACTTTCCTATTGTGAAACCTCAATGAGCGGCGGAGATCGCACTTGCCGGATATGACCCAGGTATCAAACTTAGAAGTTGTGTTTCAGTAGGAATTTGTCTATTTCACGTCCTATAAGTACTCTCTTCTCGTATCCGTTTTTCATTCATTCAATTTAGTATTACGACGATTCTATCAGAACTTTCTTCACAACCAGGTTAGTAAATTCAAAACCCTACTTATTAATATTCC